>OU015495.1:157245893-157845893 GCA_907164885.2 Dolomedes plantarius | reverse complement strand
AAGTTCATATCACATTCCTTCACATGAAATTCCATTTACTTCACGTACAAGATTGAAAATATGAAATTGAGTTCTTAGGATTACTATAGCACATGTATTCAAAGATAAAATGAATATTCCCTTGTTTTTTACATTATGTTGCAGGAATATCACAGTTAACATTAAACATCTAAAAAAAATTTACTAAGTGAAATGCCAGAGAAAATAATCTTGAAATTAAGCAACTGGATGATGGATATGCTTATATTACATTTCTTTGAACAAAATCTCATTTAATTCAAAAACAAAGTAGAAAATATGAAAGAGTTCTCACTATTATTATTACTAGCAACATACAGTCAAACCTGTTTTTGTGCGGTAGATAGGGACCGCACAAAAGAAAAATATTCAGAAACTTCATAAATAGCTATAACAAATAATTTTTCATAACATATTAAAGAAAAATATTTTATGCAGTGGAGAGGGACCACATAAAAAAAAGTCTCACTTAGAAAATATGTCAAAGCTTTACGAAATAGCAAGAAAGTGCTTTCCAAACAAAAAATATTTAAATTACACATGGAAACATTTTAAAACTTTTTAATTTCTCATTTTAAACATGGAGAAATTTTCAAAATGTACATAATTCGATATTACTCATCGTAGTCCAAAACGCGCATATTCTTCTGATGAACTGGTTCATAATCGCTTTCGTCACTTGAAAATATGTATAAGAGTTGATTTATTTTTTGTTACCATGTAGTTAGAGATAAGTTTTTGTAAGGACGGCCGTTTGATCAGCAGCTTGTAAATGTCACGATAGTCAGATATATATGATCAAAGCTATTTTTTGAATTTCAAATATATAATTTCAATTTTTTTATATATATTCATATACCACATTAAAAAAAATTGCACAAAAAGCACATAAAAAAAGACCACACAAAAACAGGTTTGACTGTACTGCAATGATAAAATGAATATTTCCTTTTTTATGGCCCGAGGTTGCCCATTTGGATGGCAGATCTGTACTGTCCATCCGGCACTCGTGGGCCCAACAATAATGACACTGTTCACCGATCATGGGAAATCAACCCTCGGCTGTGTATATATGTTTAGCTACGTAGTGGCTGGTCCTCAGTTTCACGCACTTATGGTCTCACAACCGGGAAGTATTATTTTGTGAATTTCCTTTCTTATGGTTATCTTGCAAGAATATCTCATTTAACATTTAGAATCTGACAAAACAACTTTAGTAAATAAGATGAATGAGAAAATAATCCTATAATTTAGCAGCCTGGTAATTGTCAGATAGTTAGGGATTGGCTTTCAGTATCAGAGTCTGCAAATTTAAGGTCTGTAGTTGGCTTGGATACTTGCAACTATTCATAATTGACTTTAAAAGACAAATCTTAGACTATTAATCCCTCAAACAAAAACAAAAAATTAATACAGAACCCCAAGAAACTAAATATCAACCAACCTAAAAATTCCTTCTCTCCATTTCTAAACTATACTGAAAAATCTAATTTATTTGATAAATAAATCAGATTATTCCATTTTTTTTAACCTGGTTATTTTCGATGGCCCTGCTTTTTCTTTCTTTTCTTTTTTTCCCGATAAACAGAAAAAAGTTTTAAAATATTGGTCTCAAAATTAATGATAATACAGAATATATTTATTAGTTACAACATAAATAATGCCTTCTTATAAAAATAATAGAAGACAACTAATTTTTTCATTCATGTTTTGTAATAAAAAAGATAAAAATTAATATCTGATCCTCAATTAATGTAAACATTGCTTACATAACAAATAAATAAATATGCACTCCCTGAAACAAAGCAAAATCAGTTTTTCTCATGAAGAAAAATATTTTCAAAACTGAAGATGATGAAAAAGTTTCAACATTTAAATGAAAATTAAAATCTTTGCAATGAAAGAGTCACCATGCCTTCCAACATGTTCACTAACATGCAGTGGCAGTCAGTTTAGGAGCTCTGAACCATATAACAGCTTAAATGCTATATTGCACTGATGTGGCAGATGTCTAATTCTTTCAAGTGTGAAACAGGTGACAACATTCTCTCAAGTGTGAACACAAAGTAAAACTAATCCTAAAAAATATTTTGAAATATGAGGAAATTTCTGTTACACAGTAAGAAGAAAAATGTAAAAAATGTATGTATAAAAATCACATTTAAATGGCAAATATAAAAAAAATTGATTGTTATTCCTCTGTATCACTAGAATCCTTTTTCGGAGGATCTTTGAGTATCAATGATTTGTTGAGGGGAATGAGATTCCTCTTTCTTCTTGAGATCACAGTCTTGATATTTTCGTTGATAGTATTAATGTTATTAAGGACATTAAATTCCATCAACTGTGAAAGGCGATCGAACTGTTTAGTTGGGTATTTGAAATTAAAGATGGAATAGCACTTTTTAGGGTCACTGAATATACTGAAATTGGCGAAATTAAACTCTTCATCAGTTTCTCTAGGAACACCTAAGTTGGGAATGAAAAATAAAATCAATGATGCTGATTGAGTATGAATAAAGATATTAATAACTGCTAAACATTTAAAAAGTGATTTATTCAAGTTAAAACTTTTCCAGTTAAAAAATAGAGAATGATTTATAGATTCATATTGATTAATTTATTAAGTAATTAGTTTTTATATTGAGAAAGTAGATAAATTTAATAAGTTGATATTAATAAAATAGAGTATAATTCATACTGATTAGATTTATAATGATAAAATAGATATATTTATGCCGATTGAGAAGAGTATGATTTAAGTAGTTTATCATACCTCACACTACAGCAATGTCCAAACTAGTGTGCAGAAATGTATAATGACTGCATGGGTGCAAATCTAGAATATTTTGTTGTTACAAATTTTATTTTTCTTGGTATGCTGCACTAGTATATTAACCCTTATCAGTATAGAAGACCACTGTTGCACCTGTTCTGAAGGGTGGTGTGGTGTTGGGGATGATCAGACAGTTGGGGATTTGTGAGATCTTCATTCAGGTCCTGACATTTAAGTACAACACATTGGAGATTTTCGCCTGCTTGTAGCTTGTTGGTAAATTTAATCTTTGTAAAACATAGTCAGTCTTTTGGACCGATGAGCCTTGAACCATACTAATTGTCTGCCAGCCTGCATGTATTCTATTTCCAAGATCTTTGTTTTATTGTTGTAGCTAACATGGTTGGAAGAATTCCTCCTGTTTCACAACAGACCAGACATTTTATCTCTCTTGCACTATCACAGATTGAGGAGTTAGATTCTGAAATTGATGCAGATGACTCCTACATTCCAAACAATTGTACTATTCTTTCTCAAATCTCCAATAATGAGAAAAATAGTGATGATGAAGTTCTTTAACAAGATTACGAGCAGATTGTCAGTATTTTGGGACAGCAGCAACAAATCACAGCACTTAGCTTTGAACAGCCTTCATCGACTAGTCATGGTAACGTTGATATTATATCAGACAAAGAGAGTAGCGGAGGGGATGTCCCACAGAAACGAAGGGGTCACAAACCCCGAAAACTCGTCATAACAAGTGATGATAGTTCTGATGATTCAAGGAGTGAGGACAGATCAACATCTTGTGAAAGTACTCAATAACGAGGGGGAAAAATTGTTTTACTTGGAGTTCCAAGCCCTTGCGTCCTATAGCGTAGTTAGCACCTTGTAATGTGATAAAAGTGAGAGTAAACAAGTTAGAGGGTCCAGTGCTGTCCTTGGGGCACAGCCCTTTTCCAGAGCATGTTTGACATTTACTATTTACTGAAAAGTTGATTGAAAAAATCGCCAATCATACCAATAGCAAAATAACACAAATGTGCTCAAACATCAAAAATCCTTCAGATCATTAATACAAGGACATTACATTAGAAGAAATAAATGCACTCATTGGAATAACGATTCTTTGTGTTATTTTTAAGTCATCTTGAGAATCAATGACATCGTTATTCTCTTTACAAAATTTTCTATTTGTAAAGTTTCATTACCAGTGTTATTTTTCTAATTGTAAGATATATACAGAGTAAATTTTTGTTGAATAATCTATTTTTTACTTACCCTTTTCAAGAATGAGAGGAGGCAGAAGTTTTTTGTTAATGACTTATAACTGCGAAAAACTTATAAAAATAGAAAATATCCTAAATTTATAGCATGGCGGTCTGTGAGACTGATGAGCTGTGGACCAGTATAAAGACTGATGAGCTGACGTAAGGATTAAATTCTTAAAAATCACTAAACATGCTGCACTAAGTCCTGATATAGTGAACCATTTTCAGATAAATAGAAGTACCATTTCACCATTTTTAGCAGTGCCTATAGTATGAGTAACCTTTAAGAATATCTATATAATATGAATAATTATAAATTCCATATTTTGAAAAACCTATCATTGAAATGCTAAGCGTAACTTACTTTGTTTGCAAAAGTTAGTAAAATTATATCAAAACTATACAGTGTAAGCAATATAATAGTGTTAAGAGAGTACACTATTATATTGCTTACACTGTACATTGCTTACACTATTACATTTTTTTATAATCTCAAATTATAACATAAAAAATTTTGAAATATAAGAACAAGTAGCTTTAAATTCATAAGAATTAAAGTTAATGACAGATAAAGCTCAAAAATTAGATTTAAAAGTACTTTATTTAGAATTTAAAAGTATAGCCTACATGTGTAGGTTTATGTAGTTAAGTGTACAGATTTAATGTATGACTAGATTTTACAGTCACACTTATAGAAACAGGCAGTACTTATGGTTTTATATCATGTTAAAAAAAATAAATAAATAAATAAATAAAAGAGCTAAAATTTGAATGTGAGTTGAACCTTAAAACTACATTTTTTCTCATCAAAATTCTCAGATGTCAAATTTAAAAATCTATCTGAAAATCGCTCTTTCAACAAAAAGATGAAAGGACAGCAGCATACTCATTATACAGTGCATGTGATTACATTATGTAATACATGTCATAAATAACTTGATTTCTAAATGACTTAAAAAATTTTAAGCATAAATTTTCTTTATCTATCCATAACTTCAATATTTTCACTAACAATCAAAGTTACTAGTTATATTTTAAATTATTTGCACTAGCATTTTAAAAATATACATAAATGAAAAAAATTGAAGATATATTGACATACCAGGACTTTTGAACTTCTTGAACTTAAGGTTAAATAAAGGAAAATGTACTACGATGGGACAGAGTTCATTGGTGGGATGTTTAAAAACATAACATTCTCTAGGTGGTTCCTTGATAAATTCAGTAACAAGGTCACGAATAGGTGGAAAAAGACAATTGTTAATTTGAGCCCACTTTTCAGCTAGTAGTAATTCCTGGAAACATAAAAATAGAAATATTTATTTTTTATTAACAGATTAAAGGAATACTTAAAGATGAAGAGCATGCCATTTTAAATAAAAAATATGATGAAGGCATTTTTCCTAAATATTTTAAGTGAAAAACATTAAACATGTAAAATGCAAGGATAGATCATGAAATTTAATAGAAGTATACTCAGAATTAAACACAGCTCCTATGCTTCAAAATTTTAAAAAAAAATTTGAAACTTACCTAAATAAAAAAAAAAACTTCAATCATACTTTAGATACATTGTGTGTAAAGATATTATTTCAAAAACATTATATTTTGTATAACCTGTAATTTTTTTTCAGGCAAACTATACAAACTTTTTACCATTAACTTCCATTAGTATAAAAAATAAATTTTTTAAATTAAACATATTGAAAATTAAATCCATTTCATCATAGGTGTAGCATGTTTCTTTTTTTTTTTTTTTGGGGGGGGGGGGCATGAATTTAATTCAGTTAGGACCCTCCTCTGAGCAATGACTGCCTGGTGGGGTCCTTAAAATATGAAATATTATGATTTTTTTAAAATTGAATAACAATAGAATTCATGTTTGAGTAGTATTCAAAAGTTATGCAATGAGAAAAATAATATAATATAAATAAAATGAGAAAAAAAATATAGCATCAAATTTTTTTTTATGGATCATATCATTGTTAAAAACTATGTTAAGGCTAAAGACATAATCGGAATCTTCAATTTCACAGTTTGAAAAAGTGGGAAAAAATCAACTTTCTTAAAAGTTTTCTACAGTTTTTCAATTTTAACTGAACTTCTATTAACGTTTTAACTTATTTCAAGATAAGTTGGAAGGGCACGTCCCCCCCTCCCCTTATCTTAAGAAAATTCACCTGCACAGACTGATTTTTTGTGAACTAGGGTGTCTAATAGGCTGAAAAAAAAAACTTAACTCTCTAAAAGAGGATAATACACAGGCAATTACACCTTAGTTGATTTTTTAATCCAGACCAAGCAGTTATCCTAGATATATAACTATTGACAGATATCTTTTGCAGGCAGATTTTTAATATATTTAAGATAAATCTTAAAAGAAATTTTCCCCATGAATCTACAATAGTTCTTTTCTATTCATTTATAAATAAACTAGCTGAATACCCATGCTTCACTACAGAGTACATTTAAATTAAATACAATGGTCAATGTATGAAATTAATGCCAAAAAACAAACAAACAAAAAAATAATTATAATAAATACAATGGCCAATGTATACAATTAATGCCAAAAAATATATATATTTATAAAATTGTAACTGATATTTTTATGGACAAAATAATGTAGAAGTGTAATTTAAATTAAATACAACGGTCAATGTATGCAATTAATTTGTATGTTTAACATCCATAAAACATACTAATTTGAATTAAATTCTTAAAAAACTTCCATCTCAATTAGTCTTGTGGTTAAATTTTAAATTTTACCGTATTTTAAAATTTCTTTTGTCAATTTGTTTCGTTGTTATGCACATGACGCAAAATTAATTTTAAAGTATCGCAAAAAGAAAAGAAACCACATGATCAGCATTTAATAAATTAAATTCTAAAAATTAATCTTTAAAAATTCACCAAAAATCAGAAAATGTAGGTAAAGATTCGAAAAAGATTTCATTTTAAAGGAATTTTTATGATCTTTCTTGTGATACAAATTATTATTTTAAATGCAAACTTAAAAAAATGTTACAAAGAAGCTTAAAAATTTAATTTCAAAAAATCTAAGATGAATTATTTAAAAATCTTTTATAGTGCACCCCTACACTATAAGAAGAATCACCGTGCAAAATTTCAGCTGTTTAGGTCCAGTGGACTGACTGCATTATCTGTCAGTCAGTCAGTCAGTTACAGAACTGTTTTATATATACAGATTGAAAAACTAAACAATAAATTACAATATAGGTGTAAATTTGCTATAGAATATAGCAATGGAGTCAACACAATAACTGAAACTTTGAACAACAATTGCAACTATTTACCTTAAAAGGAGCACTATTATCAGCTTCACGGCTACTGAAATCAAATGCTAAGTATAAGTCAACTTCTCGTTCTGGTCTTAACAAAAGTGGAAAAGGTAAATTGAAAGTTAAGCCTCCATCTACTAAGTAGATTGTTTTTGAATGAGTGGGAGCTGGTTCGGTCAAACCTTTGAATAAAGTATCTGTAAAAAATGCAATTCCAACAAATAGGATTAATTTGATACAGTAATATACCTAAGCAACAGTTACAAAAGAAATATATCAGTAATCCCCTAGATTACAAATTTATTTTAAAAAATCATTGTAGCATAATATGCATATAAAAAGACATACCTCAAACTGACTTTATGCAAAAGTTTAATCAATAAACATACAGTAATTTTTATAAATTTCTTTCGGATTTAAAACATAATTACATTTTTTAATGGTATAGAATTTGGATATGAATAGATTAAAAAAAAAAAAGAAGATCTCTACTTATTAGCATTGATTCCTTGTTTCTACTTTCAACAATTCAGTGCTAATACCTGCTGTTCTTCAGTATGAATTATTTTGTAACAATGTGAAGTTATTTAAGTAAATAAGCCCCTTTTCTAAATTAAAATATTGTTAAAATTGCAGCTACCTTTAACAGATGAATTGAAAAGGGGATTATTTACTAATTCCTAATATTACACTTTTCTAGAAGTAAGAAAGGAAAACAAAAATAAACATAACAAATTTAAATTGACAGCATATGTAAAACATATTTATGCAAGTTTTAGAATAAAATAATTCTAATGAAAGAACTGAACATTCCTCTTTTTTATTTATATTTTAAAGTTATAATTCCTCATATAATTAAACAAAACATTTTTTAAAAAAGTACCACAAAAATTAACATTGCTTGTACACAGAAAATAATTTTTAAATTGCACAACAAACAGAACAAAATATAAATTTTAGACTTTCCTCTGTGATTCACAATGACAAGAAAATAAATGGCTTAGAGTACTTTGAATTCAGTATAGTGGTCCTTTTCTTAAGAGTTATATGATGCTCATATTAAAATATATAACTAGTAAACTAGGTGACTCTAATTGCAGAGTAACAGAATAAACATTTGACCTAATCATCAGACAAAAGTTAATCAATTACAAAAGTATCTATTGAAGTATGGTGTTCCTGAATTCACATTATCATTGATTTAATTTCACTTTTTAATCTGAAATAATTTTACACCATAACTATGTGATATTTCTACAAATTTTAATGGAATTTTGAAAGTTTTGTCTTGAAATTTTTTCAGACTTTTAAGTAATCTATATAAATAAAGTAACAGTGGCAAATGTTGTGGAGTCTGTCGGCATCACGTGTGTGTGCGGCCTCCAGACAAATCTATGAAACTTACAGCCATGAAATTTGGCACACGGGTAGTGCAGACTATGGGAAAGTGCACTTCGAAGCCCGAATTTTAAATTTTATTCTAGAAAATTTTTTATTTTATGTTTTGTGGGATATTTTATGTTTTTTTTACTTCAGATTACGATATCTCGGCAAAAAATGATCGTAGAATTTTGATCTTTTTACAATCTAAGACTATAGACATTTCTCCTTCAAACAACACCTCATTTGTTTAAAAATAATTTGAAACAGACAATATTTTCATCAAAATATTAAACCCACTTTTTTGAGAAATTTACGCTATTTTTAGGATCTACGGTCGATGCTCTTTGAGTTTTTATCTTACAAAGAAAATATTTACATCATCTGGAAGATGAAAGCTTTCTCATTCATATAAACCTCATTTCAAGACTCTATCTTAAAATTTCGATTTTTAATTGAATTTTAAAGAACGATACTTCAACACAAATTTTCTACGCGGTTCTTCAAATACGGTAGGAAGAACAGCAAATTCTCCCCTTGGGTTGTAAACAATGATAACGGAATGTTTTAAATCTCATGGGGGGGGGGGGACTGTTTCCAAGCAGTCATTTGGTGGACGGATGGCTTGAGCATAGTTAGGCGAAGCCCGGATAGTTATGTAATAATTTGAATGCCTGAAAGTCTGAAATTTGAAAACATGAAATTTACCTTAGATAGTAATTCCTGAGAATCATATAACTACTTTCCCCAATATCAATGAATCAGAAAGGAAAAAGAAAAAGAAAAATACTAATTATGTATGAAATGCAGTTTCTGATATATTTCAAAAGGGTACTTAAGGAACAAACATCACATTTAAATTAATGCATTTACTTGTTTCTATCTACTAAATCAATATGGCTCTCACAACAAATACAAAATGAGTTTTTCAAAGAAAATTTTTTTGTATAAGTTCTTTACTTTGTACATCACCAGAAATTAAAAAAAAATAAAAAATCAATGAAATGAATAATCATAAATACAAAACAAAAATTTTATCAATTTTACATCAATTTGCAAATTAAACATTTACCTCAACAACAGATACACACATTTGCAAGCAAAAATTACAATTCAACAATCTACACAAGGGGATAAGAGGGAATTAAATTTTAGTCCACAACACACATACAGTGCTTAAATTCTCTGTCTTTAACATTAGCATGATGACAAACACATCAAATGCTATTCTAACAACAAAAAGAAAGTAAATTATTACTTTATCTAAGAAGATTAAAGCCAAGAACTACTCTATCAGAACAAGAAATGCTCTCTTTCAATCCATCCTCTTAAAAGTAAAAATCATACATCTGTGGTTAGCCTTTTGTTCTGCAATCTGTTTGAAAAAGGATTGAATGAAGTAAAACATTATATGAATCCTGAAAAAAATATACTGATATAACCCTAAGATGACGATTAAAAAGTTTGTAAAAATGATCATATAGCCTATATAACATTGAGTAAACTAGTAAATAAAAATTTTAATTTTGTCTGAATTACACTGAAAATTGAGATAAAATTCTAATGTTCATTTAATATGATTTCCACAGTCCAACAGAAAAATAATTAAACAGACACTTTGCATAAGTGCTTATGAGTGCAAAAGTTTATTCAAAGCATAAGTTATAGAGCATAGATAATATAATTTATTTTCAATTACAAGTGTCATACATGAGAAAAAACTCATTTTTCAAAATACAGTCGAACCCCGTTATAGCGAACTTAGTATATAATGAACTCATGGATATAACAAATGAAAATTTTGGTCCCGCCGTTTTCCTATTGTATGTAACTTAATTAGTATTGTGTCAGTTTAATGTAATCAATTTTAGTCAATTTAATTCATTAATGATCAGTTTTAATAGATTTTATCATTATTGAATACACATTGCAACTAATGAGTTATACATTTTATGAACTCCAGCATTTTTCTTAATGGTTCGGATATAGCGAACCACCGGATAAAGCGAACAAAACCTTTGGTCCCTTGAAGTTCATTATAACGGGGTTCCACTGTAACGTAAACAATGAATGTCCCTCATTTTACTAAAGAGGAATGTTATATCCACCATGGAAACAAGTTTAAAAATAAATTTATCTAATAATTAAAATAGTAAAAGGTACAAACAAATTAGATTAAATAGAATTTTGAAGACAGTAAAGCAAAAATATACATCTCCAGCACACAGGTAACCGTAGACATACGTTTTGCTCTTATAATAGGCTTCTCTGCAAGGCATAACAAATGAGTATGCTGAAGGGAAAGAAAATCCAAATGTGGAATTTTTCTAAATTTTTATTATTTAGTGCTTAAAAGCAGCACTGCTTAAAATAAAAAAAAATGTTTGTTTTTAAAGACAATTTTGTTACATTATATTAAACCAGTGGTCCCCAACACATAGAAGTCTGCAGACCACAAAGCCAGAAATTGAACCATGTGTGGACCTTCCCCATCCTCAACTGACTTGTCTGGGTGGGACTTTCAAGGGGTATGGAGGTATAAAATATTCCTTAGGCAAACAGGATACAGGATTAACCTACTCGCATTCTAACATATCATATTCTAATAATAAAATAATTATGTTAAACTTTTAAGAAATTTTAATTCAACACCTGATAGTCATCGGATATATTCAGCCCATCTAGTTCAATGAGCATTGCTTTCAAAATCCCCATTTATTTGGCAACTTTTTTATATGTGATGCTGGACCACTCCTGAAGCTCTCACGGACCACCGGTTGGGAACCACTGTATTAAACAATACTATTGAGCAACATAATTTATAAAACATGACTTTCATTGCTGTGCTTTAAAATATCACAAACACCTATAAAGTAAAACTATATATCCCTTCTTAGACTTTTCATTAATAATAAAAGTTATTCTATACTATAAATTTACATAAAAAATATATTAAATAATAATGTAATTTTAATTTGAGATAAAGAATACTTCAGTACAGAAACCTTAAATAATTCCAACTAAGTATATATAAATAGAATGTATAAATATATAACTCATTAAATATGTATAAACAGAATAAATAAAAATAATCGAAGACCCCCCAATAAATCAAAGACCTCCAAATAATCAGGGGGTTACTTGAACCCAAATTTCAATAATTTATTATATATATACATATAATTAAAATTTTGGTTTGAAAAAGACCTAAAATCCTGAGGAATCTTCAAATAAATTGTTCAAATCAGATTATCAACACAAATATGTTTTTAAGGCTAGTGCTGGGTAAGAAATGTACAAAAATCTTCACTTTTTGGGTCCAAGTAACCCCAAGTTACCATACTTTAAACTTTTACAGTTATATTTAGCTCAAGTATGGGTATCTTAATGGCTAAAGTTCTTTCCTGTGACACAAACACTAATTATAAAAACTTGTGGGAACAAATCTTATTATTGCCTTTTTTGCTTCAGAAACTGTCAAACGATGTTCCAATGATGCTTTACTAAGCAATATTTTGCACATTGCTTCTTAAGTCATGTTTTCACATTTATTTGTTTTCATAATTTATTTTTTACTTACAAACAACAGTACAGCTTTGTCAGATGCACCGCCCTGCCAAGTTTGGCAATTTTGTGTACGGCATGGTAACCATGCGATTTTGGCGAGATTTTGTTATTTTGTGGCAACCCAGTTTGAATGGCTAGTTGTGTGCGTTTGTTTACGTGATATAATATGGAGGCCACATTGCAAAATATTAATGACGTATTTTGGATAGTATTAGATGTAGATTTTTGAGAGATATGCGTACTGTTAGGGTTGTAAGGGATATAAAGTGGGAGGCTAAATGAGGTTTTTTGCGGTTTATTTGAAATTAAATGTTAATTTAAATGGTTAATTTAGATGTGGTTTGATGGATTTACATGTTGGTTGTGTTATGCGTTTCTATGTTTGAGTTTTTGAAAACGTTGTGGTTGATTTAAAAAACGGCAGGGTACAGATGCAGTATATGCAACAAATGCCAAGAGGGATTTTTTAGCCAAATCTGTTGGTCGTTTGGCGGGTTTTTTAGGGATGCTGGTTTTTACTTTGGTGCTGCCAATTTGTGTTTTTGTTGCTTTTAGGATTTTGTTGTTGCCAGATTTGGTTTTGTCTTTTGTTTTGCATCATTTATCCATCTAACCTCCCCCCCATCTAACAAATTTTTCATTATTTTTAAGCTTTTATTTTTGGATTTATGTGTTTTTAAGATCCTGTGTATGCCTACGAGTTTAATAAAGCCAGCAGTAAGTTTGTTTTCCAATTTATTACTTTTACTATATCTGTTCCATATTTTGTTTACATTTCGCACTTTATTTTTTCACTATTATTTTTTCAAGCCTGACATGTCTGTGGAAACTCCCTTGGCAACAAGTTGGTGACAAAAGCTTTTGGCGGCAACTCGTCACCAAGGGCGGTGCGTCTGACAAAGCTGTTCCCAAACAACATGCAAACCTGTTCACAAATCTAAGTTACATGACAGATAAGTAAATCCTGCACAGTTTTTTGAGCAATTGTATAAAAGTATTTCTGGCAACTAATAATTATGAGCATTATTTGTTTGAAAGCAGTTTTTATGAAGCCCTACTTAATAAAACACAAAATAAGAAAATTGAAACTGTCAATTTTTTGGTTTTGAGAATATTTTTTGTACCTCAATGGATGAGTAATTCAGTTTTAATAAAGTAGTAGTGGAAGAAAGACCTCATTACCCGCAGACCTCAGACAATTATCTAATAGACCATAGTTCGAGAACCACTGTATTGCTGTATAGAGACTCATCAGCATTAACAATAAAAAAAAACCTTTTTGTTGACAAAAAGTTGACAGTTTGTTGAACCAAAAAGTTGACAGTTTTGTTGAATCAAAAAGTTGACAATTTCAATAGAAAATTGAAACTGTCAACTTTTTGGTTTTGAGAATATTTTTTGTACCTCAATGGGGGAATAATTCAGTTTTAATAAAGTAGTAGTGGAAGAAAGACCTCATTACCCGCAGACCTCAGACAATTATCTAATAGACCATAGTTTGAGAACCACTGTATTACTGTATAGAGACTCATCAGCATTAACAATAAAAAAACCTTTCTAATTAGTACTTGAAAACTTCATTCTCCCTCCTTACATCCTAGAACAACTGATATAAATAATCACTAAAATGAAGAACTAGCAGAGATTTTGTGATGAAAATTGGATGTGAATAAGTGTGTGATAAACATGCAAATAATTCTATTTCAAAGATTTTCAATAAAGTCAATCACAAATAGCCATTCTTAAAAGGTTTGCATAAAAAATACAATGAAATAAAATGAAAAATAAAAGGATTTTAAGATAACTATGTTTACCATCATTAGGAGATGTAGGTGAGGAAGGTGAGAATGGGAAACAAGGAATGAGAGACAATCCTCTTAGAGGGTTTAACACTCTACCAGCTCTTCCTTTACGGGTATCTAATATTGAGCTTGTGCAAATATTATTAATGAAGTCTTTCCAAAATCCAGGATTGAGCATTTCTTTTTGGGGCCTTAATGAGCTAAAAAAGAAAATAAGAATAGTAAATGCAAGAATTCTATTATTGTAAAACTATAACTAAATTGTATATAATTTCAGTTTATTAGGGAAAAATATCTGAACAATGCAAAAAAATGCTATTATGATTAAATAAAAACAAAGTTATACATAACTTTACTTCAAGAGAACAAATGTGTAAGAAGTTGTTACTGTAAAGCAGGGGTGTCAAACTCGCGGCCCTCAACGAACATTTTTGCAGCCCGGCCAATATATTGGCACACAATATATATTAAAATACCGACGCAGAATTATAATAAGATAGGAAGAATTCACTAAATGTTTTCTTAATTATACTCTTTTTTTGCTATTATTAAACAAAATGCGTATATTTATGTTAAATATACTGTAATTAGGTAAATAAACATACGTTTGTATTAATATGGATTTTTTTGCAGCCCACCTATAGTTAAACCTTGTTTGTTTGGCCCAAGTTAGCCTTTGAGTTTGACACCCTTGCTGTAAAGCATAACATGAAGGGTTCACCCCCCCCCCCCCCCCCGTTTTGCTGACACTGAAATTTCCTTCCCCCTCTCATTGAAAAATTTCCCCAAAAGAGGAAAATCATCAACCCCGTTTCACTGACACAAAAATTCCTTTCCTCCTTCTCGTAGACAAATGTTTATTTACAAACTACACTATGAACACCCATAAAGAATAAATCTAGATATCTTAAGTAACTTCCAGAAAAAATTTTAGAGGCCAAAATTTGCACAGCAAAATTGGTTGAAGCACCATCCATTTGGGAAACTGTTACAAAATACTTTGTTTCTGATTTTTTACTGAATGTTTTCTAATAGATTTATGGTTAATAAGAATACATAGTCATACATATACATTTGTCTCTTGAAAATCTATTTTCCTAAAACAAGAAAGGTTTTTGTAAATGAAAAAAAGGTGAAGGATTAAGGAGCAAAAGTCCTTCAGTAAATGAATAAAAGGCATCAAATCAATGGTTAATGATCAAACATATTTTTAAACATATTATAAACCCTCACCGACTTGAAATCCCTAAATATCTCAAAAGGGAAGCTTGAATGGGAAAAACAAGGCAGAAGGAAATTTGGTGTCGGTGAAATGACAAAAAAAAGGGGGGGGGAGAGGAAATTTGGTGTCGGCGAAACAGTGGGGACACCACATGAAGAAAACACCCCGAATAGGGTAAAAAGTGATCAAAGGAATTCCTGTTTGATACAAAGAGTCTTAAAATTTTTCCTACTGAATGAGCAGTTTAGTTTATACAAGTACTCAATGAGAAATGATTTAAGATAGATAGCAGACTTTAAAAAGGGGTGTTTTCTAGATGTTTATGGTCATTTACCTTCATGTTTCAATAAATTTAAAATTTAGTAAGCGATACTGAAATTACTACAGCAGATAACATAATGAAACACAGAATAAAATTCATCTCAGATATAGAAAATTTAAAAAAATTATAAAATTTCAAAGAGATTAGATCAAAAAAGTTTTAAAGAATATTACAGAATAATAAACTAAACTGTCTCAAAAGTATTAAAATATTTTCATGAATAATGAAAGTATCCCTGCTTCTGAAAAATGATGAGATCTTAAGAAAAAAGGAAGAAGAAAATTTTTTTTCAAGTGTAACAATACATACATAAAATTAATTCTATTTATATTTGATTTTTTAATCAAATATAAAAGTTCTAACATCAAAACTCATCAATCAAAGAATACAGATACTTGAGTTTAACTGCACATAAATTTTTACCTCCTTTTTCTATATAATAAATTATGCATCAATAATAGGACTAATAAATAACTATATACACTAATATTTATTCATTCACCAGTTCATTCAATAACAGAGAGAAATAGATGGGTTCTCAACAATGAGTTTTATCATAGAGATTAAAATAAAAAAGAGAAATGAAGGTTGAAAGTGTTCAATCCTCTCACCACATTCTGTTTGTCCTGCAAATAAAATGGACCCACTTCTGAAAAGTTGAGAATACACATATAAAAATGTACTGACAAGACCCTTCCTTACAGTTAGTGATTGTAATCCCATCCAGTTGTCATTTTTTTCAGTTAAAGTTAACATACATAATCTATTTAAATGTACAATTCTAAGTCTCATAAATTCATTCCAAATTTTAAGATTTAATAACTGTTCCCCTTGTATTTTTCATTTAGATATATTAATATATCTGCATAGGTAAGTTTTATAATTACATGTGATAGATATACAACCCATGGAAAATTTTCATGTTGTAAAATAAACATGCTTGATGAACCTGTATCATGCATTCCATATATAAACATAGCTAAACAATTGGCAGGAAAAATTTACAATTACTATAGGCTTCTGAATGATAATGGCCATATTTTCATCTCTCATAACAGATTAACTGAAACTAGAAAAAACTTCAAAATATAATTTCTTTGTATTCCTGTAACAAAATTTGTTAAGTTCTGGGCTTAAATAAACCAATTCCCGAGGCTATTAGATGGTTTCAAGCACAAATGTACTTTTTAGAAATTTTTGGATTTATGGAGATTGTCTAGTCTTGCTAGACAATATGGGATTAGTAAAAAAAAAAAAAAAAAAGTTAAACATTAAGATGTGGGAAAAACTTAATAACACATAGATGGGTGAAACATGAATTATAAGCTGAATTACTGAATCGTGCAGTTACTATAGTAATATATAAGAAAGTTTCAGAGTATTGTTTTACTGAAAAACAACATAATATAAGATCTTTTTTGAAAGTTTGCAAGAATAAAATATTTTACAATTGTCAAATGGACTATGTTAGTTTGGATATGGGAACATTTTAAATTGGTTTTCAATCAAAGTATTTTCAAAATTTAAAAACTAAGTATAAGAAAAGTGGAATTCCTTATAAATAGTCATTATATTTAAATAGCAAGTGCTATGAACATTTACAATTTATACACATCCAAATCCAATATATTAGAAAAACATATGTGTGGTAAATCAGTGGGTTTAATATCCCTATACAGATGAATGACAAATTACAATCTAGGCAGACAAATAAAATATTTATCATGTTTATAAAGCTGTAAATAGTGTCATTCTAGACATTTTTATAGTCTATCTTATACTTACCATTTTTTGTTTAATAATCCCCAAAAGGAAAATACTCAGATTAATATCCCTAGACAGATGAATGACAAATTGCAATCTAGGCAGACAAATAAAATATTTATCGTGTTTAGAAAGCTGTAAATAGTGTCATTCTAGACAATTTTATAGTCTATCTTATATTTACCATTTTTTGTTTAATAATTCACAAAAGGAAAATACTCATATGACACAGTTCAAAACAATAAAAAACTCCAAAATGTTTTGAATAATTTTGAGGAAACCATAAACTTTTAAAATATCATAACAGCTTAAAGATTGAGAAGTAAGGAATCATTTGAGCCTGGATTACAGTAAGCCACTTGCAAAACATGGGTCAAAGAGAGACATATCAGAATCAAAGAAGGCTTGGGTTGACATAAAAGTTGGCCAAACTTAACAATTTATTGCAAGCAAATAGAATCATTCTCAAAAAAGTATGATTAAAGTATTGAGAAACAGTACCTAAAAACAGGAGTTTTCCAAATAATCCTTTCAACAGCAATCAAAATCTAATAACTAAATCAAGAGATCAGGATATAATGAGGAATAAATATCATGAGGAATATAATGAAGCACTGCTTCCATTGGTATATTCATTGGATATAGAAAGAAAAGTGAGAATGACTCTTACTTTATGATGCATTGCGAACTTCTAAAATCGAATCACATTTGAAACTGATGAAGTTTCTAATGACTTGTAAGATAAAGGCTGTTATAGTGTGATACTACAGGTTATGACAGTTATGGGATTAAGAGGACTAGAAATGGGTACATTTCAGCAATGAAAAAATGTTTGTGTGTTCTGTAGTCATCATGGGATATGAATTTGGCATCTTAGGTAAAAGGTATTTGATAAAACTGCATAAAATGTTCAGTGAAATTTGAAGCCTTTGTCATGAAATGACCTTATATGATTGCATGTATGGCAAGCCAGTTCAAATCTTATAAGGTTTTTATTTTAAGAAATACTCAAACTAGCTGTGAGAAACAAAAATGAACTTGTTTCTAGATGAAAGAAGTTCTAAAGATAATGTAAGCATGTTTTGATAAAAGAGTGTGAACTGTT
Organism: Dolomedes plantarius; assembly: GCA_907164885.2. Taxonomy (NCBI): domain Eukaryota; kingdom Metazoa; phylum Arthropoda; class Arachnida; order Araneae; family Dolomedidae; genus Dolomedes; species Dolomedes plantarius. The sequence goes on along the minus strand of OU015495.1, from coordinate 157,827,364 downwards.
AGTAAGTAATAAAATTAGGGATATGCAATTTTTGTATTTATGAAATAGATGCGAATAAATGCAAAATTTGCCAATATGAGTGAATAAATGCAAAAATTATTTTTTTACTACTTTTTAGCAAAAACTCAGTGATAAACGGCTTTTTAAGTGAAATTAGGTAATAATAGTAATAATTTATTAATTTAGTTGTTTATCTAAGATCATACACGGTCTTTAACTGAGTGAACTCGCTCTCAAAATTTGCCTATTACTTATTGCTAAAGATTTAAGGGAGATAATGTGGATACTACTACAATGTTAGCTTTTAACTAAGAATTTTTGTACTTTAACCAAATAAGCAAAATTGTGATTTTTTAAAAACTAAATGTGAAAATTTGAAATATATATATATATATATGTGTGTGATAATATTATTAACAACCTATAATCGCTCTTTCTGAACTTTCTTTCTCATCTGGTAACACCTTTCCGATGCCTTGGCGAGATGCTTCGCCTTTCCACATACTAACTTTACCTGCCAATTCTGGCAACCTCTCTGACCTAATTCTACTTTTGTGCTCTACGAGAGAGACACTGGACTGACTCAAAGTGAATAAGATGTGCTACTTTATTCGTAAATACCTTTGTTCCTGAAGCTGACTTTATTATTTTCTGGCCTCGATTGCAGTATTTTCAGGAGATGACCATTCCGGACATTTCATATATATATATATATATATATATATTTGCGAATAAATGCAACATTTTATATATATATATATATTTTTAAATTTTGATATTTTTTATGCAAAATTTACATACCGCTAAATAAAATACATCATTTATATACTGTCAAAAAAACTCAGAGAGACCCAAAAGAGTACTAAATTATTGTATTGCTTCCCTTTTGACAAAGTTCTACATTTATATTCCCATGATCTACAGAGTCCTTTCTGCACAATTTGTGATAAACCACAAGTTATGGACATTGCCCACCTCTAGACTAGTGAGGCACTGACAACTCGAGATCTCTGAAGCTGATATTGGGAGACAAGAGCATTGAGCAATTAAAACATCCTGTTTCCATCTTTGTTTTACTTTTTATCTTGTTGCTTGTTTTCTTGTTGTTTCTGCTTATTGCTTGCCATTGAAAATTTAAAATATATATATGTAATAATACGGGCGCGGGCCGACAAATGATTGATGAGTAGTAGCTTTGGAAGACTGTTCTCGCCTTATCTACTTGAGGTTAAAAAGATAACATGTCGCCCGGCCGTGCATCACAAACGTTTTTAAAACAGTTCCCGCAATTCATCTCAACCCTCGGACACACAAATCATACCACAAATTTCTCGAACTACATATTTATTAAATTCCCCGGCTCCTCCGTCGGGTTTTTCGTAGCAGGCAAAATATTACAGAGTGCGTCTAAATTTAGACATCAGATAGTTTTATAAAGTCATCCCATCATGTGACACAGAGGTGTGACTTACTTTTTGATTGGATAAAAGTTATTTGTTGATGCGCTGATCTGATCTAATTTTTATGGACGCCGTGTCGCATCAAATTTCGTTAAAAAGTCAGCCATCTTTAATGATATTGCCTGGAGTGACCAAAAATTGTAACAATGGGATTTCTACATAAGTTTTACTGGGACGACACTACTAAAATTTAGCCTATCTTTTGGGATTTAATACGAATGCCCAAGGGAAAATTAAGTACTTAATAAGATTAAAAAGGGGTATGTAATTTTGTATAGTAAAGTGATGAATTAATAGTTTTTAAATGTTAAGAGTGTTGAATTAAGACATTACTAGTTTTTTAATATTATATATATATATTTCCAGTACTCACAAACTTTAAACCCTGATTGAAATTATTCTTATTTTGTGATTTTTTACAAATGACAGTTTTGTTACATGTTTATATAAGCTACAAAGTAAGTAAATTTAGATGATGAGGATTCAAAGTCAGTAATTTTCATTTTCTTTAGAATGTGTTACAATTACAAAGCATTCAAAACATTTACCTTCATAAGAAAGTATCTAAGTTTCAATTTTGAATTTTTTTTTTAAATCTCGGAATTTTTTAAATTGCAGTTGTAGAAAACATTCCATGCTTCAGCATTTTCAATATGCTTGTTCTAAATATCTTCTTTTCCTTCAATCAATGGAAAAATTAAAAGGTATTTTAAAACAAAACAAGTTATAATGTGCAAGAGAAAGGGAAAATGAATTATTACAATTATGATTATTTTAAGTAGTAGTTATTGTAGTAATATTTACAGACTAATATGTAATCCATGAATGTTTTCTCATTTCATGTCCTACTGCAAATTAGGCATTAGACACTACTTAGATGAGGCTTAGGTGATCCAAAGATAAACTTAAATTATTGCATAAACACTACATGTAATGTTTATTCTCCTCTCCATATGAAATAAAAATGCAATAGATCTTTCTTTATTGTGCTACAAATCCATTAGTGACATTATCTTAGAGAATTTTTCTCATTTTAAAATGTTCTATGAAAGAACATGTTCATAAATAAATTAATTAAATTCATAGCATAATATGAAAAAGTAGTGACTGATCATCTCCCCTTTGTCTTTATCTGAAAAGTCAATAACTAGGAAAGGTCATTGTTCAATATACATATTTTTTGACACAGAAGAAAATCAGAAAAAAATAACAATATGAGTGTAAAAATCAGTAAACAATATTACTAATACAAAGAAATATATCAACAAAATATTCTGTCTAACAAAGAATCTAATAAAGAGAAAGAAATGTAAGTAAATGTGAGAACTGTTCAGCAAAACTATTTAAGTAATAAGTGCATAAGAAGAAAAATGCATTTTGTCAAATCAACTGAAGAAATCAATGACAATGGCATCTGATAAAACAGCATGAGACAACGTTTGCAAAATATGCCTATTAGAGAAAAATGGTCACAAGCTATTTTAAAAACTTTCAGCCAAACAAAAGAGAAAAATATACTATCCTAAAATTATTATGCCATTTCAGACTTGTATGAAATATTTTTTTAAATAATAAGGAGAGAGATATCGTTTTACCTAAAGACATTTTATGAAAGTTTCTATTTGTCACAATGTAACGTATGTGAAATACTATAAATACAATGAAATTATGACATATATTACAATTAATAATCTTTAATTGTCAAGGAAAGAATTAATAATTATCTAAAACCACAAAAAATAGGAGAAGAAAAATTGCACACTTAAAATGCCTGTCATTGAACTGTCATATTATTTTCTTGCATTAAACATTTCTATAATTATTATAACAACACAATTCAGAAACTCAACTTTGAATATGCCTGGATCTTTACAGAAACTTTAGAAAATTTTTAGGTTGTTTTTTTCTCATTGAATGCTAAATACTACAAGTATCAAATAAACCTATAGTTAGTTCTTACATGCAGTAAGTTAAGTGCCGTAACATTCCCAAAATTGGCCTACTTAAAGACAACACTCTTAGAAAACCCTTAGAAAATGACAAATTTCAGGTAACTGAAGGATACCCCACTTTCTTTCCTGATTTTAATCTTGTAATATGTACACACACAATAAATAAAAACGAAAAAAGAAGATTTAAACTCTGAACTAAGAATATTATGTTATGAACTTATGTTATTATTTACTACTGTGCAACTTTAATCAACTTATATGTGGTAAAAGTTTTAAATGAATGATAGAAAAATATTTCCCTTGTTCTTTTGCAATGACAAACTTTTGAAATATGAATTTGATCCTGATTTTTTCTTTAACTACAAAATACTCTTAATATACATTACACTGTAGTTTCTTTTATGAGTACACAGAAAGATTTAATGACTTATGATGAAATTTTGAAATTTTGTTGCATAATATTATTAATGAATTTTTTTCAAACTAATATTAGAAATATCAATGAAATCTTTAAAAAAAAATTTTTAATTTAAAATATATTAGAAATAAATGTAGTAACTTAAACAGAAGCAACTTGAATGGGGGGGGGGGGGGACCTTTAAGAAGTCTCTTACGCAAAGTTTCAGAGATATATTGCATTTCCTATTATTATTTAGCAATAAATTTTGCTGTCAAAATTTATGTTTACATTATGGATTATTGGTATATAAACATAAATAATTTGTGATTTATTTTTATTATTATTCTCAGAAGAAAAAGTATTATTTTTCTATTTTAGCTAAAATTAGCTCAGATAGAATTTATTAAATTCACAATAACAGAAGGACTATAACAGCTAAGTTTAAACTAAAATCAGTATCAAATGCTATAATATCTCCAAGGTAATATCATCCAATGCACAGTCTGCATGATATATTGTACCATGTAATATGTGTTCATTAGATGCAACCAAGTAATAAATAAAAAAATTTGCTTACTAAAAATGAAAAGCATTACAAAAAAATTCTTTGCAGGCCAATAAACAACATTCTAAGTATTTTTACAAATATTGAACTCCATCAGTCTGCAATACAATACTTTAAAACAGCAAACTCATTTTTGAAAAAAGATATACTTAAAAACCAGCATGCAATAATTAAGACCCTGATAGCATGACAGATGCATTGAAAACACTTATGATGAAGAGTAATATGACATGACATATGATTAAGGATACGTAATTTTCATATTTATGAAATAGATGCGAATAAATGCTAAAATTATTTTTTTAATACTTTTCGGCAAAAACTCTGTGATAAATGGCTTTTTAAGTGAAATTAGGTAATAATAATAATAATTTATTAGCATAATTGCTTAACTAAGACCATCCGTGGTCTTTAACAGAGAAATCTCACTCTCCTTCGGATTTGCTCCAAAGTTCATCCGGATAGTTTGTGCATACCGGTTTCAGACCTAAAAATCTAACCGTAAAAATCAACCATCAAGTTTTGTGGAACAATTTAGTAGATTTAAGAACGTCTCTTGAGCGCCAAGGTCAAGGGTATTTCAGTTACTTACAGTAATCAACCAAGAGACTCCTGTTGATGTTATACAGATTTTAATTGCAACAAAATGCTGCTACATTAACTTTGCAAAGGCAGCTATACAAAGCATCTCTATAGTCCCGTTAACAGCGCATTTGTTGAGATATATTTTAGTATGTACAACATAGTAGTTAATGACAGAAGACAAAGACTTAAGTAATATAATGCGGAGACTACTACAATGTTAGCTTTTGAATTAGAATTTTGATATTTACCTACCCAAGTACGTAAAATTGTGATTTTTTTAATAAATGCAAAATTTTTTAATTTATATAATTTTTTTGCGAATAAATGTAAAATTTTATCTATTGTATTTTTTGTTGTAGCAAAATTTTGGTATTTTTTATGCGAAATTTACGTATCCCTACATATGATGTTCTATCTGTCAGTGAGAATTCATTATAATGAATAAGATTTTAATAAATTTGTATATATATCAGTTTAGTGATAATAAATATACTGCAGGTGCTTTATGGTTTTTTGGATATATCCTTTCAATGTAAAATTTATTTTTCTTGGTACGTAAACCCATCCTATATAGTCCTTCGAACCATCAATGTAAATATTTTCCTCTAATGTGTTATTAACTGACTATTACATCAGTATAAAGAATATTTGGTCTTTTGCAACAACTGACAAAAAGTCTTATGATGAAAACTAGCTGAATACCCGTACTTTGCTATGGAGTACATTCAAATTAAATACAACGGTCAATGTATGCAATTAATGTAAAAAAATATATATATGTATATTTATAATAAATACAACGGTCAATGTATGCAATTAACGTTAAAAAAAAATATATATATATATATAAATTTATAAAAAAATCATAATGGATTTTTTTATGGGCAAAATAATGTAGAAGAAAATATTCAAAATAAATACAATGGTCATTGTATGCAATTAATTTGTATTTTTTTTATCTGTAAAACATACTAATTTGAATTAAATTCTTTAAAAACATCCAACTCAGTTAGTCTAGTGGTTAAATTTTATCTTTTATTGTATTTTAATATTTTTATGTCAATTTATTTCATTGTTATGCATGTGATGCAAAAATAATTTAAAGAATCGCAAAAAGAAAAGAAACCACATGATCAGAATTTAATAAATTAAATTCTAAAAATTAATCTTTAGAAATTAACTAAAAATCAGAAAATGCAGGTAAAGATTCAAAAAAGATTTCATTTTAAAGGAATTTTTATGGTCTTTCTCATGATATAAATTTTAGAACCCTCAGATTATTATTTTAAATGCAAACTTAAAAAAAGTTACAAAAAAGCTTGAAAATTTAATTTTAAAAAAATATAAGAAGAATTTTTCTAAAATCTTTTTTAGTGCACCCCAACACTATAAGAAGAATCACCATGCAAAATTTCAGCCCTTTAGGTCCAGCGGTTTGGTCTGTGCATTATCTGTCAGTCAGTCAGTTACGGAACTGTTTTATATAAATAGACAATCAACCATAACTCAGAAATTTTAGTTTCATCAGTCTTCCTTTTCAGATTTTTTTTGAAAAGTATTAATTATGTTTATTACATTAAAAAATTCCAAGTACCATTTATAGTGCCACTTCTTTGTGGTTAAGATATTTAGATACTTCACAAAATGGGAAATTTTCAGGTGTAAAATACAGTAAACATGAAACTTAACTCTTAATGGTTGTAACATAGGGAAAATTGTCCTATTGTTAATGAATTGCCTGCAAACATACTAATGATGCCCTAGGTTACTTTAACATTGTTTTACATAACAAAATTTTAAAATATCAGATTAAAAAATTTTCTTTTTAAATAAATAAATGTTTTAATTTTTCATCATCAAGCAATTTTACAAGTGCATCAGTGCAAAAACTGAAAAAGTTTATAATGTAGTATGAATAATCTCTCTCCCCTCAAAATAAAACTAAAATTACAAATAAATAACAAGCAAAGCATATGAAGTTTTTGGAACAACAGAAACTAAAAATAAAATATGGCTGCTACAAAATCCATAAACTATGCTAAGCGAAATGCATTAAGGTGCATAAAAAGTTTGCTACTGAAGGTACCTTATTTTTGTAGCAGATATATTCTTCTCTTTAAGGAAAGAAGACTTCGAAGTTTTGTGTGTTCCAAAATAATACCTGACAGCTGACCAAAACTTCATACGGGGACTATGATTGAAATCATTTTTTTCAGACACATTAAAAAATGTTAATAAGTCAGTGTGATTACCTCAAATTAGTTAATTCATAAGCTAAAAGTACATTATTTTTTAGAATAAATAGCTATAAAAAGAAAAAAGACAATCATATGTATGATTAGCTTCAAGTATGATAGAAAAAAATTTTTAAGCAATTTTGGTTATTAATTTTTATCATATTACCTATGGAAACTGCTTATTTAACACAAAAGAATAAAGTATAACTATTCATGTCATATATATTACTTCAATTATTTAAACTTAACACCTTTTAACATAAGTATCTACCAATAAATAAATCTTTTTTAATGAAAATATATTAACTGATCTGAAAAATAATAGGAAAAAAGTAAAATTACACTAAAGATGAAAACATTGTTATTGTTGTCTTATGCAAGCTCTACATCAGCATTCAACTCTCATTTGAAACTATTCAATTATAACTTAAAAAACTTTTTTCCACTTACAAACATGAATAATGATGGTAAAAATGTACAAACACAAAAGTAATCAATTTTACAAGACATTAAAAATGTTACATTTTTGTAAACAATTAATGGTAGATCCTATAATTAAATCTATGATGTATCAACTCAGAATTAAATAAGTTCCCTCAAGAGACACTAGGTAGTTTTATGAGTCTTAGGATATGAAATATCTGTATAATAAGCATATATCAAAAAATCATCATAATGGTTTCAACTTTCAGAATGTTATCACGTACCAACATTTGAAACTATAATAGCAAAATCTTCTTTTACAACATAAAATGTATTTAAAGCCTTTAAAAGCCTTAATGAAATTTTATAAACTTCTGGATAATACGTAATAATTAAGGCACATAAAAAACAAAAAAATTAAGATAAAAAAAATTAATTAATTAAGATAACAAAAATAAATTAAGATAACAAAATACCATGGATATATCACAATGATAATAACAATTATGGAAAAATGAATGTTTCTTTGAAAGAAGAAATATGAGAAATCTCACTGATAATAAAATAGAAGTCGCATTTATAAGTATACAAATTTCATAATAATACAATATAAAAACCAAACACGAAAAATAAAATTTAGAAACTCTATTTGCATCCCAGTTTGTCTGATGCTCTAAATGTATGTAATGAATAGTTGAGAAGCCACAATAAAAAATACTCTATTCACCGGGGCTAGTTTAAGAACTTACAAAATTATCTCTTAAAAATCTTGAGATCTGTAACATTGCTTGTAATATATATACAGGGTGACAATTATTGAGTTATATGAAATAAAAAATCAAAATTTAAAAAACTACTGTGTTCAAAAATTTTATTCAAATTTGAAAAGTAACTACAGATAATCAGATTTAGTTTATGACATGTTCAGTATGCTTGCCATCAATGGCTATGATGTGGCGCAGACGAAGAGCAAAATTCTTCAAAACTCGCTGAAGTGTTGAGACATTGATGCTTTTGATTACCTACTGAATGGCTGTTTTGAACTCAGCGATGGTTTCAGGGTTATTTGCATAAACTTTGTCTTTAATATTGCCTCGCAAAAATGAGTCACAAGGGTTGAGATGAGGAGAATATGGCAGCCAAGCGATTCCCATTCACTCAGAAACACTGTATTTCTACATTTTCAATGAAAAATGAACAACAACAACAACAACTAAACAAGTGTGCATGCTAAAAAAAATCCCAATATGCCCTGCATTCAACCACCAAGTTTTCACTGAATCTCACCAATGGTTCAAAAGTTATCAAGTTTTTTTCATATAATTCAATAATTGTCACACTGTATATATATATATATATATATATATATATATATATATATTAGCAGCATAGGAAAAAAGTATTAAATAAAAAATAATGAAATCCAAAAATAAAAATTTACACAATGGGTAAATATTTATGGATTTGAAAAATATTTAGACATACCATATTATTTTAAAATTCATGAGCACAAAACAAGAACATTACACCTAGAACTTAGATGCAATTTTAAACATGCCCTATAGAGAATAGCTTCCTAACAGATTGCACACTACTCTTCTCTTACTATTGAAACTTTAAAAAAAAAGAGATTTTGAATAGCATAAATTGAGAGAGTTTTACCTTTTAATTGTAAAAGCTACAGACTTGGTAGAATACCTTGGTAGAATGCCACAGCAAGAAAAATCAAGACTTTCCTAATCAAAATGGGAGTCAGCCCCACCAGGATTGGTATATTTGTATTAATGCTTAGTCACAATGTAACTGTAGTCTGAGGCAACCTTATCATACACAATACCAGTGATAGGGTTATGCTGTGAATTTATATTGATTTGACTATCTTGCCTCTAATAACTGATTTGTTTTATGGGTTTTTATGCTGCATGAGTAATTGTTGTATTTTGTGACTACATAAGAGAAACACAAGGAAATATTTTATTGCAAATGTAAAAATATTGCAGAGGATGTTCATGTTTACCTTAAAGTTCTATTTTCCTTTGGGGATAATCTATGATAAGCTTATGTTAATGGAATAAATAGGTAAAACATACAGATTGAAGTTGTCAGTAACCAAAAATAGACTAGATACAATTAGGAATAAGACTGATTTCCTAGTCATCATTACTATGACTAAAAGACCTATTCATGCCTAAACAGGGAATAAAAGAATAGTAAATTTTCGATGGGAAATTATGAAAATTACATGGAATCCATGTAGAGATTACAGTGTTTAGAGAACATCTCCAAATAAAAATAAATCTATCCTGTAATTTTAAAATTAATATTTTAATCAAAACGTTATAAAAGTTTTTGTGAGTCTCAAATGTGCTGGATAAGACATGGCATAGCTACAAGGCTTTCCAAGTGAGGTAGATCTCTGTTCATGGAGGAAATTTTGTGAGAGTCTACCTAACATCAGAAGAAACTCCATTATTTTTTTAAATGTTTGGGGCTCACTTATCACTCATTTTTAATCACATTAATCAGATTGTATTTTTATCAGAGATGAATTTTACTCATTTTTAATCACATTAAATAGAATACCAGCACAGATAGCAAAACTTATTAGTTAGTTTAAATATAAGGCAAACAGCAAGTGTTTAGACACACAAACCAGATAGTATTATCTTTGTTAAATTCCTTTTTCAAATATAAAAATTAAAATATTTTGAAAAGAAAAAGACATTTCTCATTATACTATCTTGCTGTTCTTATGTTGAAATACGAACTTGCAATGTCATGAAATTTAAGAAAAAATATTAAAAATCAGTGATATGTCCCCTTCTATACATCAGATCCTGTACATAAGTGTAAAATAATTTTTTTCATAAATACACATAAGATTCCAACTTTAAAACCTTTTTATAGAAAATTTGCAGTTAATAAGATACAAATATTTTAAGCAATTAAAAATACCTCACCTTCCCTGATCATTTTCTTTTGAATCATCATCACTGTCTGAATGAATTTCAGTTTGATCTTCATTACTTAAATCAAGATTTTCTAGAGATATAAATAAATAAGCAAAAATAAAAAATCAGTATGAAGGTATTTTAAGCCATTTTATTTAAGATTGTGGGTCTATATATTTTTAACGTCAGATAATAACTTAAAATCACAGCATATAGTAGACCCTCTCTCTCTCTCTCTCTCTTTATATATATATATATATATATATATATATATATATATATATATATATATATATATATATATATATATATATACATACATATATATATATATACATATATATATATATATATACATACATATATATATGTATATATATATATACATATATATATATATACACATATACACTCACTCACCTATATTCCCATATTCTCTTAGAATATATTTTGTACTACACACTACCACCATTCCCCAAACTTTATATCTCTCATCTGCAGTTTAATTAATTAAATTAATGCATTGTACACTTGTAAAATAACAGGTAAAAATTTGATATTTCTATTTCTCAAAATTAAAAGACACTCCCTCTGTCCCAATGTAGCATCATGTCTGCCCATCATTCGTTGCATAGGTTTGCAAATGCACTAGAATAGCTATTTCCCATAGGTATACCCTTTATCTGTTTTAAGAAACATAAGCCATTAAAGAGGTAGTTTTCAAAAATATTAAATTTACATAAATCAATCCAGTCACAATTTAAGATTAAAGTACTATCTAGATAAGCATCATAAATTATATGCATTATTAATAAATTCTCCTCATAGAAAATACTGGATGGAATAGTCCCACTGTTTTGCATAATTGACCATTCAGTGCCCCTTATTACAGGGACACATAAGTCTACACCTATTGTAGGAATGGAAAGCCAGACAGACCGAGAGCCTTTAAATCAAAGACATGAAAAACAACTACTGAAACATTCCAAGGAGTGTAAAAGACTCCCTGTTGAATGCCAGAAAAACTATTTTGCTGGGCAAGGCAGATAAAATACTCATAAATCTTTTATGATTAAGGCCAATGAGCTCAGGTTAAAATATCATCTAAACTGAACTGTTTGAAAACTTTTTGCTGTTGCTAATAATTTACCTTCAGTACTTAGAATTCTGTTTTGCAATCTTTCAGTAGGAGCCAAGGACAAGAAAGATGAAACACTTCCTTTAGGCTTGAGAACATACACTATGGTAACCATTTCAACCAAATAAACTCATTAACCAGTGGCTCCACATTTATACTGATGGCTCTTCTCAACCAAATGTGCTTCTGGCTCTATCTGTGCAAGGGCATCTTTTAAGGCTCTAAAGCCATGGGAATGTATGCAGCTAATTTTGATGCTTAAATCAAGGCTATAAAGGGTCTGTTGACATGCCCTCTGATGTAGGGGGAAAACACATAATCAACCATTATATAAGTCCCTTTCAACAAATTTATAAAAACATTAGAAGCTAAAAATTAATATTTGAGAGAATGTTAGGCACCTATTTTTCAATAAATACTTCTGGGAATTTATTTTCTTTTTCTTTACGTTAACTAAGAACACATCAAAACTCAAAGGAATCCAAATACTAAATTATAGAAATTCAGATTTTTCTGGAGGCTGATTAGAAAACTTTAAATCACAATAAAACAACAGTATCTTAGGTAGATATAAAGCCAAAGTTGAAAACAGATAAAGACAAGTAATTTTTTTTATATAAAAGAGAGAGATTTTATAATTTTTTGTTTGAAAGTAAATCATCTCTCCTCTTGATATAAACACTAGATACAATTCTCTAAAGAGTTGCAGATTTGTTCTCATTTCAAGTTCAGACAACCATGTTAGTAAAATCATATAATGAAATGAAAGAAAAAAAACTCATACTTTATTTTATATATATATATATATATATATATATATATATATATATAAAGTATAAGTTTCTTTTTTTACTCATAGTACTTTTTAAGAAAATTAAACCTTAGTTTAACAAACAAGGATTTTATGTTTTCAGATCCCCAAATTCTTTGTTTTCTATCATCAAATACATGACTTTAAAAGCTTTTCTAGAAGACTTTGTCAAACTGGCACATTATGTGAATATATCAGAATCCTATAACAATCTTTGGAAATTTTTTAAAAAACTTTATGACTCCTACTGCATAAATAAAATAACAAATAAAATAATGACCTTGAATAAAGAAGTAGTTAACAGATGTATACATATGAAAGTTTAACTTTCATTTAAAAACATCACCTTTTATTTTTTTTTCTTCATGAATAGAATAAATATCCCTTATTTTATAATAAACAAAAATTTGAAATCCTTTTTGGCAACCTGAGATATCAAAAATTTTTCATATTTATGAATTTTCAAAACAAATCCTCTTTATGAATCATGATCTAAAAAAGCTGTAACTTTTTACGAAATTCAATTCAAAGCAGTATAACTGAAATAAGAAACCTTATTGTCTTTTGCCATAAAACAACAATACCTCACCTAAAGCATCTCGAAGAGTATCTTCTTCATCTTGAAATTCTACGGCATCATAATAAATTTCTTCTTCCTCATCAGATTCATCTAAAAGGCAGCCACTCAGATCTATAGATAACTTAGTATGATCTTGAATAAGTCTTTTGAAAAGAATACTAAATGCACTGCCCCATATACCTAAAAATGCAATGTTTAAAATAATATGTCTACTCAAGTATACATATATCTTTGGATATGCGAATGACTTCTAAATATTAGTATTTCACCATTAATATAACCCCCCATTGATATAAGGTGCAAGACACATGTCTAAGTGTACAATGGATCTAACAATTAGATGACAGTTATAATATGTTTAAAAAGAGAATATCCATTAGGAAATGCAAAAGAAAATTAAGATTTGCATTAAAGGAAATGATTTTCAAAAAGTGACATTAAATGTTTCCACAGAAGCCAATAGGTATCAACAAACATTATAGAGCTATATTATCCATCTTTTCACTTTCTCAAACAAAGGGAAAAATCCATTTAACCCTTCAGCGGGCGTGCCCGTGTACAAAGTCCAACATTTTTGCAATTTTTAATGGTTTGTTTTTACATATAAGGTTTGAATGTTCTAAGCAGTTTCTATTTGTAGCTACACACTTTCTTATGCAAGTCTGATTTGTATTCCTTTCCATTCATTGTTAGCCGTGAATTAACCGTGGTAAACCAGCGATTATGCTGGATTACAATACGACAAAAGCAGGAGTCAATGTAGTCGATCCAGTGTGCAGCTACTACACGGTATTCCGCATACCACGGAAATGGACAATCTCATTGTTTTTTAGGTTTTGGACATAATGGGAATCCATTCGCATGTTGTCCTTAGATTCAATAAATTGGACAGTTTTGAAATAAGGCGATTGTATCTGCATTATTTAGCCTTTAATTATAAATATATCTCAGTATTATCAACATTTTATATCTTATCATAAAATACAGAATTATTATTTTCAATTTGAAAAATAGAAGTTTATAAGAAAAGGAATAATCAAGGTTGAAAGAGACGTTGTACTTTGTGCCACGCACGCCTGCTGGTGTTCCAAAAATTGGTGTGCTTGCTAGAGGGTTAATCAATCTTGTCTGTTTAATTTTGAACATTTCCGACACATATGAGTATATCAAATTGCTGTTTTCTATAACTGAAAAAATTATTAATATACAGCAGTAAATGTAGAAAAATTACCATAATTCAGACTGATGTACCAAGCAATTTCAGCACATTATGATGTAAGGCTTTAGAATTTTTAAAATATATTCCTTTCATCGCAATAAATTATGAACTATAGTAGATATAAAGGTGCAGTAATAAATGTATATTTAACAGTTATAATTATAATATTTAATTAACACATAAATTTACTCATATATGCTAGGTTAAAAATTCTATAATTCTGCTTCACTAATACATTTTCTCCCAGATCTCTAAAACCTGACAAACTTTGTTCTCTGCCTCAAAAAAAGGGAATATTTTTCAACATCATTGGAAATTTTTCCAAAGAATAAATTTCTTTTTCATTTTTTTAAGAGTTTATTGTTCAAAAAGTTTTAAAAGCTTAAATAGCCAAAATATGTATGTATGTTCACTAAGAATGAGTGTGTATAATGTTTATTAGTGCCAGACAAAAATTTAAAAAAAATTCTTTTTATTTCTCCATCCAACACTTTAAGATATTACATACTGCACATAAATAAAAATATCTGGGAACTTACTCTTTCTGTTGTGCACACATAGGTATGTTCATGATATGATATCTGTTGACAAAATGCCAATACAAATATAACATAGAATACAGATATTCCCCAAATTCAATTCCCAATAGTAACTGCAAACTAAAATGCAAGGTATCCTCGAAACGAGACCTTGCTCCTCAAAAAATTTACAGACAGAAGAAAAAAAATTAGCTCTATTTTTAAAAACTAGTCATTCTAAAACAGTGGTTCTCAATCCATAGAAGTCTGCGGACCACAAAGCCAGAAATTGAACCATGTGCAGACCCCCCCCCCCACACACACACACACACCGACTTTCTGGGGGTATAAAAACTATTTTGTATCATATTCTAATAATAAAATAATTATGTTAAACTTTTAAGAAATTTTAATTTAACATCTGATAATCATCGGATATATTCGGTCCATCTAATTCAATGAACATTGCTTTCAAATCCCCATTTGTTTGGCAACTATTTTATATGTGGTGCCGGACCACTCCTGAGGCTCTCCCGGACAACTGTTGGGAACCACTGGTCTAAAAGGACTGTGACTTATACATTGTTAATCTTATTATTTCCAGTATCATATGGAAATATATATAAATTAAATTTTAACATACATACAAAGAATTTCTTAAAAATACTGCATTAAAAGTACAAACCTTGTAAGAAGTGCAAAGGATATTCTGGAAATCGTTTAACAATACGTCCCTTAAATAACTTACTACCAAAATGTTCTGTCTTCATAAATGCAGCGTATTTTGCTATCCCTATTTCATAGGGAGAAAACTCCAACCAATCTAAAAAAGTTAAAGTACTTTTATTAGTAGAAATGGTGATAATATATTTAATTTATGACCCAAACTATCTTTTCGTACTGTACTTCTTCCCTCTAAAACGATTCAAGCCAAAAAGAGGTAACTGAAGTACAGAAAGCCCTCCGACAACATGGCATCTTACAGCACAGTTTCCCTCTAACACGATAAGATAAATTGCGGGAACCCTAATATAACACTGCAACCTGTAACACGGTTTCGCTCTAACACAATAAAAAAATTGTGAAAACTTTTGTAAAACACTGTACTTCTATAGCACTAGATAACATGATTTTTGTTTAACACATTTAAAAACTAAATTACCTTAAAATAATGACGGGAAGGAATAATGAACTATAGTAGCTTTATATGAAAATGTATAAACAAATTACAATTTATTCATTTATAACTCTATAAAATTACAAGAAGGCCTAAGCTTAGCTAAAAATCTTGAATAATTT
Source organism: Dolomedes plantarius (assembly GCA_907164885.2). Classification (NCBI taxonomy): domain Eukaryota; kingdom Metazoa; phylum Arthropoda; class Arachnida; order Araneae; family Dolomedidae; genus Dolomedes; species Dolomedes plantarius. Next base: position 157,811,226 of record OU015495.1, on the reverse strand, counting down.
TTCCTGAATGTAGACCCTTCCACTGAAAGAAGCTGAAAATTCAAAATGGAGGTGCAAAATTGTCTATCTCCATACCGTGAATCTACAATGACCTTGTAAGAACCAGCAAACAAACTAAAATTACAGATTTTTCAAAGAGGATAGAAGGTGGAAAAAATCTAAATTGAAAAAAAAAAAAGGTTCTGAAAGTGAAGGTGATATCGTTCAATCGAAAAACCATTCTCGTTTCATTGTACTGAGCAGTAATGAGGAAGAAATTTATTAAATTATGATCGCATTAAATGAAAATAATATTTTTTGTTTCTTTTTGTTTTGTGTTATACATACATTTTGTTGCTTATATGGAATTTAAAAAAAAAAATGTTTGTTTTTAATAAGTTTGCAGAACGTAACCCCCCTTTTATGAACTGTCTCTGGGTCTCATATAACACGGTTTCACACAACACAGCATTTTGTAGGAACCTATCTACCGTGTTATAGGAGAATTACCTGTATATAATAAAAGTTTGAAATAATTTTTAAAAATAAATATAACAATTTTAATATATTAATCTATTCAATGAAATTAATATTTCTGTAAAGGATTATTGAAGAAATGAAAAGGTTATCTACAAAATCAAAGGCAAATTAGACTGTAGGCATTTCAGTTACAAACATTTCCTTGGAAGTTAAAATTTTATAACAAACTAGCTGAATACCCGTGCTTTGTTACGGAGTGCATTCAAATTAAATACAACGGTCAATGTATGCAATTAATGCCAAAAAAAATTATACATATTTATAAAAAAATCATAACAGATATTTTTACCGACAAAATAATGTAGAAGAAAATATTGAATTTAAATCTAATAGAACTTACTAAAGAATATAGTATAGTTAATATAGTACAATTTGAGGAACATTTCTTTTACTGTATTTTACTATTTTTTTGGATAATGGGCAACTATCTGCCGCATTAGAAAAAAAAATTAAATTCTTTGTCAATTTATTTTGATGTTATGTACGTGATGCAAAATTAATTTAAACTATCCCCAAAAGAAAAGAAACCACGTGATCAGCATTTAATAAATTAAATTCTAAAAATCAATCTTTAAAAATTCACCAAAAATCAAGAAATGGAGGTAAAGATTCGAAAAAGATTTCATTTTAAAGGAATTTTTATGATTTTTCTCATGATATAAATTTTATAACCCTCAAATTACTATTTTAAATGAAAATGTTAAAGAATGGTATAAAAACAGCTTAAAAATTTAATTTTAAAAAAACCTAAGAAGAATATTTCAAAAATCTTTCTTAGTGCACCCCTACACAATAAGAAGAATCGCCATGCAAAATTTCAGCCCTTTAGGTCCAACGGTTTGGTCGGTGCATTATCTGTCAGTCAGTCAGTCAGTTACGGAACTGTTTTACATATATAGTTAACAAGCAAAACTTTACAAACCTTGAAAAACTTTTGCAGACACATTGCTTTTCACATGCAGACAGGTGTAAAATGGTAAGGGAACTTCCCCACTATCAACCTTTTCTCTCTGATCTGATAACTTTGTATCACATCTCTAATAAAATAAAGCATATTCAAAATAAAAATGACTAAAGATCAATATAGCTTTAACAAACAAACAAACAAACAAAAAAAAGAAAATTAAATTTCCTTATATTAATTACAATTGTATATAGTAACTAAATGGTATTTTTACATTCAGTGTAAAATGTGATTCTATGGATACATAAAATAAGAGTCTAACCTCAAATATAAATTTCAAATTAAAATATTTTTGCAAGACTATAAAAGCATGTACATTGATTATTCATAAGTTCATAAAATTAAGTTATAAAAATAAATATAACTGATATAATATATGAATCTAGTGCTCTTGGCAAATAAATTTTGAATCTTCCAAGTAAGCAACAAAAATTTAATCCTTATTATAAACAATAAATTGTAAATTGTTGAAAATATTACTAAATTATGTCAAACATCAGCTTAAGTTCTACTGTAGGAGATCAAACAATGTTTAAACTTGAAAGAAAAAGCTTGTTCACATTAAACTAAAACAGCATATAAGTTTAAACTAATAGAAACTCAGAACAATTGAGAATCTTTAAAATATATATACAAATATATATACTTTTTAAAAATATTACTAACATCTTTCAGTAATGTATCTCCCAAAAGATGTCCGAAAAAGTCTGTAAAACTAACTGGCTGTCCATTCCTATGCTTTTCTTTAATGCTTGAGATATAGCGATACATGGAACGAGGTGATAAGAGCCAAAAGGGACTGTGATGCACATTTTTCTTTAATTCATCTAATAAATCACCAGGTTTCAAGTTTGGAAATTCAGGGTGTGAATAAAGAGTAGATATATACCTAAATAAAAGCAAAAGATCAACAATTAATAGATTCATATACATACAGAGGTCTGAAAATAAAATGATGAAAACTCTGCTTGAAAAGCCTTTTTTTACCCCATAAATTATGAGATTGATCTTAATGAAATGAAACCTGTTGGGGCATTCTTTGATTATTTTCAGGGGTAATGAAAACTAAGTTAAACTATAATTTGGTAGTGGTTGATTCATAAATGTAATTTAGAACAATTAATTATTTTATAAATTTAATATGTCAATGGTTTTAGTTCTTTTCTTAAAATTTTAATTTTTTGGAAACAATTTTACTCCAATCTGGAAGTTTCATTTTCTGCTTGTACAGGTAGCCCTCCTATAGCACGGCTTCTTACAACACGGTTTCGCTCTAACACGATAGGATAAATTGCGGGAACCCTCATATAACACTGCAACCTGTAACACGGTTTCGCTCTAACACGATTAAAAAATTGCGAAAACCTTTGTACAACACTGTACTTCTACAGCACTAGATATCATGATTTTTGTTTAACACATTTAAAAACTAAATTACCTTAAAATAATGACAGGAAGGAACAATAAACTATAGTGGCTTTACATGAAAATGTATAAACAAATTATAATTTATTCATTTATAACTCTATAAAATTGCATGAAGGCCTAAGCTTAGCTGAAAATCTTGAATCATTTTTCTTGAATACAGACCCTTCCGCTGAAAGAAGCCGAAAATTCAAAATGCAGCTGCAAAATTGTTTATCGCCATACCGTGAAATTTACAATGACTTTGTAAGAACCAGCAAACAAACCAAAATTACAGATTTTTTAAAGAGGATAGAAGGTGCAAAAAATCTAAATGAAGAAAAGGTTCTGAAAGTGAAGGTGACATCGTTCAACTGAAAACATGTTCTCGTTTCATTGTACTTAGCAGTGATGAGGAAGAAATTTATTAAATTAATGTCACATTAAATGAAAATAATATTTTTTGTTTCTTTTCATTTTTTGTTATACATACATTTATATATTTAATAAAAATTAACTTGCTAATATGGAATTTAAAAAAAAATTGTTTTTAATAAGTTTTTGGAATGTAACCCTCTTTTTTGTACTGTCTCTGGGTCTCATATAACATGGTTTCGCACAACACGGCATTTTCTAGGAACCTATCTACCGTGTTAAAGGAGGGTTACCTGTACCTTCAATTCACCAACATATTTCTGGCTTTAGAGAATGCCATCTGCACAACGGTTCTCAACCTGGGGAGGCGTAGAAGAATTTCAAAGGAGGCGTGAGTTTTTTTCCAAGATTGAACGACCTCCTCGGTGATAAAAAAAATCTCCCATTGCAACAGATAAATGAATTGAAAGACCTTATATCAGGGCATTTGGTAGCATTGCAAAATGGAATTGCCGACTATTTTCCAGATATTAGTTCAGAGAAGTGGGAGTTTAAGTTGGCAAGAGATTCTTTTAAAATCGACATGTATATACTTCCTGATCATATTCAGGAACAGGCAATCGACCTACAATGTGATTCTCAAGCAAACGCGGAATTCGAAAACATGGATGCTGAAAATTTTTGGTTCCGCTATTTTCCTGTTTACCCAGAAGTTGCTTTGGAAGCTTTGAGGTTGTTAGGGCAGTTTTTATCCACATATCTCCGTGAATCTGGATTTTCAGTATTAGCATACATAAAGTCAAAATATCGAGCAAAGCTGGACGTTGAAAGTGACCTGAGGTGTGCTTTGTCGCAGTTACAACCTAATATTCAAAAACTTGTCAAGGATAAACAGTGCCAGCCCTCTCATTAAAGTTGGGAAAGTGACTCGTGTTACATGCCAACCTCACCTAGATCCTTGATTACCTCAAACATATTTGATCTGTATTTAATTCTTTGACTTCATATGTTCTAATAATAATATGTTCCAAATTAAGATATGTGTAGTAATATTAAATTTTGTGTTTGAAATTATCTATTCTATATTTTCATTTATTAACCAGCTTCAGTTTCAAATTCCGATTGTACTACTTGTATTGACCACATATGGTAGTGGTGGTGGGGGAGGCGTGACCTCACATCAGTGTTCAAAGGGGGGCACAGAGACTAAAAGATTGCGAACCTCTGATTTAGCATATTGACAAAGTTAAATACACCTAATTCTTTTTTTGCACGAACCTTTTTTACATGAATTTGATTTAACACAAATTCAAAAAAAATATTTCATTCCCTTTTTACGTGAGTCATTTTGATTTAACACAAGAGCACCAATCCAATTTCTCTCTTTTCTTTTTTTTTTTTTTTTTTTTTGTGTGTGTGTGTGGGGGGGGGGGGGGGGGGGGCATAAATTCTAAGAAAACAAAATATTATTTCTGGCATATTATTTTTGGAAATAGTGTATCCAGTTCTGTTTTGATTCAAGAATTCAGTCTGCAAAAACATTTACTTCTTTTATTCTATCATAAATGAAGAAAATGAAAGAACATCATCCTGTTCTAAATGCAGACTTAATAAAAGAAATTCTGGAACTGGCCAAAAAAAATGGGGTATTCATTTTGTTAAACATGACCCTAATGAAGAATGCGCTGGGAAGTTTCACCATGAACTGAAGTTGTTGACAGCCTCTTACAGAGAATCATGCAATGGCCTAACCAAAACACGAACACAAAGGTTAATAACTGAATTCGTTTGTAAAATCGGTGAATCATCAGCACCAGAGGAGACTCATACTGATTTTGCTCAAGAGATCACAGAAAGAATTACATTAATATAGTGAGACGATGATGTCTACAACATTTCTAGTGATAGCAGTGATATTCCAGTTGTACGCAAACGTATGTGCGATTTATTGTCAGAAAGTGAAAATGAATGAAAAAATTTATCTGTAAAACAGATTTTTTTTTCATGACAAATTTTTTCATTTTCATTACATATTATTACACGTGTATTTTGCTGAAATAAAATATTAAGCTTAAAACGGATATTTTCATATGGTTCATTACAATTATTTTTACTGATTTTTTAGACCCGGAACCAATCTTCTTTTCTTCCATTTTTACAATGAATTTTTTTCATGAATTTTTTTTATGCATATTCTTCAGGAACATATCTATCATGTAAAAACAGAATTAGGTGTATACATTATGTCAGATTTTTCAAACTTTGAAAGAGCAAAAACTGTTGATGCCCAACTATCTCACATATGCATATCTAAAACCAATTAATTTGGTGTATTCAGAGGTAGGTATCTAACGTCACCACAACAATATACCCAACAAGATTTTTTTAAAAATCTGCATCTAAGAGCAATTAAAGAAGGAAAAAATAAATGGTCAGAATTGAATGATATGAAAGAAATCAGAATTCTTATGGAAAAAAAGTAACTAAAATTCGTCAAGAGTTGAATTTATTTTCTTTCCTTATGAAGATAAATTGTGAAAATTCCATAGCTAAAACTCAAAAAAAATTTAATAGTTAACTGTCAGTTCCTAAACATAACAGCAGTTTACAAGAATTTGAAAATAGGAGATAAAATATTACACTGAACTGTAAGAGAGTTTGAACAGTTCCCATGTGATGAAATGTTTTATTTTAAATTACATAACTATCCATTTTTCAATGACTAAAAATTTTTTTGCTAATATTTTATTTATAATTTTTTATTTTTAAAAACTTTCATTTTTTCTTATTTATATTACAGTAAATTGAATAATAAATACATTCAGTACATGAACAAATAACAAGTTTAAGGAAATGTAAGTTACCATGCCGAACCAGATAAACCAGCTAAATATGTAACACAATCTAAAGTTTTTGTTTCTTCAAGTGCTTTCATGACACCACCAAATGCAGTCATTGCTCGAAAACCTCCCCCAGATCCAATAACACCAATTACAGGCACCTGTAAAAAAGAATTCACAAAATATTTTAAAAATCTAATTGCTATCTATTTTAATGAAACGTAAACATTCATTTTAACAGACTATAAAAAAGATTCTACAAATATTATAAAAGTATAATACATTTTGAGATGCATGCATTAATTTAATAATTGAAAACAAATAATGTCAGCATTATTTTTTCAAATGAATGTTTTCTGTAGATAATTATATAGAATTATATAAAAAAAAGTTTAAAAAAAATGCTAAAATTGATCCAAAATTATGTTTCTTTCAGTTCATATATTTATATATACATACATATATATATATATATATATATATATATAATAACGCCCCGCTAATATTAACTGTCCTACATCTAATGTATATCCTAAATTTTTCTAAATAAAGCCCAGCCCTATTTCAAAAACGAAATCGGAAATTGAAATAACCTAATATTCTCTTTAATGTACCGTGGGAAAGTTATTTTTAGATTTTTGTGATCTCGATCCCCCTTCGAAAAAATAGCACATGATCGGGGTCAGCCAATTAAAAGAATTCTAAATTCTAAGCCTAGCGGCATAATCAGAAGTTACTCAGTATAAAAGGTGAGTCAGAGGATTTTCGCTCTCTCAGCTTCCTTGCTCGCTGTCCACGTACTGCTTCCCATCCTATACCATAATGTAAAGTCTGTATTCTCAAGCCCCGGCAGCTGACCAGGGTGGTGCCAGTATTGTTTGTGTGTGTCCTGCTAAATCCAGAATGTCTTTGTTATGTGGAATAATAAAAAAAAATATGTATTGCATCAGTGTTGTGCGTCTTCATAATTGCCTCTCCTCTCTGTGGTTATTTCCTCCCGATGTGTTTTGGCTCCTGAAAAAGGTGTTCGTCTCTGGATCTCAAATGTGTGTGTGTTTCTGCTCTTTCCTCAAATATGTCCACCACCACGTCTACAAAAGTGTGAATCCATCACCTGTACCAGTCTAGTAGAAGTATTACCACTCTGGCTACATCTACACTGTCATGTTTCATCTCCTCTACACAGTTAAAGTTTTGTGTGTGAAAGTACCAGTTATCATTATATATATATATATTTATTTCATATATATATATATATATATAGTTCATATATATATATATATATATATATATATATATATATATATATATATATAGTTCATATTATATATATATATATATATATATATATATATTGTTCTTAACTTGAATGTAAATGGGGGTATGACGGTCTATGAATAGAACTATAAAAATCTGAAAAAGAATAATTTTGACATAATTCAAAATAATGTACATTTAAACATGCAAAATTATGGGACTTTTCAATGAGATTAAGATGTTGGTTAATCTCCATATGCATATTACCTAAAATATTTCTAAAATAAAATTATGAAACAAAATTTGTCATATTCAACTTGGAAAGAAAGTTATTAAGTTCCTTTACCATTTTACATAAAATTGCAAGGCAAAAAATTAACCTCATTTAGGTACTTGGAGTTGAAGATCAGGAATTTTAAGTATTAAGTTCCAATAGTATTACATATTAACAGCATAAATATGAATAATTTATAATAAAAAAGAGGAAATTTTGTATAAACTTTTATTTTTGCCAATTATTACTATAAACTGGAAAATTTTCTTAAAGAGCGTCTTATATTAAGAAAAAAAAAATATATATATATATAAAAGCATAATGTGTGTACTATGCAGAGTAGAGAGAGTTTTAAACCTGTTTTTCATCAAGATCCAAATCTGGGAACATATTTTTCATTGCCTCAAGGACATGCTTTCGGCGTTTCCTTTTAAATTCTCTTTCTTGTTCGCAGAGGCATAAACCATACCGCAGATCAGGATTATTACTACAAAATGAAATGAGCTTTTAAGAAACAACTTATAGCTTAACTTCATGTTTAAAAAGAAACTATTGAGCAACCAAATAAAATCTTATTTGCCCACTACAACAAACAATATAAACTTTAAAAAATTTAGTAATACAATGGTGCATTATGATTTTTTTAACCCATACCTAAACAGCAATTCAGTGATTACAATAATGTTTTAAATAAAAATTTATTTTTATGTTTTGAATAGATTTTCATTCTAGATTTAAAATGAAAAAAAATACACCACAAGAATAAGATCTCACATTGAAGAATTACATGTGCAATTTAAAAATAAAGATTATCAATAAAAATAATCATTAATACATATTTATAATGCAAAATAACCTCTAAAATAAATTCAATCATTTTGAATAAATCATTAGAGAAAATGATGAACTGTTTTATGAGTCATTCAAGGGATCAAAATATATATTTGAGATAACAAGACTTGTAAATATTAACATCACTAGCTTTTTAGAATGTGTTTTGTATTTCATCACTAGCCGGACGAAGCCCGGCTATGCTCGGGCTTCACCCAGCTATGCTCAAGCCATCAAAGGAAGACGATGAATGAATCAAGTGAATGAATGACTCAATCTTTGTTTACAACCCAAGGGGAGAATTTGCCATTTTTCGTGTTTCAAGAACCGATAGAAAATTTGTGTTAAGTATCGTTCTTTAAAATTCAATTAAAAATCGAAATTTTAAGATAGAGACTTGAAATGAGGTTTATATGAATGAGAAAACTTTCATCTTCCAGATGATGTAAATATTTTCTTTGTAAGATAAAAACTCGAAGAGCATCAACCGTAGATCCTCAAAATTGCGTAAATTTCTCGAAAAAGTGGGTTTAATATTTTGATGGAAATATTAGTCTGTTTTAAATCATTTTTAAACAAATGAGGTCTTGTTTGAAGGAGAAATGTCTATAGTCTTAGATTATAAAAAGATCAAAATTCTACGATCATTTTTTGCCGAGATATCATAATCTGAAGTTAAAAAAGCATAAAATATCCCACAAAACATAAATAAAAAATTTTCTGGAATAAAATTTAAAATTCGGGTTTCGAGGTGCACTTTCCCATAGTCTGCACTACCCGTGTGCTAAATTTCATGGCTGTACGTTTCATAGGCCGCACATACGCACACATTGAGGCGGTACACCCAGAGAGTGTGACTGACAGACAGACCCGGACCTTCCATTATTAATATAGATAAACATGTAAGAAACCAAAGTGTATTAAAAAGAAAAAAGAATGAAAAGAACAGTATAATGGATGGAATTTTATTTTCCTTTTTAATAGAATGATGAGTGATTTACATGAAGAAAAATTAAGTTAGAGAGATTCAAGGTTAGTATCATAAAGTCACAGCTGATGTTAAATTCAAAGCTACTAAAATTCTTTCAAATTTCTACTGCAAAAAAAAAAAAAAAAAAAAGTAAAAGAAATTATAAAGGGTAATTTTGAAAGAGAGAGATAAAAATACAAGTAGATAAAGTGCTACATGGAGCTAAGCTATGCAAATATTTTCTTAGTTTTTAAATTCTCTATTAATCAAATTTTCATTATTATTTAAATAACTTAAAAAAATATACACAGACTAAAAACTTCATCTAAAATAATTTGTCTAATTGACATTAAGATATATCTTGTAGTTCTTGTATTATGCTATGTTTCAACATTTTAGAACCAATGGAAATATTAATTTGCAGAGTTTTAAGAATCTTTCTATGTATGAAAATTCATCTGGATTTTAGGAAGACCAGACAAAAAGTTTTAAGAAGAAAACAAATTATAGACAACAGAGAAGATGTAACACCATATTATATTACTTTCACGAATGAAATTTAAGCTTACATCTAATCACTTCTAAAACTAAATATTCTGACGTATAAAAATTAATTCTAGATCTCAGTAGTGAATTATAATTATTTAAAAGTAAAATCCCCCTCTTGCAGCTAATTCTAGCATTTGAAATTAAAACAACACAGACTAAAATGTGCAAAAAATTCTGGCCTTTATTAAATTTATTGGCCCTCAAGGGCATTCTAATGGACAAATTTATGCTTCACATAAGAGTAGATTAACAAAATGTTCTTATCATTAAACAAATATACAAAACATTTCTTCAAAAATCAAAAGATTTTATTTTAAAATATGTTGACATTTCTCATCTATTAAGAGTAGCTAAGATGTTGCTACAATTTTAAATCAGGAACCATATAAACAAAAGTAGTTAGGATTAGGTGTAAAATAATAAACTGAACCAACAATCCTTCATGTAAACACAAACAAAATAATCTTAAAAGTTTTGTAATTTTTTGAAATTTTGAAAAGATTTTGCATATTGTAATACTGGGATTCAAAATTTAAGGTGCTTATATATATATATATATATATATATGTAAGGGATTTTTAAAAGGTTAGAATAATTAAAAGAATTTAAAGGGGGCTTTCAGAGCAGGTCTGATTTTTTTAAGGCGTCAAACATTGGGATTATTCACATTTCATAGAATGAACAAGAGAGTCGAACGGGAACGCCGCAAAAAGCTATTAATAAAATTGAGCAGCCTTGAAGAAATTGGTGGGAAGAGATTATGTCGGAGAGTATTTAGGTGATCAAAAGAATATTCCAGGAGGTCGAATTGCATGTCTAAGCAACATTTTGGCACATTATGCAGTGAGCAGAAAAAGATCAAAGCATAGATTAGAGTTGTCCGCCACTGGACGAAGTCATGTGACGTGAGCTGAGAGATGGTAGAAACTTAGCGCAGACTGAATTGAGTTTTAATTAATATTAGTTAATAAATTTCTTAGATATGATTTAATAGTCATTCTTTGCCACCGGCCTATATTTATTGACTACTAGTTAGAATAATTATTAAGGGAAAGAGTTATGCGGGTAAGAATCGTGTTATATAAATATATATATATATAAATATATATAAATAAATAAATAAATAAATATATATATATATATATATATACACACATATATATATATATATGAAGGGTCCAGAGGTAAAACGACTTTACAGCCATTTTTACAAAAATGAGTTAGCAGTGCCATCATGTAGCTTTCAAGGAGTACTAACACCACGTGCATTCATATCTGGGGCAGAACTCCTTTAAAGGCGTTAAAAACAGCGATAAAGTTTCGACGTTCCATAGAAAAACCACATTTCTCCAACTTTCAAATTCGTTTTTCTCAAAACGAGGTTTTTGGAGTAAAGTGGTTTTACCCCTGAACCCTTCATATATATATATATATATATATATATATATATATATTGTAAACGCAGATTTAAGTCATGGTTTCAATGTCAAACCATGCAGACTTCAAACTACAATAAACATATACTTACTCAACAACTAAATGTAATTTAAGAAGAATTTCAGTCACCTATAAGAAAAAAAAAAGTAACATAAATACTTTTTTAATTATGATTATCATGACACTTTGTAATTACCAAAATTTACATTATTACCTGACCAAATTTTACAGTAATTATAGTTTCTTCATTAATTACTAAGTTTTCAAGGCTGACAGTTTCAAAGCCAAGCTTCTGGTCAAAAGTATAGTTAGCATCCATCAGAGTAACTTCTAATAAAATTGAAAAATATATTAATATCTACATTATTAATAAACTGTGTGGGATTAAAAACTCCCAAAACAATGAAAATTTATAAACATTAAAAATCTAGAACACCATCATAAAAAAGAGAAAAAGTAAAACAAAACTGTTGGTTTAAATTTGCACTCATCCATCACGAACTGAAGCCCAATAAATTAATTATAAATTAATTACTAGCCATTAATCCATTTAGATTATGACATATATGAAACAAATAACTCTCTCACATGCACATATATACATATATATACAGTGTAATCTAGATAGATCATTCCCCGAATCATCATTTTCCCATATGTGTCGTTTATTTCACCCAGTCCTGACGATCATATTGCTTTATTATGTTCCCACATCTATCATTTTCTTGCATTTATCATTCAGTTCAGTCAGTCCCTTGAAAAATGATAGATTGAGATTCCACTGTATATAAATATATATATATTAGTCTCAGCCCTGCCTGGGAAGATGATGATTTGTCAAAAAAATCGAAAAGTGAGATAGAGAGATTTTAAAACATTTTCATATTTTTTGCTTGTTAAATTACTATATAAATGTTGCACCATAGCTGATCAAATTTAAAGATTATTTAAAATACCTTATAAAAGGAATAAAATTAAAAATCAAAAAGTTAATACAGTCGAACCCCGTTATAGCAAACCCGGTATATAATGAACTTATGGATATAATGAACGAAAATTTGGGTCTCGCCAGTTTCCTATTGTATGTAATTTAATTAGCATTGTGTCAGTTTAATGAAATTGATTTTAGTTGATTTAATTCATTATCATTTTAAATGGATTTTATAATTTTTTTAATATATCATTATTGAATACACATTGCAATTAATAAGTTATACATTTTGTGAATTCTAGCATTTTTCTTAACAGTTCGAATATAGCGAACCACCAGATAAAGCGAACAAAACCTTTGGTCCCTTGAAGTTTGTTATAACGGGGTTTGATTGTAGTACTTTTTTTTGTTTTAACAGTATTTATGATAGTTGAATATAAAATGCAAAAAGGAACCATTTATCAGCAATCAGGTTTTTAAATAATCTTTCTTTTAAGAATTAACATAAAGCTTATTATAATTCTTAACCCATAAAAATTTTTTGTCACTGCATCATAATTTTTTTAACAGTAGCAAAGCTTTCATAATTTTCATTTCCTAGAACTGGCAAACAATGAAATTATTTTTAAGCTGGGGTATTGAGTTGATGTTGCACCTAGGGAATATATTCTTGCTGGACTTCTAGCGCTGAAACTGGCCCACTGTTAAAACTCTACTTAGACTCTAAAGATCATAAACACTGTAAATCTCAACTCCTCTTCCCCCCCCCCTAACCCCAATTCTAATAAAAGAGACAAAGAGGAAAAAAAATTTTCATTCCTGAAAACATATGAAAAATCTGTTGTAAAGAGTTAAGATTAATTAAGTTTATAAAATTAAGAAATAAAATAAAAGCTAAAATCAATTTTTTATTTAAAGAAAATTTTTTCAAACTTCTGAGTTTGTGATTTGTGTTTATATGCATTATCAATTTTTACCAACAATGTTTTTAGAGAACAAAGGGATAAAGAACGGAAACATCATCAATTGTTGAAATCTGAAGTGAAAAGTGGCTCTTATGGAAAAATTTAACTCTTATACTTTTTGTCATATTCATTAGGAATAATTCTGCTAAATTCTATAATTAAAAAATATATATATCAAGTAATACAAATTAATTATTATTTTATACAATTTTTAAAAAATATTTATAGCTATCACAACATGATTTAACATATATAGTAGTAGATTAACAACAGTGTTCAATTTTCTATAAAAGTTACCTTTATACTAAGACATTAAAGTACTACATTTTTAATTTGAATGAACTTCAAATTACCCTCAGCTCCATTTTTTAAAAACTGATATCAGTCACAAATACTGCAGGCATTTAAGTTTTATATACATACCTAAAGTATATGTTTTTAGTGGATCCAATATGAAAGTAAAAACTTGATTCCATGTTGGGCTGTTTGTATTACTGAAGTACCTTGTTCTTTTAGATTCATTGGGGGTTCCAGGAATTTTTAAAATTACATATGGATCAGGCTTATCAACTATAAAGTAAAAACATTGCATAAAATGCAGTTATGACAACAAAGCTAAATAAGCAGCAGTATATAGAAACTGGTTTAAAAATAACAAAGAGTAGTAATTATGAAATATCTACCACACTGCTATATATAATAAAAAAAATATTTAGCATACCTAAGTCTCCAATCCAGCCTTTTGTTACTTTGTGAGCTTCTAGAACAGTTATATTTAATATGTTGCATGGGTCTGGATTTACCTATACAAATTATATGTATTAAAAGGATAAGTTAAAAGTTCATTAAATGATTTTAATTCATAAGTTAAATGTTTATTGAATGATATTACAAATAGGAAAAATCGAAGTAAAATAATTGCCATACAATGCAAAGAAACACTTACAACAAAAAATCAAATTAGAGATCAATATTAACATTAAAAAAGTTTTTTAATTACACATTAATTACCAGCATTGCCTCATAAGATAAACACTTTATTGATTTACATTCGCATATTAGTTTTAATAATAATTTTGAGACTAAGTTTTAGTGTAGATCAAACTCATGCCTTTAAGGTATCTCTTCATTAGTTTATATGATATGCATTAAAATAAAATGGAATTAACAAACTTAAATAATTCCTAGGTTGCATAACTAGCTTTATTAAGTTTAACATAAAATGAATTTCTTTAGAAAAATAAGTATAAAATTCTACTACCATTTTCTTATAAATAGAAAACAATTTTTATTAATGCAGGCATAGATGATTTTGTTCTATTTGCTTTAGATGTTTCATTAATAGATGTGTAAGCAAAATCTGAGCATGTTATGTCTAATGGTCATTGTTTCACTGGTCTAGAATGCTACTGTCATCTTTAGCTACACAATGACTAAGGAAATGACTAAGGACACCTGTCATACTAGTAAAGGATCATACATCAATTAATGTTTCACAGTAAACAGATAAAATGTGAGTTAATGTGATATTAAAATGGCATGTAACATAAGTAATATTGTGGGTCACTAGAGGACATATCAGTCAATAATAAGATTAATTTTAAATTTGATACTTATTTCATCATATGATGTTAACTGAACTACAAAATTTCCTTTTTCCAATTAGTTTATTTATTGATGCACAGATTTAGTTATCTTTACTTTCAAACTTGTAAGATTTCAATGATTTATTTTTTTAAAAGTATATAAATAATAAGAAATGTTTGACTTATAATATACTTTAATGTGAAAAAAAAATCTCATCAGAAGTCACTAATAGCAAGAATAGATTAATGAATACTGCCTCTGAATTGCTGTAAATACCGGAGTTTTTTCCATGAGATATCCAATGTTTTGATAAATTAACTACTGTTAAACATTAGTATTTTATAATAGACACAAGTACACTACAATTACAATAGAGAAAAATTAAATTTAAGAATATTTATTGTTTTCATCTGATATCACACTGGATTTGGACTGTAGACTAAAATTCTCCATGAGCACAATTAGCTCTGTTAAAACCTGAAAAATATACAAGAAAATTTATCTGCTTAGAGGTTTTTGCATTTTAAAAAGATTTAAACTAACTCTTAGATGCAAATAATAAAGTAACAAGATATAAGCAAAGTAATATCTTTCAAACAATTACCTATGCTGAATAGTTAAAGTGACTCAGTGTTCCAGTAGCTTAGAGGAAAGTTTGAATCCTGTTCATGGCAGATTACATGAGGTAGTTTACCAAGAATGTAAAGGAAATATAAGCTTTTTTTTTTATTTCCTCAAAAGTAGATATATCTATCCCAGCATAATATAATATTAGTAAATATCTATATTTAAATCTTCTTCATGTCACTATGGAATTTAAAAAGCTTGTAATCAAATACCTTTAATGTATACAGATTGCAACCTAAGACTGAATGGATTACAGAATTTTACCGCAAAAGATTAATTTTCTGGGATATGATTTTTTAAATACCTAGTGAAATATGAAATTTAAAAATGTCAAGACAGAAAACTTTTTTGCTTCCATATGTGTAAATAAAATTGATGAAAGATATTATTATCATTGGCTTTTCTATGTTTTTTTTAAACACAGCATTTAGTGTTTATTTTACTATAATAGTTTACATTTTAAAGAGGTTTATTTTGAATCTTACTACTACAATATCTTGAAAATAAATCTGTCATAAGTTCCAAATGCTACCTAATCAAAACTAATATGTTGTGAACAAATACTTTGTGTTTCTTTACAACTTGAATCAGATTATTTATTCAGTGTTACCTAAAACTGAGTAGATTCTTTGCCTGTGAGGAGGGAAAAAAGGATAAATATTTAAGCTGTGGTTCTGTTTAGGGGTAATAACAAAAGATCAGCATTATAAAGCTGTTTACAAATCAGCCATCAGTATGTTAAGATTATTGCAAACACTAAAGACAATAATTCTAAAAGAACTCTTGACATTATTTAATAGAAAACACCAATATTCACAATATATACATCATGTAAAAAAATACAAAATTTTCTTATCTTTAATTTTATTTTACATAATCCTAGCCAGTACCCTGGCTTGAGATATCAAATCATCTCAAACTGATAAATGTATTAAAAAAATTTGGGCAAAACTTGCATTGAAGTTAAAACAATCTTGACACAAAAAAAGAAAGAAAAAGAAAACACGTCTAAAAAATATTATCAAGTTTATATGAATTACTAGTCTTACAATTTCAGTCCAGTTCTATGAAAGTAAAACTTATGGCAACTTAAACACTACCATAAAATAATAAAAATTATTGCAATTATAAAATATTTTAATCATGATTATTCTTATACAATTTGCAATAGTTAAAAAGATTTTTTATACTATACAGTAGTATATTCTTTCAAATGCTAATACATTATTTTTTAAACCACTGAAAGAGAGCAAATTATTTTATAAGTAACAGGTTTTCTAAAAATAAGAGGAAAAAAATGGTTATATAGAACTTGAAATTGATGTCACTTCAGTGATCATGTTATTATTTTTAACTATTAATAAATAAAACTTTAAAACTAAAAGAGAGATATAAAGACAAAATAAAGTTTATTTTGAAAATGTTTTTTATTTAAATATATTTAACCAAAAAAAAAAAGAAGCAAAACAAAAATCAAATTAATCAGTCTTCTTAACTTACAGCATAAATCATATTTGGGCCACATCTGAAATTAAAATATAAAATATATAAATAATATTTTTAATTCAATTTTATAATAAACCAAATAAATTATAATAATGCATGCAACTGACTTTAAACAAAAATTTAAAAATTTTGAAAATGAATAGATATGTTTTTCATTCAGACTACCCAAACTATATATATTATCAACAATCATATTACACTAATATTTTAAATTCATTCACTACTATCTCAATGAAAAAGAATTTGCCCAATCAACTTCTAAATAAGAACAAAATTTTGCGATGATAAATTCAATTGATTAAATGCTCATTATCATAAAATATATTATTGTACAAAAATGAAACAGGAAACAGTTAATTTAACGTGAAAAATCCATAACATGGAAATTCTCTTTCCTCCTCTAGACAGACTTTCTATAATTATTATTCATAGTTAAAATTTTTTACATAAATGCAAGAAATTATTATAATTCGTGCAAATGTAACTTTGAAGTATAAATAACTTAGAAGCTTCTCTTAAGATAACATCTGTGAGCAAATATGAAGTTTTTAAGAGGGTATTTTCATTCTAATGAAGAGAGGATTGCCTTACACAATTTTTCTTTCAATCGCCTTACATAATTTCATTTTAAAATGTAATCAATAATTAATGGTTTTATATAGAACTTCATTAAAGGATACGCTTTTATAAAAATTATAATGTTAAATATTTATATGCCGATATACTGCAAGAAAAATTCATAGATATTTTGAATTATCCCTTATAATTACACCTTTATAGTATCATATATATTAAAATGTAAAAGGGATATACTATGAAATCTACCGGAGATGTTCAATAAATGTAACAATTTTGGCTTTTGTAAAATAAATAACAAAATAGAATTTGCAACTTTATATATGTAGATATCACATGCAAAATCATTGCATTTATTTACAAATTTATTTCAGATATTTAAAGCATTCCAGGGAAAATAAAAGCTACAACCTTAAATGTCAAAAACTTAAATTGGGTCTTATCTACACTGGGGCATGTCAAATTTATATTTATCATATTTCAGGCAAAAGTATCAGAAGCAGATCCAAGCAAATGTTAGTAGCTGCAGGGTACCCCAAGCTTGAAAGGTACCCCTGAATTTAGAGGGGGGGGGGAAGCGATTGGACACTTTGGATAATCCAATCATGAGTAACTGCAAGCTTTGCTGTAATTAAAAAAGATAATCCATAAAACTTTTTATTAAAATTATGAAAAAAAATCTCAATAAAGATAAATATTAGTCCATTTTACTGAGAGATAACACATTAAGGACATAAACAATTACATTCTTTTAAAACTATAAAACAAACTTTAATTGCCTTATCCATTTAATTACCAGTTGCTGGTAAAATTTAGAGGAAATCTATATTTGTAATTGTTATGACCTAGAGTGCTCGCAAGCTATAAGTTACATCACAAGTCAACAATGAGAGCAAAATTTTCCAGCCTTTGTAGGGATGAATATGCTTACTTTAAGAGTGAAATTAATTTATAGCAACAGAAAGAACATAAGGACTATTATCAGACAGTAGTGTTCAGAAAATTAATATTTAGAAGTCACACAGATGGATAAGGGAATACTATATGTCATGCTTAGAGTAGCTCAGTAAAAATGATTCTTTTTTAATTAAGTTATCAAAAATAAGATAATCAAGGACATTGAAATTCTAGTTATCTCTTATATAATAGTTATAAACAAGAATTCAGAAGCATCATTAGTAATCAAATCTAACAGCACATATAGTAGAAGGAAATTGCATCTTTGTATAGTCCTATAAATTAAGACTCTGCACTTAATACTTAAAACATAGATGAACTGGCAACTCTAATAAGATTTCTTTAGCCAAATGTTGATATAAAAGAAATATTTCTGCAGTTCATATAGATTGTAGAACATATAATGTCATTCAGGATGAGAAGGTGATGTTTATTTATCAGCCCTAGTTCTCATTGTAGCATATATAATAACTTTCTCTCTAGAAATTCCTCAGTCAGTTTATTCTGTAAAAATGTGTATTGTAAAAAAATCCCATAATTGAATGCCTAAGAAGAATTGTAATAAAAACTAGTAAAAAACAGGATTCACTTTTCCTGAATATCTAGTTCTTCCTTATTGATAATTATTTAAGAAAATAAAAATTAATCCTAAAAAAATTTGAAAATGCACAAATTTACTTTCCCATGAATATGTAAATTAAGATTTTATAAACTGTAAAAAATAGAACAAGGAATGCAATACAAAAAAAAATATATATAAAAAGCGAATTGTGGAACTAAAATATTTAAAATGTTTAGTTTGCATAAAAATAAGTGAAACTAAAGAAATTAAAACGTCTTCCTTCTAAAATAGTACAGTAAAAAGGACAAACAAATGAAAGGGTAAATATTCCACTGTTTTTTTTTAAAGAATTCTTTTTTTGATTAAGTAACATATGTTATGTAGTGTTGAAAAGTCTTAATTAGGAGAAATAAAAACTATACACAAATTAGATACATACAAGCTTAAAGGAAGTAAATAAATTGTTTAGCATTATCAGCAGGATAGACTACAGAGAAATAAAGCTATCTGAAACATAACAGTAAGCAACACTTCCTGCAGGAAGTATGACAATATTACAATCTAAAAAAAAAAAAATGACAAATCACTTCCTGGTATTGAGAGTTCATATAAAATTATATACAAATAATTCTGAACACAGGTATAAAATAATAACTTCTCATTTTAATATTTTTCAAAGTTCTTTAATATACAGATAATATAAGCACTGAAAGAAAATACTTAAACTTAATTTTTCTTCTTATTATATATAATCTAAGTTGAACAATATATATATATATATACATACACACACACACACATATATATATAAATATTTTAAGTTTTTTATATGTAATGATTCAATTTGGTTCAATATTACATGAATAAAAATATTAATTAAAAACTAAAAAAAACTGGGGATTTTAATCAAACAACAAGAAAATAAGCTCACTTGTAATGAATCAGCCAACCCAGTATAAATAATTATGTATAACAAGATCAAAACAAATGAAGAAAAAATTTAACACCTATTATGTGAGACATTGTGCCTTTACTTATGCTCAATATAGTACCATCATGTTATTACTATCTTTACATGCATAATTATTTAAATAACCAGGATATTACAATAAAGATTAATTTCATGCCCTATAACATTTTAGTTTACTATTCTATATTACTTACAACAATAAAGAAATACAAATTAAAATAAACTGATAGAATTCAATATGTATTATTGATAATAAATCATAATGATTTTGAGAATTGTAAATAAATACCCTAACTTTTAAAGAAAATACGTTTTATATTAAAATAAGAATTTAAAGGAATACAGAAAGAAGGAAGAAAGAAATTCAACCTGAAAAGCTTGTAAAGATGGAAGAGAAAAAGATTCAGATCTCCTTTGTTCAGAAAGAATCCTGGGAGATAAAATATTTCATAGATAAATTAAAAACATACAAACAAATATTTATATATCAAATAAGTGCCCTATAAGTCTTTGAGTTTATTGATAGACTTACCTATTTTCAAAATTACTTTTCTCTTTTGATTTGTTTCACAGCTATAATAAGAATGAAGTGGGATGCAAGAGCTACACTATAAACTTCACTCTTGATATAACCTTAATTCCTTAGATTCCAATTTGATAAGAATTACTAAATGATCATTCAAAATGACGTAACATAACTCATTCAGAATAAGTTTCTTAATCTAAAAGATTTAAAGTATATTGCAAGAGCCAATAAATATAATTTCTACTAACTTATAAGGCCCTTATTCACAAATTATAAAAAAAAAAACACCTAAATCTCCCAACACAGACAACTAACTTACTTTTCTAAGCTAAAATGAGGTCTCATCAATTTTTATTCTGATTTAGATTTGTCAGAAAAATTACATTAAAGAAACTAAAAAATAAAAACTGAGGAAAAATGTAAAACATGTACTGATATTTTAAGTATATGATATAAAAAATGTAACTACTACACTTAAACAAAAAATATACAAAAATATTTTTAAATAATTTTATTAATTACATTTTAACTTGTTTACATGTGTAATAAAACATGTAGAATAGACATATTTTAATGTGTCTTATCAAACAAACTCAATTCAAAGAAGTAGTAGTTCCAAATACTAATATTTTAAAATTTATATAGAATAAGTATGCTATTTCTACCCTATTATTCTAAGAGTACTGAATGATGACATTTAAAATCAGATTTTACTGTTTAAAATGATTCTGCCAAGACTATGGGGCTTATTAGCTGTTTAATTGACAGACCTAAATTTGTATAAAGGCCTCAGGTCAAGCTATCAATTTTCAGCCCATACATTTCTTTAAAATATGATCCCTTTGCCATGAGGTCAAAACTATCATGACTAACATTAGTACTCAGGGAACCCTAACCTGGAAAGCAAAAAAAAAAGAAATTCTTCAAATACATTCAGAAACAAAAATCCCTCAACTAAATACTTGAGACATGCATACTTGCAAAGGGAATATTAATGTAAGATGTGAAAAGGCAATTTAAAATTTATTGAGAATCAAACAAGAAAATTCATTTCCTTGCATATTATTATTTTTAAGCCCTAAATACATGCACAGGGGTAATAGGATGATTTATCTGATTAAATTATTAAATAAAAGAATACAAGAAATAAGAGGGCAGAAGTTGTGAATTTAGAGACCCATGAGTTTTATCAAGATACCTCTGATGTCTATGAGTAATGAAATTTACTCAGAGGGTTTCTTATTCATGTCAGTTTCATGAACAAATACCTTAATAGGTAGATAAGCTATAAATTTTACAAACATAAAATTGGGTACAATATTATACTGTGTCAGAATATATATATAATGGTGCACTATTTAAATCTTCAATTTTAGAAACCAATGCTATTATCTTTATGGGTTTGGTTTTTACAATAAACACTGAAATATAATAACATTTCTTCAAAACCCCAAAATTTTATTTTTGTACCATCCATTAATAACCAACGTAAATGTAACTTATATTTTACTATTATGGGAGTAATAACGCTCATCGTTGACAAATCGTCGCGAACCGGCACCAAGTAATTGGATTTTACCTTTACGTTCTGCAATTACTTCGTAATGCTACACCTATTCTCAGGCATTTAAACCAAATAATTTCTTTCAACAACGGTACTCTTGTCTTTTCTGACGAACTTATCAATGATCTTTTTTCAAATGTACATTTTAAGTTGAGTAAATAAGATTTCTTGTAAAAAGGCCGAAAATTACAATATTTTCAACTAAAAAAAAAATCTTTATATATGAGATGAGATGATTTTTCATAAATGCGATAACCAAAATTGTTGGAAATCTCTAAATAATCTTGTTTTAAAAAAGTATGAACACCTTTAACTGTACATGTTACCGAAATAATAATATAAATAAAAATTAATACACAGATTACTGACGAAGAAATTGTCACATTGGAAAGTTTCTAAATGATTTCAGCGCATTTCAAATCATAAATTTGCGGTCGCATGCTACATAATTTCCAAATTATAGCCAACAACATTACAGCTGATTCTCTGCCGCTGATTAAAAAAATAAATAAATAAATGAATACAAATTATAATCATATGTAAAGCACATTTGAAAAGATCAGTGAGTATGAATATAAAAAATAACTTACAGTTGCTCAGCAATTTCTTCTGGAGTGCTCATAATGTAAAAACATGCTACTCTTAAATATCTAGGGTATGAAGTTCGAAACCACTATACCAGATTGTTTACATTCCCTTGCGTGCAGTCAGACTTTATAATGTTTCTATGTGAGTTGTTATAGAGAGTGCATAAAACATTATATAGCTCGTTTCCCATTGGATGACACTAGTTTTCAAGAGGTGTCTGACTTTAGGAGTAGCCCGCTACTGTGGTTGAAGCAAACAACAGACCTATTTGTCGGCACATTTATCAGCTCAGTGGTTATAACCAATCATTTATGTTTATTTTCTGGCAATATACAAAAGTTGTGTTTAAATGTCAGTTTCTGTATGTTGTTTACATCGTGAGCAATCGTCACAATTTGTATTGGAGATGATGTCTGTTCACTCTTGCATTTTTGCAATTATATACAATGAAAATTTCTCTGAGAAATGGATGTGACTTCATAAAGTCAATTTGCTGATTTGATATTTCCATCTGATTATCTTCGTAGAAGTAGAAAGGTAATCTTACATAACCAAAACCATCAAAATATTTCCAAAGGTTAAAATTGTGTATATATATTTTTGTTGCCATGTTTTTTTAATGTGTATTAGAACATTTGAATTTATTTTGACTATTAATTCCCACTTTGCCGAATTATGATATGAGGCTGGTATGCATTAAATATGTGTTCATAAGATATTGATAAAAGGCGTATAGGTAGTTATTGATTATCTGTTTATTTCAGTAGCGTTTCAAGTTAATCGGATGATCACCATCGTTACCTTCATTTTATATGAGTTACATGTTTGAGAAATTGTACATGATATAGGTTTTTACTATTTGTTTTAAAGAATTGAATATTTTATGCTAGTATACATATTAAAGACCTTCGTAACTGTAAATGAATATTAATTTGTTAATATTGGTACATTTTTCGTGACTGAATTTCAATTTTACTTTCTGTGGATTGTGGTTAAGTATGATATAAAAAATTTTTTAAAGAACTTGATAAACATAACTGTGTTTACTGTGTTCTGTTAAGAATGTTAAAGAAAGCATGTTTTTCTATTATTTACCAAATTTATATACTATGAGGATTTGAGTGATAAGTATTTTTCTAACAAACTGGGAACAATATAGTGATTGGGATTATTTAATTTCTTTCTGTAATTAGGAAAGTACGTACTAGACATTCAACTTTAGTTAAAAAAATTTAAGTAAAATTACTGCATTATTTAATTTTTCATGAAGTCTATTTCCATATCAATATATTACCTAATCAGTTTTACCTATTATACAAGAGAAGTTTTTTCATGTAGGCCGTGACGGCCTTGTGGTACAGCACACTGGTTTTAGGTGCTGAGGGTGCTCAGATCGAATCCTGGCAAAGTGCCACTAAAATGCCTCCGTTTGTGTTGCCCCTTAATAGGGGGCAATGCTGGTCTGCCTATATGGCACCCCCATAATAAAATCGCCAGCAAAACTGCGGTGAATTATAGGTGAATGTCTTCGAAACAAGTGCCTCCGCATTGGAAAAAAAAAAGTTTTTTATGTTTATGCTGTTATGTTTTTACTAGACCTTTTTTTAAAATATTAATTGCACTTTGTCAATTCTAAAGGAATGTAAATACTTTTAAGAGTTAGAATATTCAAACTTTTAAGAGACAGAACCCCAAAAGATTTGAAAACTTACAATTCTCTGATATGTTATTAGACTTCTTCAAATTATAAAGGTACAAAAGATTGACCAATTTATATTAAAAAAAAATTTAATTTGCAAGCTTTTTTAAGTTATTTGAAAGGGTTTTTGAAAAAAAGATTTGCTGAAAATTTGTTAAGAGTTACTGATGATTTATTATAGAGATGTATAATTTTGAATATAATAAGTTAAGAAGTTATTTTATCATCCCATACTTATTAATCAATATATAAAACTTTAGTGTATTTACCAAATATTTTGTATTATATTATTATGTATATAATGAATGTATTAAATGTTAAACTAAACAATTATACTTATTATATGAGATGCTGATTGTTTTCAGTTAGTTATATTTTGAACTTCATAGATCTAGAAAAAACATGTATTTTCTTATGTTTAATGAACTGCTTTACCGTATCTATATGTGAATGAATTTAACTTTTGTTATTCTTTTATAGATGCCTTTTTGGAATGATTATGGAAAAGCTGAAAATTATAGAGCAAAATTGGAACAAAAAATGTGTATTGTAAGTTTAAAAAAAATTTTATTACCATTTGCAATTTTTTAAATTTTGAAACATGCTGTATTTTCCAGTGAAGAACGTATGGAATAAGGAAGTTTAAAATTAACGTTTTAGATTCTGTAACTTATAGCATGATTTAGCAGTTACAAAATAAATTGTCTGATTTGTTCGCATGAGCAATTTAAGGTGATGATAGTCTGGTGAGTTTATAACTTATTCTCTGCTTGCATAATTGTTTAAAAAGAGTTTTTATATGTATTGTTCTTTTGTCTTACAATATAACATTTTTTAATTGCTTTTTTTTAATGATTTTAAAACGGGTCCTGATAAGTATAAGAATAAACATGCTGGAAGTTAGTGATAAGTCAGTATGGCAGCCACAGATTCTGCATTTCTGCTGTCATATTTTTTTTTTTTTAAGGCTAATATCCTAAAATTAGGGTTCATATTTATATCAATACATATTATACAAACATATGAAAAAGACAAGTGTAATTAAAGTACACTAATTTAAACATGATATTTATATTAGAAACTGCTTGTTTTAAATATATATTTGCTGTATATTTATGATATGCCATGTCTCATCTGTGATATGCATTAAGCTTGTGAAATTGTGAGTATCAAATATTCCCAGTTTAGGGCAGGGGCTCAGTCTGTATTCTTTGAATGAAGAAAAATTTAATTGTTACACCCTTTAATAGGAAACTAAACAATTATACTTATTCTTAAATTCAAGGTACAAATACAATCTTGGCAACTGTATTGTAACCTGCTTATGCAGTATTTCAAAACAGACCCCAGTCTATTTTAACTTGATCTGGTTCTATACCTCATTGCAAAGTGATATAGAGCTACCACTTTGCAGTGACAGACTCTGGTAACTAGTCATAACACAATCTAACATAATTGTTTTAAATGAAGCTAAAGACAACAAAATGCTAAAATGTTATTTGAGCCATTTTATGGGAAAAAAATGAACAAACTTTTTGACTAACCCAATGTATATATTTGTATGCTATTGAAGAATGAATTACTGACATTAAGCTCCATGTCCAAAATGATTATATTTTCTCACATAAGTCTGTAAAAAGTATAGATAAAAATGTTTAAATGAATTCTACTTGTCATCATGTCCTCTGCTTTTTAATTTTGGACCTTGTACATTGAATAAACTCTCTCTCTACAAGGTAAATGTATGTATATATATATATATGTGTGTGTGTGTGTGTGTGTGTGTGTAGGCAGAAAAAAATCTGTATATGTATTTATGTTATTTTAAATTATACAAAAATTTGAAAAGTTATCCTATATTATTTTATAGTTGACTAGCCTCAGTTTCACTTAGAGAAGAATGGCATAAGAATATTAGAAAATCATAAATGGAATGAGCACTATTTGTGAGTCAGAAAAATATTAAATAGTTAACATCAATAATCTATACAGACAGTGTAAGGATGGTGATGTTTATATTTGTGTGTTTTCTGTGGCTTTGAGTGATGTTGTTATCATGGTAAAGAAAATGAAAAAGTCCTGTATCCATTTTTCTGGGGCAAAGAAGGTTCATTAAATTTAACTTCTAAATTGCAGTTTATCTCTAAAAAATTTATTTTAGATATTTAGTAATTCAATTTTATATGTATATATGTATAAAATTCTTATTTTTAGGCAAAAGAAACTCCAGAAACCTCATTTGATTTGATGGATTGTAACTTATCAGAAGTAAGTTAATTTTGTTTTTCATTAATAATTTTTTTTTTTTTTCCTTTTTAAAAGGATTTATCAAATTCTCTTCTTTTACATTTCAGGTACCCTCAGGAGTATATTCTATGTGTCGTGTATTTTTAAAAGAGGTAATATCATATTTATGAATATAAAGCAGTGGCATAGCCTCCTTAAGTTATTGGGTGTCATATGCTTTAAGATTGTTCTCAGCATCCTAATCAGTGTGTTACATGCATCATTTTGAGTGATTATTATTTGTAACTACTGCACTGTATCTAATAATGCATACACAAGAAATGCTGGTGAATGCTTTAAAAGCAATCTATATATATAAATATATACCAAATAGGGTACATGTATATATATATATATTGTTTGTGTGTGTGTGATAATAATGCTCCACCATTCATTAATTCTATTCCTTTAATTTTGTCTTCATTTCAGTAACTTTTATATAAACACCTTTATATTTCAATTAGTGCCTGCCACCACCATGCCTGTGCTTGTGGTATCTAGCTGTCACTGTACATATCAAACCATTTATGATTACATGTCAAAAAGATATTCATTTTCCTTTATCCTAGTGTAGGAGTCTAAATGCATGTCACTTAGCATCATGTAATGTCTTGAACTAATCAAATCGAACATCTTTTCCTTCTTTTCAATGTATATAGCTGTTGTAAATATCCTTTAACTCTTTATAGTTCTTATAAATATTGATATGAACTAAATATCAGTATTGTCCTTAATGTATTTGAATAAATAAAATGATCCCCCCAACTGGACCGTTTTGACTGGATTAAATAACCACTCCTGCCAACGACTATAACCCAAGTCCTAGCCCTTCTGTAGTGTATCCCTCTGGCTCCGAATTGGTTACTTACTTATATACACACACACACACACACATATATATATATATATATATATATATATATATATATAATGTAACTAGCTATAAATTTCAAAGGGAAAAAATTTTGCTATTCTTGGGAAAAAATTATCAAAACATTAAAAGAAATAATTGAACAAAAAGTCTGCTGACTAATAGATATAAATTAATATGTTATAGTAGATTTTTGTTTTCCTTCTATTCTGATATAAGCCTTCTCGCTATCATTAAATATTTTTTTCATAACTAAATTATAATTTAAACTGCATTTACTTTTTTGATAGAAACTAAGATCAAATTACTCCAAAAAAAGGGGGGGGGGATATGTATACTGTTAAGCTTGTATTGAGTGTTAGCCATTCTTTGATTTTTGTACTACTGTATTTAAATTGTTATTCATCCTTTAAGTAACTTTAACTGCCTTAACCTTGGGTGCTCCTGTTATAAGTATGATTTCATTTAAAAGCTGATAAAGAAATTTTGCTGAGATTGTTGTATTGGGAGTCTTCTGAAAAAATTCAGAAGGTTTTTTAGCTTCTGTATCCCCAATAACTTTGCAACTGAGATTACCAAAACACTGAATAGGCACTCACCTAAAATTTGCCCTTTTTAGAACTCTGTCAGATTGTCTGCATCTTGAGCTACTTTTTACATGGCACAGCTTAAAATGTAATCAGACACAGCCTAGAATATAAGCTAAAAGATTTCATTAAAAAAAGTGGTCGCTATTTGTGCAATTAGCTCTTTAATCAGCAGGAACAAAATTAACTTTTTAAAGCATAGTGTTTCCATTATTTTGGACAACCTCTGTATAAACAGCATTTATAATGTTGTAAAAAATAAAATAAAAAATGTAAAATTCTTGATTAATCAAAGTATTAATTTAACAATTGGTATATTTCATAGCTTTTTAAACATAAATTTATTAACAAAATTGTCTTTTATATTGTTGATGCATTGTTTAAATTATATAAAACTGTAGAACAGATTTAAGTCTACTTAAAGTATTTGTATTTGTACAGTGCACATGCTAAATGCTACTAAACTAAACTCTTTAAACTATGTATCAAGTCATATATTTGAAAAATTGCTGGAAAACAACTGAATTTTTCTATACTGCATGAAGTATTATGTTGTTTATGGTAGAGAGTCAGTTGATAATGTATGATAGGTGTTAAATACTCTCTGCTTTATAACTTAATGTATCAATTCTTAAAGAATGAAGAATAAGCCTTGGGTAAGGATTATAGTTAGAAGCAAACTAATTGGTGGGGTTTCAGTTTCTGCTATTAAAACAGTTCATATTTATATAAACACAAAAATTGTGGTAAAACATTAAAATAAGGCAGTTGGGAGTTATTTCCATCTATACATAGATTGAGGCTATAATATAGTTGTTTTTTCTTTCTTTTTTTTTATATAATTCTAAAAAAATTTTTTTAATCTTTCTCTTATAGTCCTTACTTCTAGAAAATAACAATCTTTCATCCTTAAGAAATGGGGGTTCTTTGGTGGATTTAAGTCGTCTTTTGGTAATTATGTCCTATTTATAGTTTATGAATATTTTTGTTTATTCTTGTATTAATAATTTTGAAGTTACTGCTTTACATTTATAACTTTGGGAGTTAAAAGTAAAGTTGCATTGGACTGATTAGTGATTGAATACATAATCTAATACAATCTCTTTGACACCTCGGTCGCCCCCTCTTTCGAGTATCGACCATTTGAACACTGAAGACCAGCTGCCACGTAGCAATACCTGAATACACAGTCGAGGGTTAATTTCCCAGGTCCGGTGCTTTCCATTGCTGTGGGGCTCGAGGATGCCGGACAAACAATACAGATCTGTCATCCACACAAGACACCCGAAATACAAAACAAATCATATAGAAATCGAAAAAAAATAATTTAGATCAATAGAAAAAAATTAAAATTTAGATCAATAGAAAAAAAAATATTTTGGCATTTTCAACTTGGTTGCTCTCTTGATACTTTGCTGTTTGAAT
The DNA here is from genome assembly GCA_907164885.2 of Dolomedes plantarius. Lineage (NCBI taxonomy): Eukaryota > Metazoa > Arthropoda > Arachnida > Araneae > Dolomedidae > Dolomedes > Dolomedes plantarius. The sequence continues at coordinate 157,781,579 of OU015495.1, read as the reverse complement.
TAATTATATATTAAAATTTTGCAAATTGGAGTAAAAATCCAGGTGAAATATGAAAATTTAATTTAATGAATGAAGATACAAGAAAAAATTTAAGGTGTAAAGAAAATGTGCATACCGTTGAAAAATTTATGCTTCTTTTTCTGAACATAGTATCACAACCCAGGGTTGTTATAGCAGTCTGATAGGAATAAATTTTATTATTTATTCTGATAGTATATCAGAAAAAAATAATTATTTTTTATTAGGTTCTATGATATTTGTGAAGACATGCTGAGAAAAATGTACATTATCTGCCATAGCTTTTACTGTTAATAGTTAATATCATAGGTTTCAATATGTGTAGTATCTCCATAGCTATTAAGTTTTAAATTTCCCAGAACTTAAGGCTTTTTCATTGGTATACGTCTTTGGTGGGAAATGTATCAGCTATCTATTCCTTTGTCATTCATTTCTGAGATAATTATTTAAATCTCCCTAATTTTACAGCTCTTCACACTAGCATGGTTTAAAAGATTTTTATATTTCAAACTTTCTGAATAAGTTTTATTCTGGTGAAGATTAAAGTGTTTAATTTGGCAAAATTTTGTGTCTTTGTTTAGGGGGGGAAAGCTATTTCAAACGGGTTTTTGTTGTTTTATTGTTCTATATTTTAAATTCTTACATTTTTTAAATGTAAAATAATAGCTTAGAGTGATTCTTTGTTGGTATGATAAATTTTAAATCATGTTTTTTTGCAATATTTAAGTTACTGAAATTCATTTCTTGAGCTCAAACATGTACAACTCTACTTACATATTCATTAAATTACTACTTTATATTTCTGTTGATTGTTTACTCCCCTTTAAAATTAAAGTGCTATTTTAGGTTTGTTAAATGATGTCCTTTTTTATTGATTGTGTCTTAAAATGTGCTTTTGAAAATTAAATAGAATTGTTCGTTTCAGTTAGATATGATACTTATGCATTAAAAACATATGTTTCTCTATAACTCCAAGATTCATGCTGTTAGTTTAAGTTGATTTTAATTGATCAATTTTTTTATATTTGTTTTGTAAATAGTTTCAAATATTATTAGTATTATTTCTTTTGTTTTAGGTGCTTAATCTGAAAGACAATAAATTATCTACCTTACCTGATGAGATCAGTTATTTAACCAACTTGCAGGTATATATTTTTTTTGTGTGTTTAAAATATTTGATATCTCTAAAATAAAATTTGAGTAGTATAGTTTTCTATAAACTGGTTCTGTACATAATAACTTTTTATCAATTTTCTATTCAGGATTTGAATCTAGAAAACAATCGTCTAAAAAAATTGCCAGTTACTTTTGGAAAATTATTGAATTTAAGAAAACTAAATTTAAAAGGTAATGTAATTTGCTTTCCTGTTTATGAAGATGTTTTATTAATTGTATGCACTTTTTTGTTTTATAATTTTTTGAAATTTCTTGCAAAATCTATTGTGTTTAAACTATTATCATGTTATTCACAATCTAGAATTAAAAATACATTCACATATTAGTCACAGAAAATCAGTAAAATTATTAGAAAATTTCCTGTATTAATTTTTAGATACAAATATCAGATCTTCAAGTTCAAAATTTTATGTTGAAACTAACATTTCATTTCTTTAAATGCTACAGAATGTTCATGCTTAGCTAAATATAATTTTTTTTCCGATATTAGAATATTAGCTGTGAATATATAATATAACTAGCTGAATACCCGTGCTTTGTTATGGAGTACATTCAAATTAAATACAACGGTCAATGTATGCAATGAATGAAAAAAATAAAAATAAAAGATAGACAAAATAATTTAGAAGAAAATATTCAAATTAAATACAACGGTCAATGTATGTAATTAATTTGTATGTTTAATATCCATAAAAGATACTAATTTGAATTAAATTCTTAAAAAACTGCCATCTCAATTAGTCTAGTGGTTAAATTTTATCTTTTACCATATTTTAATATTTTTTTGTCAATTTATATCATTGTTATTTGCATGACACAAAATTCATTTAAAGTATCACAAAAAGACAAGAAACCATGTGATCAGCATTTAATAAATTAAATTCTAAAATTTAGTCTTTAAAAATTCACCAAAAATCGGAAAATGGAGGTAAAGATTTGATAAAGATTTCATTTTAAAGAATTTTTATGATCTTTCTCGTGATATAAATTTTATAACCCTCAAATTATTATTTTAAATGCAAACTAAAAAATATTACAAAAACAGCTTAGAAATTTAGTTTAAAAAAATCTAAGAAGAATTTTTCAAAAATCTTTCGTAGTGCACCCCTACACTATAAGAAGAATTGCCGTGCAAAATTTCAACCCTTTAGGTCCAGCAGTTTGGTCTGTGCATTATCTGTCAGTCAGTCAGTTATGGAACTGTTTTATATATATATAGATTTATTGATATACATGAAAAAGGACAAATGACAAATAATTTTAACAAATTCGTTAATGACATTATAGTCATGAAAAACATTATAGTCATGAGTTTTGATTCTGCAACTTGTAAATTAATTTTCATTTATATTCTACAGATATATAATCATAAAAGTTATTGATATTGAGCTATTGTCATAATAAACTTAAAATTCTTCTAACTTATATTCCTTGAGTACTATGTAATGTGTTTTGATTATCAAGAAATAAGAAGTTACGAAATTGAAATTTATACAGTGCAGATTTCATATGAGGATTAGTGAATGACTTTGTCAGCTAAGTTTGTAATTTATTATGCCTTGTTGTGTTAGAGTAATTTTATGTAGACACTTTAAAACATTTAATTTGTACATTTTATTTGCACACTTTAAGCCTGGAAATCAAACCTGGGGAATCTTGTTGGAACAACAGTCTCACTTGGTATTATATATTCCACCAAGATTCTTAGACACTTTTCATGATTAAATCCCAATCAAATATTAATTTTTAAGGTTAAATCTCAATAAAGTGTTAATTAAAATGTGAAATTGACTTTTGTTTCATTGTATTTAAAAGTAAATAATATTATAACTATTTTTAGCAAAATAATTTTATTATTTTTTTAAAGATTTTAGTGTTAAAGTGAATAAATTTCTCTACTCTCATTTTTTACATCATTAGGTAATAGGCTGGTTGTTTTTCCTCCTCCTATTTGCTGTCTCTACAATCTTGAGTATTTAAACATCTGTGATAATCCAAGAATCAAATCATTACCAAAGGATTTAAATAACCTTGTGCAATTGAAGTGCCTTGAATTTGATGATTCATGTATTACCTATCCTTCTATAGGTAATTTTTCTACCTTTCATAATTATTTATTAATTCAAAAATACTTAACTCCCAATTATAGATGTGTCATTAATGTAAGGGTGGGCACAGATTTCTTTCTCTCTCTTTCTTTCTGTCTCTCTCTCTGAAAAATATGAAAATCCAAAAATGACCTTATGTAGAGTAAAAAATAAACTCTTCAGGGATTTTCAACTGTCTATATTTAGTTCTTTAAATAGCATTTGATAAAACAAGCATAGATTTTCATTATTTTTCAGAAAAGTTTGTTATATACTTTTCTTTATGAGCCATCTTTGAATACAGATGGACAATTTGTATTTTATTTCGTATATTTTTATTTTATAGCATAATTTACAAAATTAATTTATTGTAAAAATTAATTAAATCTTACAATGGCACTTATTAATGTACGGGTGGACACATATTTCTTTCTCGCTCTCTCTCTCTAAAAAAACATGAAAATCCAAAAATGACCTTATGTAGAGTAAAAAATAAACTCTTCAGGGATTTTAAACTGTCTATATTTAGTGCTTTAAATAGCATTTGATAAAACAAGCATAGATTTTCATTATTTTTCAGAAAAGTTTGTTATATACCTTTCTTTATGAGCCATCTTTGAATACACATGGACAATTTATATTTTATTTCGTATATTTTTATTTTATAGCATAATTTACTAAATTAATTAATTGTAAAGATTAATTAATTTTTACAATGGCACTTATTAATGTAAGGATGGACACGGATTTCTTTTCTCTCTCTCTCTCTCTCTCTCTAAAAAACATAAAAATCCAAAAATGACCTTATGTAGAGTAAAAAATACACTCTTCAGTGGGTTTAAACTGTCTAGATTTAGTGCTTTAAATAGGATTTGATAAAACAAGCAAAAATTTTCATTATTTTTCAGAAAAGCTTGTTATATACCTTTCTTTATGAGCTATCTTTGAATACACATGGACAATTTGTATTTTATTTCATATATTTTTATTTTATAACATAATTTACAAAATTAATTCTTAATTAATTGTAAAAATTAATTAATTTTTACAATGGCACTTATTAATGTAAGGGTGGACACAGATTTCTTTCTCTCTCTCTCTCTAAAAAACATGAAAATCCAAAAATGACCTTATGTACAGTAAAAAATAAACTCTTCAGTGGGTTTAAACTGTCTAGATTTGGTGCTTTAAATAGGATTTGATAAAACAAGCAAAAATTTTCATTATTTTTGAGAAAAGCTTGTTATATACCTTTCTTTATGAGCCATCTTGAAATACGCATGAACAATTTATATTTCATTTTGTATATTTTTATTTTATAGCATAATTTACAAAATAAATTATCTGATCATAAATAATCAATGTATCTGTAATGTATTTCAGTTTTCCCGTCAGTTATTTTTTTAAACTGTTTTATAAAACAATAGCAATGTGTAAACAATGATATTAAAAAAATTTTAAAAATATACTGTAAGATTTTTGGGGATTTTCTTACTAAGAATTAAGTTATAGGAAATCATTTTATGGATTTTGTGGCTGTAATCTGTTTTTTTTTTTTTTTTTATTAATTTTAAAAAAAGTTGTAAAATATATTAACTGTTATTTTCTGTACTTGTTTAAACTAAAAATATTTTATTGTCAAATCTGTTAATATTTTTTGTGTGTGATAATTATTGTAAACATTTTATAATTTAGAGGTTAAGAAATATAGTCCTTGTACTGAAGAATATATTTTTAGGTCTAAGAAGGCATAATAGTTTCCCTATAGTTAAGTGTGGATTGGAAGAAATTATACAATGTCTCTTAAAATCTCACAAGGTTTATTTGGCCCTTCATATCAAACTTTATTGGTGAAATCAACCTATCTTATTAGAACTTGCTTTAATCCTATGGCTGTTTTTAAACATGTAGCTTTATTACAACTTCTACCTATGAGACCTGATGTATGCTTAAATGTGCATCTTAAAAAGTCTTATGAAATTGTAGTATTACTTCAATTGTAGTATCAATTCAACTTTGTTATGTCTGTATCATTCAAATAAATGTTCATTGCTGAACTCATTATTTTAGTCATAAAGATGTACTTACCAGATATGACAGATTACTAGAATGTTGTGTTATGTGTATTTGACAAGTATGAAGCATTAACTTTGATCTCTGTTAATGGAAAATTTCCACCTTTGACCAATTATTTGACTGAGATTTTTTATAACCTATTGAGTATAAATATATTTTAAGCATTTTGTTGTGATTGTCATTCAAAATTGGGAAATTTGTGACATACTTTTTTTTCCTATTGTGTTATTAAACAAAATTATGATATAACAATAATTATAACATTTAATAATAAATTAAGAAGTAATAATAAAATTATTTTAACCAAAAATATTTAAATTTTTTGTTAAGAATGTATGAAGTTTATGATTACAAGTATATAATTTTATTTTTTTCTAGATATATGTTCAGGGGGTGTTGTATCAATAATGCAATTCTTATGCTCAGGTAAGAAATACTAGTCTTACATATTCAAATTATTTATTTAAGCTGCTCTTTACCCATTAATATTGGCACTTATTAGTTTTAAGTATACTAACACAGGTCAACAGTGGTTTTGGTGCTTGGGCATTTGAAGCTGATTTCATAGGAATTTGATACCCTGAATTTAAATATGGCATTAGTTTTTGCCTATGAGCTTAAATTTCTAATATATAACATTTTAGTGAAATATACGTTGCACTATTTTAAGTGAAATCCATGGATCAAATTAAAAAACTAAGTACAGAATTTTTTATTATTATATTTTTTTAATGTTAAGGGAACATAAAAATCATAGAGAATGTTGCAGTAGTACTTATCTGATTACAAAGAGCAAGAAAGAGGAAAAAGTCATCGATGAAACCAACTAGTCACTGAACACTTCAGAAACTTCTTTTCGGTGACATTCTTGAATGTATTTTGGAACAGTCCCTTTTTTAAACTTCAGCAGTAATCTGCCATCATCTGCATATCCCATCTTTCTTTGTCAGGAAAATGGTCTAAGTGGCTGTGTAAATAGTGCATCCTAATGCTCATGTTACACCCAAGGGATCTGAAACTGTTTAGCATCTCGTTTACCAGTTCAACATAGTTTTCAGCTTTGCATTTGCCCAGAAAATTTCTAACAACTGCAACAAATGAGGTCTAGGCTTTTCGCTCATCCTCATTCATGGAATTTACGAAGGCAGGATCCTTAATGGGTTGTCTTATTTATGGGCCGTCAAATATTCCTGCTTTAATATTTTCCGCACTCAACTTAGGCATTTTTTCCCCTATATATGCAAAGCATGATCCATTCTTATCAAGAGCCTTTACAAACTGCTTCATTAGGCCCAGCTTGATATTCAGTGGAGGAAAGATGATTTTCTCTCATCAAACTAAGGGGTCATTAATGACATTCTTTTCCCCAATGTCCATGTTTTCTCTCTTAGTCCACTCTTTTCTAATTTGGTGGTGTATTTTGTTTCTGCTATCCCAGAAGCACGCAATGCAAAGATATTTGGTGTAGCCACTTTGCTGTCCAAGGAGAAAGTTTACCATGTTTAAGTCCACACCAATCACCCATTGATGTTCATGATACTTTATCTTCTCCAAGATCAAAGCTATGGTGTCATATTCTTCTTTCATTTTCATTGAGTGTGCAATTAGTATTGAACCATATTTGTTCCCATTGTGTAGAAGGACACATTTCAAATTTCACTTTGAGCTGTCAATAAATAGGTGCCAATCATCTGGAAAATATTCAGTAAGATCAAATTTTCCCCAGGAGTCCTCTTAGATCATGACAAAATATAAGATTGTTTTCTTGAGAGAAGAAGAGTAGCAGATCCTTTTCTCTTCTATGGTAAAAGTTAATGTTGGTTCCTTGCTCCAGTAAATTTTTATCGTTCAACTTGGAAGCCAGTAATTCAGAAGCTTCTTTTGACAGGTTGAGATCTCTGGTGAGGTCATTTAATTCATCCTCGTTGAAACGTTGAGGAATTGATGACATCCCCTCATAATCACTGTGGTAAATTATGGTAATATGCTTTTTGTTGAGTTTAAGAAAGTTTCACTAGACTTACCAATTCTTTGCTAAGAAATGATGTGAAAAGTTATTTTTATATTTTTTAATGTCTTGTAAACAATACTATGTATTTTTGTAGCAAAACAAAGTCAATCTTCTTAGTTAAGGATTTTGTATAGCTTATTATCCTTATTACACAGATTATCCGAACTTTTGATTGTCTGGATTGATTGCCTATGGTCCCAGTTAGTCTGGATTAAATGAGGATTTACTGTATCTAAAAAAGTAGAGCTGATAGAAAAAAACTGATTTCATATTTAGATTCAGCACCCCAAATCAGTTCTAAAATCCTAAGCACCAAATATATATATATATATATATATATATATATATATATATATATATATTGTAGGCCTGTGTAATATATGAACTACTTTTGAATGTTTTAGTAAGAATTAATTGTATACTTTCTTAGATAAGTGTTTCTTTGATCCTGTTATAAATGTTTACTTGTACATTTAAACTTTAGAATCTGGAAAAGAATATGTTCCTGTGAATAGTCCAGTTGTAGTTTGTAAAAGTGATGCTGAGACTTCGTGTCCTGGTGATGGTTCTCCTGATCTATCTGTAAATTTTATCTTTTATTTAAGTTTTTTCTTTCATATAGTTATAAAATAGTTTGAAGCTTTCCTTTGAGTCTCAGTGTTTGAAATATTAATAACTTTTAAGTAAAAATTTCCAATTTTCTTTTCAGATTTACTGTTTGAAATTTCAGCCTTTGATTTATAAATGCATTTTCTTCAGATGTATCAAAATACACTTGCAAAACTGAACTTTATCATGGTGAATTTTCATTCATCAAATATTATTAGGGGTACATAAATTTCGCATAAAAAATATCGGAATTTCACAAAAAAAAAAAATTACATAATAAAAAATTTCGCATTTATTCTCAAATATGTATATATATTCAAAAGTTTCACCTTTAATAAAAAAATCATAATTTTACTTACTTGGTTAGGTAAGTATCAAAATTATTAGTTAAAAGCTAATATTGTAATAGTCTCCACATTCGCTTACACATTTAGCAGTAAGTAATAAGCAAATTTCGAGAGTGAGATCTTTCAGTTAAAGACTATGAATTATCGTAGATAAGCAATTATGTTAATAAATTATTACTATTATTACCTAATTTCACTTAAAAAGCCATTTATCACCTAATTTTCGCTGAAAAGTATTAAAAATAATTTTTGCATTTATTCGCATCTATTTCATAAATACAAAAATTACGTATCCCTAAATATTATCCTTTGCCTGGGACCAAATCCATAGTCATACAGTAAGTTTTGACAACATTGTCAGGCACATAATATTTATGACCTTCAGGATTTTTACATTCTCTCAAAATATCAATTATCAATAAACTTCTTTTTATTGACTGACTAACAGTTAGTCAGTCACGGAACTGTTTTATATATATAGACTGTATCTATCAGTATGTATATTGTATATATGTATATTGTAATGTGATAAGAAAGCAGTAAAATAACAGCTAGCAAGTGAGCAAAAAAAATTTTTTTTAATTGTTGCTCTGTCAAATGAATGTTTAATTATTTAAAATATCTGCAGAATATGCAAAAGTTAAGGTGTGAAGAAAATATATTTTTTTTTTAAAGTAAACTGTATGCACAGTATCTATACTTAATACAGTTAAATTTTGTCGTTGCTTCTTCATTTTATCAACAACTGTTTTAGGAATGTTTTAAAAATGCATTGACTTTATTAATTAAACATGCAAGTTAATGTTGAAATTTTCAAATTGTTTTATTAGATTGCTCATTGTTGGTATAAGTTAAATGATTGCCACTTAAAATTTCCTATCATTTGATTATGAATAATGTGTTCTATAATTTTGTTATGTAATGTTAATATTTTTAATTACAGTGCTCAAATGAATAGGTTTAGGAATTAAGACTAAAATAAGTTGAAGTCATGTCCTAATTATGGCAGATCTTAACAGCCATACTAATTGATCACCAGCAAACTATTGCCTATGTATAAATATAATCTTTTATGGCAGTTTAAAAAAAATTGTTTTAATTTGCTCTTCTAGTAGAGTAATAGCATAACTGAATATTTGTCAAGCATATATGTTAAATATTTTGCTAATTAATTTATCAGTTTGATGTGCTTATGCATGTCTTAAATATGTATACTATAACAATGGCTCATATTATTTTACTGTTGTAGGCATCATACCAGCTGTATCAGAGAACAAAGGCATGTAGCAGCTTCTCTATTTTGATTTCTTGGTTTTTCTTTTGCATTTTAGCTTTTCTGATTTTTTCCTTTTTTTATTAACCGTCATAACATTTTTTGTATGTTTTACTTTTTTTTATCTAATGCATGATTTATTCATTGCATTTTGTTGGTGTTGCTTTATATATATATATATAAATTTTATAATCACAAAACCATTACAACATTATTTATCTATCTATAATTATTAAAAAGTTATTAAAGTTCTCAATAGTTTTGGAACTGTGTGAAGTCATAAAATTGTTTCATAAAAATCATTCATGGTATTAAAGGGCTTCCTTTTCATTTTAAAACAACAAAATTAAATTATTTAAAAAGGGTTCAATATATTAAATGTTAAGTTCTATGCTTAAGGTAAAATGTATTGCAGTTAAAAGAAATCTTACCATAGTGAATGATGTAAATAGTACTATGCAGTGGAAATAAGTCATAAGGACTATGAAAAAAGCTGAATAATGATTCTAATAATGCAAGTTAGTTTAATCCTAATAGTTTCAGAATTCAGGAAAAACTGTTGTTTGAAGATTGAAATCAGGAACTTTATGCCCGGTACAAGTTGGAAATAATAATTTTCAATTTATATTGGGAAAAATAGAATTAGAGGTTACCTATTATTTGTCATATAATCTGGTGAACCCTACTGACAAAATCAGAGAAGCATAAATAATTAGTTTATATGCAGCATTGCTAAATACGTGTAACTTTATAATATCTAATCAGATACTAAAGGATTTTGGATGAAGCAATGAATTTGTATCGCTGTCTCATAGAAATTAAATATGGATTGTATCTGTGGATAGCAAAAATGTGTGACAGTATACTCCATACACTGATGACATTAATTTAAATGAAAGTTTATGATGCTCGAGAAATGTTACATCCTCATTAACATCAGGCAGAATGTATTCAGATTGTGGGAAGATATATTATGATCTAAGAAATAATTTTGAAAATTTTCCTGTTTGAAAGTGTGATTAACCTTTTAACTGTGAAGTTAGTTTAATAATTTTGGTATGGAAAATGTCAAACATTTTTTTATTGCAAAAATCAAATTTAGTACAAAATAAAGCCCAAAAAATCTGCCCCGAGTAGGACTCAGGCAGGACATTTTGGAATGCAAGTGCTATGCCCAAGACTATCTGGGGCACAACAGTTAAAAGGTTAATTTTATTTTACTATTCTTTGTGGGAAAACATATCAAAAATAAAGTTGGTTGAGTAAACTTCATGTTGACTGCCTTGTTTTGCAATTGCTTTAGCTTTTTTATTAACTACTGTAGATTGCACTTTGCACTCTGGTTGCATTTTTATCACCTGACTTGAATCACTGCTAAAAGTATGTTTTTTTTATTTTTTAAAGTGAGACCCTAGATTTTTATCTAACAAATCTCTAGATAAGTGCTTACTTCATAATTTTGAGATTTAAATTTTGAAATTTATAAAACATTGAATACCCAATGTAGGCTTCAAATGATTATTTGAGTGTGCACTGTCTCTTAATTCTAAGCTTTTTTTATTTATTCTTTTAAAGTTATTAAGCTATTTCCCCAAAATATGTAGTTTCGGATAGTGAAGTAAATGTATATGATCTAAAACAGAATTCTCTGATAGTTGCATTTATGTAAAATTAGAATATTTCTTCTTTTGTTTATGAATGTAAAAGCAACAGAAGTACTGACTGATCTACAAAAAGGAAATTTCTCACAGTCTTCTAATATCTTCATTCTAAAACTATACAGGGAGTTTTGAGAAGAAAAAAAATTCAAAAGTGAATCAGGTTCTCCCTTTCCCTCAAATGAATGAGCCTTAAAATCTTTTATCTATATTAAGCTATTAGTTTCAACTCCTTAAAGTGTACTATGAATTAATCACAAGAATTTATAAAGAATGGCTTTGTATCTTTTTGTGTAATTTTGATCAAAATCTATCACTTTTTTAAAATAATCTAACCTGTCTGATATATTTTCATTTTGACAGTTCAACTCTTTGTGCACTATTTTACTTATAACTAAATACTTATATTAAATGCTTTATTTTATAGGATTAATCTATGACATATACCAATGTACCATCCATGATCATATTTTTATTTGCCCCTTAAAATATTTGGATTTATTTTAGCCACTAATAGTCTGTGGTCTTTTTTGTTTTGTTAGTCTTGAACCCATTATAAAATTTTGAGATCATTTCTAAGGTATGTAACGAGTCTGTTAATTAAATAATCTTATTTACTTTAATACAAGGTGCACCCATAAAGTAACCGGACAATTTTTTATAAATAAGAAAAATATTACTCACCTTCAAATAAATTTAACTCCTTCAAAATAATCACCAAAGGAGTCTATACAACGTTTCTTCAAGTCATCGAAACACTGTTTATAGGCATTGGAACTTACCGTTCGAAACATACGCGTAACATTTGATTTAATATCCGAGACGTTTTCAAATCTCTGTCCTTTCATGGCCATCTTAAGCTTCGGAAAAAGGAAAAAATCAGCTGGCGATAAATCAGAAGAATATGGTGGATGATTCATCACTGTAATTGAATACTTAGCAAGATTATTTTTATACAGAAATTGCTGTATGGCGTCTAGCATTATCGTGTAAAAGAAACCATTGCCCAGAATCAAACAGTTCCTTTCTAACTCACTTTATCCTGTTTCTTAATCGAAAAAGCACCATCTTGTAAAAATACTGATTAATTGTTTGATTTTCTAGAACAAATTCATGGTGAATAAGTCCTTTGTAATCAAAAAATGCAATCAGCATCACCTTAGTCTTTGATTTTTAAGAACGAATTTTCTCCACATTTTCCTCATCCTTTGAAGTTTAAGGGCATCCTGTCTTTGGTTCATCTTCAATGCTTTCCTGCCCACATTTAAAGCGGTTGTACCACTCATACACTCGTGTTCTTGATAATGATGCATCACTATATACCGTTCGAAGCGTCTCTAAAGTTTCGGTAGCAGATTTATCTAATTCACCTTTTTTATTTTATTGCTTGATCTTTTAATTTGTCCGGTTACTTTATGGGCGCACCTTATATATCACCCAAGTTTTTAAATTTGTTATCTAAAATTTGAAAATAATATTAATGCTTAAAATTTTAAGCATAGAAATTTTAAATGTATCATTAGTTTGTCACATGCAAAAAAGAAGGCCCGAATTTTGTTTCTATAAGAAAATTAATTTGAAACTTTAATATTGAGTCTAATTCTCAAAATATATCTTAAGTCATGGTGAAGTTAGACTACATTGTTAATGCATCCTTAGTCCCACATTTATGTTAAGCTCATGCCTTGTTAGTAACAGTTTATTGTTATACCATCTTTTTTTTTCTAACATGGAGGCACTTGTGGTAGAACATTTGCCTTTTGTTATTCACCACAAAGTCTTTCTGACTACTTTATTATGGGAGCACAATTTAGGTAAACCAGCATTGCTCCCTATCTGGGGACAACACGATAACGACCAAGTCTTATTCGGGATTTGAACCTAAGGCCACTGCATGGAATCTTATGACATTAACCACTACACCATATGGACAGCAAATACCTAATAATCTATATCAATATCTAACTTAGCCCATGAGAATGTTTTTAAAACCACTCTTGATTAAAGGAGATATATTACTTCTGCTGAGAATGAGGTATACTTCTGTGTTGTTGTATCTCTCCAGTAATTGTGTATATATTACTAAAAATTGTGTATACGTTACTCACAGTTATGCAATATAAAATCCTACATGATTATTAGAAGTTTATTTATTTGCAATAGTAATAGAAAACTCATTACCAGAGTAATTTATATTAATTTGTAATACTAGGGGCTTCGCCCCTAGGCTCGCTACGCTCGCTCCTCTGGTGAATCAAGTGAATGAATGACTCAATAGTTGTTTACAGTGATTGAGTCATTCATTTGTTTACAGTTGAAGCTTCCCCCCCCTCCCGGCGAAATGGATGAAGCCCGCCTATGGGTGAAAAGTTGGATTTTCTTTCATGTCCTTCTGCAAAGGAAGCGAATGAGAAGATTTTTTTGAAGTATTTCTTTAAAATTCAATTAAAAATCGAAATTTTAAGATAGAGACTTGAAATGAAGTTTATATGAATGAGAAAGCTTTCATCTTCCAGTTGATATAAATATTTTCTTTGTAGCATAATAAGTCTGAGAGCATCGAATTTATATATCTCGAAACGCATAAATTTTTCCAAAAAGTGGGTTTTCAATTTTAATAAAAATATCAGTCTGTTTTAAATTATTTTTAAACAAATGAGGTCTTGTTTGAAGGAGAAATGTCTGTAGTCTTAGATTGTAAAAAAAAAAAAATTCTACGATCCTTTTTTGGTGAGTTATCATAATCTGAACATGAAAAAGTCAATATTTTCCCACAAAACATAGAATAAAAAAAAAACTTAAAGTCCGACGAATATGAGACATGTCTTACTTTCTTCCCCACATTGTTCTGCATCGATTGGTATCGGTCTCGACCCCATACCCCCAGCGGTTTCAAAGGAGATAGCGTGACAAGCTTTTGACAGCGGCGTTGCCGGCAGCGGCAGTGCCAGTTACTTTTTTTTAGAATAGAGAGACTAACTGTAAGATTATAGTGATAACTTTTGTAACTTGAATGAAATGAAAATCGAGATTTGAAATTTGTGGGCCTTTTATAAGCTTTTTGCAGTATTAACCTTACCTACCGTAAGATGGGGTTACCTTGTGATGGATATTGTTTTTTCTGTGCCAGCCAATCAGTTTTAAAAGCAGCCCAAAATAAACAATTACAAAACATTGGTACATCCTTTCCATACGTAGTAATGTATTGTGCTAACCTGGATCTTTAACTACCGTTGAGAAACTCAAGTCAAAATGTGTCACAAACTTGCCCCACCGAGTGGGGTTACTTTGTTGTGACATTTGTCTTTTCGCCTTGAAATCCAAGAGGAAATTTCTTGACACAAAGTTAGACAGTAAAACGCTCATCAAAAACTTGATACACAATTATATATACATATTACAAATATTGAATAGCTTTATCTATATCTTTGACATCAAAGAGACCTCGGGTGCCTGGGGTAGCCATCAGTTGAGAAAATGAGGAAATAAGTCTTTTGGCACATTCTGCTCCTTCAGATAGTTATTTTCCAGATAGTCAATACTTCTATCTCTCCAGTGGTATTTTAGAGGGCAGAAAAATGCAACATCGAGCTGCTGAGGGAGGTGGGTCAACTTTAAGGTTTATTTTGTGACAGTGTCAATGTGTCACAAAGTAACCCATCACCTTTCGATATTTAGGTTATGTTCTCGTATCTCTCAGAAATTTCACTACACAAAAGTTATATTGCTCCATAATCTAACCAACATATTGACAATAAAAAGTAATTTCTTGTGGTTGTTAGTTGTATAATGTGTTAGCCTTCAGTGCGCAAAGTTTCCGAAGTTTGAGTCAATGGCTTGACATCAGGTTTGAACAATACATTGGCTAGTGAAGACAAATGACATGCAGAAGCTTCGGACACTAGCCACTAGGTGTCTCTATATGTTGGACAAGCTGTTGGCGCTATTCATAGCCTTCCCGGTATCATGAGTGCGACATAAGATCTGAAATACGAAAAAATTACCATGTGTCACAAAGTAACCCCATCTTACAGTATTGTAATTTGTCTATCCTTTTATGGTTTTTCTGTGATACACATTAAATATCCAAACTTTGGTGGAAGTTATATCACCTAAAACAATAGCAGAATCTTCCTTAGTGGTTCTTTTAATTACATGACCCTAACCTCAATTTCTTTAAGATACATTATGCCTAAGAGTTGATATTGTTTATGTCTTAACATAGAGCACACTGTAAAGAACATTGTTCATTAGCCTTTTCAATTTTGTTTCAAATTTCACAAGTTTTTAACAGCTATTGTTGACATGAATCAATATTGAGACTTGAATCAGTATCATGTATTTTTGTAGTATTGGTAACAGGAGATGACAGTTTACATCATCAGCACTTTATGAAGTGCCATTGTACACATGTAACTTCATGTAATAATTTTTTATGTGTGGAAATTAAGGCTATTTACATATTTGACAGTATATTATCAACAATGTATTAAGATCGTATATCTCACTTCTTTTTTTGGTCTAGTCTTAATATCATTGAAAAACCCCTCAGTTCAAGTAGCATTTTCAAGTAATAAGAACCACTTTACACCGCATAATATCCAACTGTCATGCTGCTCAAAAAGTTCATCTTAACATTATCTTTGTTCTGTTTTCTGGCTAATGGTTCATCATGAATTAGATTTATGTTTGAAATCAACATTTTTTATGCATTGCTTTAGAAAATATTACTTTATATATTAGAATTCTGAAGTCATCTATAAATGATGAAGAGGTGTTGTCATTGTATTAAAATATGATTTGAATAATTAGTGGCAAGTATTATGTATTTAACATTATCTCAATCTTGACTATGAATATTTTAAAAAAAAATTGCTTTGTTTTTTTTAAACCCAACTGTTTGCTACATATATATATATATATATATATATATATATATATATATATATATATATATATATATATATATATATATACTAAATATTCTCATCTATTCTCTTTGTAACAGCAGAACTGCATATTAAGAAATATTTACCATTAAGCATTACTTTTTTCTTTTAAAAAGATGTTACTCAAATTGTAAAAACACTCAACGAATATTGAACATAATTAAAATCAATTAAATCACATTCAAAAAAAGGTATGTAACAGTTTTTCATACATGTATGCATATTTTGTTACATTTATAAAGAATGGATGAAAATTTTCTCCATGCCCAAATGGCAATGCCAAGCAAAGTAGGATTAATATGAGCCTGTGAATTGAGATAAATATTAAAACATGTACAAATTTTATTAAGATGCATTCATATGGTGTATATTATGGAACAACTGGTATGAATAAATTTAGACAATAAGTAGTAAATATATGTATTATTATTTATATTGCCATAAAACAAACTCTGCATGTTGTTTATTTTGATATACTGATTCTGAAAAGAAGAAAATTAATAAAATTTTATTTTATCTTAAAATCAGATTTTTCTCCATGTTTTATTGGGCATACTATTCATTTTTTTCAGGTTAAATTTTTTTCATACTGATAATGTTTAAGAAAAATTTGCTTGATTTAAAATTCCTGAACTGAAAATTATTTTGCATGTGGTGTAGTGGAATGCATGGAAAAATCAAGATTCTCATCATTGTAATTTTTTCATTTATACATATATATTATATGCATGACATTATATATATATATATATATATATATATATATATATATATATATATATATATATTTTAATGTGCATTTATATTATATAAAAAAATTATTTCGTCTACTTTTTTGTAGTTATCGTTTCAGATAATTTTTTTATAGTTTTTTTCCTTAGAAATATATGAAAAAATTATATTATTATTTCATTGTAAATTTATGTTACTGCAGGAAAAAAGACAGAAAGATCTTCTACTGATGGAAGAAGCACTAAAACTTAACTATGAAACTCAAACGCATTCTGTTGCAGAAGGTAACATGAGGAAACAAAAATTGCTCGAAGACATTGCCCAGGTTTCTCATATTTTTATTCTTTAATAATACCATACAATAATTATGTTTATTACTAAGTTAATTTACCCTGTAGTCCCTTGTAATTAGTTTCACACTTTCAATACAAAGCTATTGAAACAACTTCCATAAGTTTACATGACACTCAGTTTTTAGAATCTACATTTTGATAATTTATAAATTCTTGCAAGCTAATAGTTCATCTTATTAGGAACAAGAGAGAATGGAGAATGAAATAATTTTGCTGCAAGGCCGCAAAGATAAAGAAAAGCAAACGCTTCTGGAAATTCTAAATAAAGGTTAGTTTTACATCAACAAAGAAGGTAAATGTTATTTTTAGTTTAAAAAATAATAATATTTCTCTTCATAAATATGCTTTCTTTTTGCCGTTATAGAATCATACCTATTCAATAATTAATTAAAGTATGACTATTACTTCAAAAAGAATTGTCTTTGTAAAATTTTAATTGTTTTCTTTTACATTTATTCAATTTTGCAGTCAGTCTGCACTAGCCAAATATTATGTTTTTTTCAAATGTAGACTGAGTAAATTTTCAAGTGTTGTAATATGTATAAAATTAATTTTATGTATATAGATTTTTTATTTTTCCTTTAAATTTAAATTTTCCCTTGTTTTTATACATTATATCGGGCAATGGCCAAATGACATGGATAGGATTAATATCATTTGGCCATTAATCCAGCATCCCAGCATCAAATGCTATAGGATGCTGGCATTTGATGCAGAGTCTATAGGTTCAAAACTGGTGGATGTTTGTAGCCATTTAAAATCAGCCCTAAACTGTAGGTACTGACTGCTGTATAGTAAAAGTTGTCTGTAGCTCTCTAAGCCAACCATCCTATTTTTATTTTTAATAGATAAATTGTCCTTTGTATTTCTTCTAGTTTTGTATCTATATGTAGTATATTTAAAAGCAAAGGGGAACATCATATGGTAATGATTCTTAAAATTTTCAAAAAAATCAAAATGCATTGATGAGCAAGTGATTAAAGCAGTTAATACCACTAGTGAAATGGAAAAATCTGTTTTTAAGGTTTGGAGTTCTCAGTCGTCGTTGTTCAACACCTGTCAAAAGTTTTCTTGTCTGTGGAGTTCAGCAATTTCAAAGTTATGAATTCATATTTCTTCTTGGAGGCTATATTGATTTGATAGAGGGTGATATAGATTCTGAAGGAGTATCACTGGCTAATGAGACAATCATAATTATAGTACATTGTCCTGATACTGACATACTGTTGAATCAAAATAACCCCAACAAAACCTGTGAAATCAAAGTTTTTCATTTATAATCATGTTCATATTTTGAAATATTATTAGTATATACTTATGCTCATTTTGCTTTTGATAATTAAATTTTTAATTAATCTTTTTTTCCTCATAATTTATAATTTATCTTTTGTTCCTCATTCATTTTATTTTGAATATATATTGTTCCATTTTTCCTGGGTTTGTTAGGATTGAATAAAATCTCTTCGGAAACTGCACACAAAATAAAATTTATTATTCTGTAAATACTTCAGGCGCATACACAAATTCAAACAGAAAACACATAACAACTGTCTTCTATACAGCAGAAAACTCTAAAAACACTAGTCAGGATACCAGAGTCTTCAATACAATGCATGCCTAACGCACTTTCAACACATTCAATTCTCAGCAGAATAGAACTGAGTTCTAATGTGAATGTCGGGTATATTTATAGACTTTCAAAGCGTCCCCTATCAGTCAGCCAGCTAGATATCTCTAGAAGCTTCCAAAAAGATCTAGACTAGATGGCAAGTTGGCGACCATTTGGCAACATATTGCCAAATTTAACGAAATGTCGCCAAATTTGGCAACCAAAATAAGCCACCAAATCAAATTGCCAATTTGGCTAGATTACCATAGGCTCGTAAAATTTGTAACAATATTATATATTATAAATGCATTAAAATATGTGTATTATGCCTATTAAAAATCAAAAAAATTAATGATACAAATGTAAGGTCTTTTATGCCCTCATTATTTTAAAGTTTTATGCTGTTAAAAAAATATAAATACTAGATAAATCTTGAACTTATTGTACTTGTAAATGTTATTAATTTCTTATGTGCAGTGTTTTAGGCCAAAGAGCCATGTTGTTGCAAAGGTCTGCTTTAATGATGTTCCTTAAATAAATTTCAGTACTTATTATATTTTATTATGTTCTGAGAAGAGGGAATGACTGTCATTTTTTTTACCATGTTCTTCATTTTTAGTGGAAAGTCATTCTGCAAAATTGATTGAGCACTTAATGTCTCTGAATGATCGAACAAAGAATTTGGATAAGATGCTCGCAGTTTTAGAGAAAGATAGGTAATATATTTATAATGGTCAAATTTACATATTCTTTTTAAAATTAGAATTCTTAAAATTCTTAGAAATGTGATTATAGATTTATTTATGGACACTTTTGTGTATAAATTTATATTCTTTTTTTTTTTCTCCCATTTGATAAAAGTTTGCCAATTAAAATCAAAATGAATTTTATCTCAATTTAAATCAGTTGACTTTTTTCAAAAAACATGATTTAAATCTGCTTTTATTAAAAAAAGGGGGGGGGACAATTAGTAAAATGGTCAGATATAGTATTATCTCAGAAATAACTTCCAAATGCAGCATGCGGTATGTTTCACTGTTGAAAAACCATAAATAAGCAGGACTGACTTTAAAAAGTATACTATGGTTTATTGCAAAAATAAGATAAAACATTTTAAAATAAAACAACTGAACATCTTACAACAGCAACCGCACATATGGCTGCATTAGCAACTGCACACCCAAGCACATACAACTGCTTCTGCCATGCAGTATAAATAACAAGAATGTTTTACTTAAGGCAGGGTGTCTTCTTCCTGAAAACACTTTATTTAATGGAAAAATGCAAATGTAAGAGAGTGATGCAAACAAGGGAAACAATTCTGATTAATCCAATCATGAATGACATCATGCAATACAATGATCAGTTAACTTAAAATAGCAAAGATTAAAGGATAACAAAGGGAACAGTATAAAGAACATGAGTGAAGTTAAAGTGAACGATACGCATGTTTATGAAGTTCTATTGTTTATGAAATGAGCATTACGTAAACACTAAAGCTTATCGTCGAAGTTCCAAAAGATAACTTAACGTTGTAGTTACAGTAAGATTTGTAATATATAGACTCATTAAGATATTTCTTAGTATCAAATACTACAATTCCCAAATAACTATACCTGTCTTTATAAACCAGAGGGAAAGATTCATAGAAATTATCTGTCTATTTTCATGAAGCAAAGTAAAAGTCAGTGGCAGTTTTGGTCAAATTTATAGTTTTACAATTTTCTTCACATGATCTCAACACAGAGAGTCCTGTTAAGTGTTTCTTTAATTCTGTGTTTTGTAATCATTTTTATGGATTGGCTCCAAAAATCCAAATTATTAGCAAAACACTAACAGTTCATTCTGTCAACATATTTAAGAACCTTGATTATATCAACATTATAGAAGTTAAAGAATATGCAGCTAGTTACTGTACCATGGGGACCATTTAAATTGGGACCATGGCGAAGTGGATCTACATTGCACCCTAGATAAAAACAGCTAAGTGTTAATTAGATTCTATAAATTTAGACAAAGAGAGATCTACACATGTGCACAATTAAAATTCTTATTTCATAAATGTTCTATTTAATTAAACTATATGACATTGTCTACAGTAATATTCATATTAAGTTATGCATTATATTAACTGGATATGACTGTTTAGTTATATTTGTGTTTAATTTTTTCTGCCTGTTATAAGAAATGCAAAAGAAATTTTCATTACAAGAAAAATCTGCTAATATATTTATACTTGTTTATCTGTGAAAAAACATTATTGCTACTTTAATTGAATTCTATTCTAATTCTTAAATATATTGCAGGATAGATAATGATGAAATGTTTATAGTGAAACAAGATGAATTGGAACAACTTCGTAAAAAAGAAATTTTAGGTATGTAGATATTTATTATTATAAATGGTATCCACATTTTAGAACTATCAAATGTTAGTCAACTCTTACTGTAGGTAAATGGATTGGTTCATTTAAAAAGAAGTTCAACTACCTTGAACATCTATAATTTTGCATAGCTTTGAAATGTGCAGATCATGTTCTGAAGATATTTCTGTTCTATTCCTCTGTGAAAATTGCTTCTGATTATAAAAAGTGATGAAAGAGGAAAATAACAAAATCTGGCTTGGTGCTTCAAAAATTCCTATACTCAATAACATTAAAACCCAGGACACCACAGTATCTGTTTGATTCACAAAACCATACTGTTATTTGTTTTGACTGTATGGATGAGTGCATTATCTTCTTTAAACTCTGAACATTCAGAGAGTGTTTCTATGGAATGAATTCGAGATTGTAGAGTGTCTAAATTCATCTTTGTGTAGTGCCCTTTAAAAACTACCAAGAGGCTTGAAAAATTAGCAACATGCACTGAAAAGAGGGGTGGCTTATGCAGATTCCTACTTAGCATAGTAAAGGACATATTGAGCAAAGCTCAATATGACGTTTACAAAAGGGCTTTGTGATCTAGTTAGTCCCTGGGTAGCAAGAGATGAGAATGGTTCTCTCTACCTACGTACCAACCAATCAAACCGGCTTATTAAGAACAAAGACTTGTAATGGATTCACCAACAATTTTTACAAGTGTGGAAATGATGATTTTTTTTGCTAAATTTGCTGACTATGGGCTGTTGTGTCTCTAATACTGATGTGCACTGAATCATTCTATTTTCATGTTGGCTGTTATCAGTGATTTTAATATTGCTATATGACCATGGATAATAACTCTCTGGAGTTGCTCATGAACTATTCATTATATAAGATCAGTTTGTGTTTGCGTCTCATAAGCTAAGGATTTTCGGTTTCCCAGAATAGTTTGAGTCATTGTGTGTCATATCCTATCAATCATCTTTTGTGTACTGTTCTTACATTTCAGGGGCCGGACGATGGCCGAATAGCTAGTGCGCTGGCATTCGGTACCGGAGTTTGTGGGTTCAAGTCCCACTCTTGGCATGGATGTTTGTAGCCATTCGGAATCGGCTTTAAGCTGTAGGTCCCGGTCTAATTAGCCCTCGTGTAGCAAAAAATGACCGTAGCGCTCCAAACCAAACCAAACCAAACCAAACCTTACATTTCAGGGAAACACAAAGCTTTTGTTTCTTGATCATAATTTTTCATGTTGCTCCTTTTATGATATACTAATAATTGCCATGCTTTTAGTAGCTGTGGTTCCTGATAAATACAAGGTGCGGCCATTAATTTCCATGACTGATCTAATAACTCCAGAAAATATTACATGAAATACATACTCATTTAATATGTTTTGAAGTAACTCCCACCTGCTGTAATGCACTTCTGTGATCGGCTGTATAAGTTTTAGAAACAACTTTTAAAGTCCTCTTTCGGAATGCTCTTTAATGTGGACGTTGCCGTTTTCTTGATGGCTTCGACATCCTCAAATCTTGTTCCCTGCAGAAAATTGTCCCAGCATGAGGTTGTGGAGATGTAGCATCCTCCATACTCTCCAATTTTATCTGCGAAAAACTTTTTCTTCTTTCCAAAACTGAAAGATTTGCTGAAGGGAACAAGATTTGAGGATGTTGAAGCCATCAAGAAAACGGTGATGTCTACATTAAAGAGTATTCTGAAAGAGGACTTTAAAAGTTGTTTCCGAAATTTATACAGCTGAGCACAGAAGTGAATTACAGCAGGTGGGAGTTACTTCGAAACATATTAAATGGGTATTTATTTCATGTAATATTTTCTGGAGTTATGAAATCAGTCCTGGAAATTAATGGCCATACCTTGTATTTTCCAGTAATCATGCCTATCTACTCTTCACTGAAATCAGACATTTATAGGTATGATGACAATGGCTTTCATATCAAAACTGCAAGCGTACTGAATTAAAGCATAGATTCTTCTTTCTAGCTATATAACTGTTTATAAAAGAATAACATTGCTTTTTTGATTTACATGCACCCTTCCTTGGGCCTTTTCTGCATTGAGTGTTTTCATTTGCTATATCTATCACCTGTAGATGTGTTAAAGAATTTTCTGTTTCATCTGTGATCTGAGAGTTTCATTGGATTTTTGTTTTTTGTTTTTAAGGAAAAGTTGTATAGTATTTAATATAAGATTATTGTGTTTATTGTATAGTTAAAAAAATTCTTTTGATAATTTATTATAGAGGCCATGACCGAAATACTTCAGCGTGAAGAAAAGCAAAGAAACTATGAAATGGAAAGAAGTAATATTACAGCAAAGTTGCAGAATGAGTAAATATTCGTATAATACTTGTTGACTTTAATTTATTTTATATTACTTGTGACTGATAAGCTTTTTGTTGAAAAATTGAATGTTAGAATGTTACATATCGCTGACTCCTTTCAACAACATCATATCTCAAAAATCGGCGATTTTTAGTTATGCTTGTTTTCAGAATGCCCTGAAAGAGTAGTATATCCCAGCAAGATCGTCATATTTCACCGCTCAATATTTAGCCGCTAGAGAGCAAAAGTAAAATTTATTTTCAATACATTTCAATGTACTTTTAAACTTTCAAATCACAAAAATCTTGTTTTTTGAGATATGACGTTGTTGAAAGGAGTGAGCGATATATTTTAATGTTTCTGAATGTTACATGCATTTTAAATGAAGGCTCTATACCATTTTGCCAATACATAATTGTGAATATGTGTATGAGAAATCTTTGCACTTTGAGGGAAGGAAATGTGTATTCGAAATTATTAATTTTTGACATAACCTCATTAATCCCTTAACTGGTCAAATTTTTTACTAGAAATATTACCAAAAAAAGCATATTTTTTGTTGCATATAATTAAATACCATACTTAATAGAATAACAAAATGGAAGAAATTTATTCTAAATTTCACTTTTCATGCTTTTACACTATTTTTTATTTTAAAATTTTGGAACACAAAACCCCTTATATGTTTGCTTTTTTTTTTTTGCAAGAAAATTCTGCATGCAATGAATAATGTTTAACAGATCTTACAAAAATTTCTTTCATATTTACCATAAAATTTCAAGTTTGCACTTTTGCAAATTGTTCAAATGTCTTTTTTGTGTGGCACAATTTGAAGCATGGTGTAATACAAAGTCCTACATCACAATCAGGGCAGAAATAATGATCCGAAGAATAATCCGGATAATTAGAAGACAGTTCCGAATCTGAATCAGAATTCAGTCCATCATCTAGCAGGAAAGTATTTTCATCGTGTATACCATTGTATTACATCAGTTAAATGGCAACCGTCATTTTTGATGCAGTTTTAAAGTCTCTTTTGGAAATTTTGCATGAATCTGCGGACCATGTCCCGTGGAATTGCCGTGATTTCTTGCATAATTGCTGCCTTGAGTGCTTGAAAAAAATTTCTGTGAGGCTATCTCAAATCAAAAGTGTACCAACACCAACCAAAAAATTTGCAAGCACTCAAGGCAGCAATTACGCAAGAAATTATGGCGATTCCGTGAGACATGGTCCGCATATCCATGCAAGATTTAGATTTCCAAAAGAGACTTCAAAATTTCATCGAAAATGACAGTCGCCATTTAACTGATGTAATCTTTAAAACTTAATGGATGACAATGGCATACTGTGTACTTCTCAGGTATGAAAGATTTCTTTCTCTATCTTGCTTTGTATTTTTGTTATTGATGTTTGAAATCAGAACGTTCTTTCTGCTGCACCCTGTATTTTAATGTTACTTTAATTTAGTTTTTTTAAATTATCCACTACCTTTATTCTGTATTTATTCATCAAATATATGCCCAAAATATTTTTTAAATCCCAAAATGTTTGATTAGATTTGTTAGTCAAATTTTTACAGAATAAAAATGCAAACATTCTCAATTTTTCACATTATAAACTCTTTTCTGCTCTTCATTTGTTCTCCTCAAGGCCCTCTTAAGGTGTCTTTCATTACAACTTTTTTTCAAAATAGTTTTAGATGCAGCAAAACAAATTTTTGGGGAGTTTTTTTTCTTCTCTTTTGGGGAGTTTTTAGTAATTTTTTTCTTCAAAAGAAATTATCTACTTTCTTGCTTTTCCAAGTATCTTTTGAAGCCACTATAGCTGTAGTACCCTTTCAGGGGCAACAACCTCCACCATTTGCACAGTGCGGATTTTCTTTTCCTGATTTTTTTTTAACGTAAAAAATCTTGAAAAATTTTCCAATTAAAGGTTACAAAATATTTTTCCTTATTTAAAATGATAACAGATGGCAGCACTAGCCATTTTTCTCCTAATTTAACTGGAATACATTGAATCCAAGTGTAAAGAAGACTAGATTTAAATGTTCGCACTGTGCGAACAGCGCCCCTGAAAGGGTTAAAGGCAGGAACTACAACATGTATGCTGTAAACACATGTTGTGGGACTGAAAATATGCTTGAAAATTAAATTATATAAAGGTGCTACAGAAAATGAAAACATTACACTACAGCTAGAATGAGAGAAAAAATTATGTGAATTGGAAAAATGCATCATGTAGCAATGTATAAATTTGATTCCATTGTATTGAGTTTTCAGTTTATTAAAAACTTTTTGTTTATATTTTAGGGAAAATGAAAGTAATCTAAAATTGCTCAATCTATTTCAAGATAGGGAAATAGATCAACAGATCATATTAAATACATTAATGGAAGAGGTTTGTATATTTTTGTAATCACAAAACTACATGAATCACTTGTTTTGTGATCCTATTAAATTTTCATTTCTGTGTAGGAGCAATACCAAAAACAAGCCTTTGAAGCTCTTCAACTCCGGAAAGATCAACAACATAGAGAAATCGCTCATCAGGTATTAAAATATATATATATATTCATGCATATCTTAATTTGGAAATATATACTAAAGATTTTTGTTATAGTTTCCCCTCATATATCTATATATATAAAACAGTGCCATAACTGACTGACTGACAGATAACGCACAGACCAAACCTTTGGACCTAAAGGGCTGAAATTTTGCATGGCAATTTTTCTTATAGTGTACGGGTGTACTAAGAGTTTTGAAAATTCTTCTTAGATTTTTTTAAATTAAATTTTTAAGCTGTTTTTGTAACATCCATTAAAGTTTGCATTTAAAATAATAAACTGAAGGGGTCATAAAATTTATATCCCGAGAAAGATCATAAAATTTCCTTTAAAATGAAATCTTTTTTGAATCTTTACCTCCATTTTCTGATTTTTGGTAAATTTTTAAAGATTAATTTTTAGAATTTAATTTATTAAATGCTGATCCTGTGGTTTCTTTTTTTTTGTGATACTTTAAATTAATTTTGTGTCACATGCATAACGAGACAAAAAAAATATTAAAATATGGTAGAAGATAAAATTTAACCACTAGACTAATTGAGATGGAAGTTTTTTAAGAATTTAATTCCAATTAGGATGTTTTATGGATATTAAACATACAAATTAATTGCATATATTGACCGTTGTATTTAATTTGAATTTTTTCTATAAAAATATCCGTTATGATTTTTTTATAAATATTTATATACATTGACTGTTGTATTTTTATAAATATATTTTTTGTTTTTTTTGGCATTAATTGCATACATTAACCATTGTATTTAATTTGAACGTACTCCATAACAAAGTACGGGTATTCAGCTAGTTTTACATATATATGTTTATAGATTTAACAATGATATATCTAACAATAATAAGAAGGGATATGTTTAATTCTAACTAGTGAGGCAATCCATATTTGTATAAGGATACTATTGCATACTAATAATGAGGTAGAGTGAAGTGCCATAAATGCATCAAAATTGTGTTTCTTTCTCAGATCATACCCTTTTATAAAGTAAATATTCAAAGTCAACTGACCAGTTACTTAATTTCCATAAAAAGTCATTTTGTTAAATGAATTTATTATAGAAATTAAGTGACAGGTAAATCAGAACAGTTTTATTGTTCTGATAAACATATTAATAGTGTTTTGTTTTCATAAATTTCAAATAGTTAGAAAAACTCTTTGAGATGATCTGCTGTAAATTAAAACTCTTTAAAACTTTATTAATTTCATTTTAATACATTTCTTTAACAGCAGTCAAATTAACATAATTTTTAAAATGCAATGAAGTTAAAAGATGAAGAAAAAATTTTATTTCTAAATTTTATATATTTTTTATTTTTACATCAAATACATAAAGTTTGTATGATTTTATTTTATAAATATTATTACTCATATTTTTTCAGATCCATTTGATTGAAAAAGAATTATCTAACCTGACTGCTGCAGAACTGAAGAAAAGGGACTTAAAAATTAATTCAGAAGTTGTAAGTGTTATTTTATAGTATGTTTTTTCTTTTAGTCTGAAAATATTTTTAGTGTATTTTTGTAATAGAACTATTAAATCAAATTAGAGATAACAAACAGTACAAATTTTTGGAGAGGAATTATTGTATCATGAAGACAAATTTGATATTTTTGGTATAAAGTTGAAAATTATTTGAATATTTTATCTAAAATTATGTGTGTATAAACAAACAAACACACACACACACACACACACATATATATATATATATATATATATATATATATATATATATATATATATATATATATATATATATATATATATACATACATACATACATACATACATACATACCCTCCTACAGCACAGCATCTTACAACACGGTTTCACTCTAACACTATAGGAAAATTGCAGGAACCCTCGTGTAACACTCCAATCTGTAAGACAGTTTCCCTCTAACATGATAAAAAAATTGCGAAAACGTTTGTACAATGCTGTACTTCTACAGCACTAGATAACATGATTTTTCTATAACACATTTAAAAAATAAAATACCTTAAAATAATGACAAGAAGGAATAACAAACTCTAATAGCTTTACATGAAAATATATAAGCAAATTTTAATTTATTCATTTATAACTCTATTCTGATATCATAGTGGAAAGCGTCATACACAGTTTACATGTGTGATGTAATACCGCCACGTGGGCAAACACTGCGTCTTTCAAATTCGTTCTGATGATGTCGGCAGATGCACTTTTGATTTTGTTTAGATTAATGTACATTTTGATCTCTTTATGAGAATCTTTGATTTGATCTGGTCATGTCGGAGTAATGTAAATAATTTGTAAAAATGTACATTAAACTTGTAGTTAAAATATATCGCATGGCAGGACTAAGTTTTTTCGATTCGTCTACCCTTCCGCTGAAAGAAGCTGAAAATTCAAAAGGGAGCTGCGAAATTATCTATCTCTATACCATGAAATCTACATTAACCTTGTAAAAACCAGCAAACAAACCAAAATTGCAGATTTTTTGAAAGAGAATAGAAGGTGCAAAGTATCTAAATGAAGAAAAAGGTTCTGACAGTGAGGGGGATATCTTTCAAATGAAAAAACGTTCTTGTTTGATTGTACTGAGCAGTGATGACAAAGAAATTTATGAAATTAAGGTGGCATTAATTGAAAATAATATTTTTTGTTTCTTTTTGTTTTGTGTTATACATACATTTATATTTTTAATAAAAATTAAGTAGCCTATATGAAATTTTTAAAAAAAATGTTTGTTTTTTAATAAGTTTTCGGAACATAACCCCCCTTTTGTACTGGCTCTGGGTCTCATATAACATGGTTTCACACAACACAGCATTTTCTAGGAATCTATCTACCGTGTTATAGGAGGGTTACCTGTATATATATATATATATATATATATATGCAAATAGTTCTGGAAGTCAGATGTTCTGTTACTAACATAAGTGCTATCTGACTTCCAACCAGCTATGTATTTACTTCATTTGATATTAAGAGTAATTATTTAAAAATGCTAATTTTCTTCATTTTATTCATATCAAATTCATGAATTGTATAATATTTGCTATAATTTCTTCTATGTTAGAATACTTTGGCCGAGCACAGAACAGCTTTAGCATATCTTCTGACTGATTTACTTTCTGCTAAAGAGAAGAGAGAAATTGAACTGAAAGAGAGATTGGTAGGTTTAAATTTAATATGTTTTATTTCCATTTCTTTTTGTTAAAAATTATAATATATTTAAAATGATTCAGTTAGAAAAAAAACTTCTAAATGGTTGTCATGCCTGGTACTCTGGATTTTTGTCAGTCAGAGTCAGAGGACTGACGTAGAGATTAGTGAATGTAAATATTGTACATAAGTTTTGTGAATAAGTTGAGTATTG
Source organism: Dolomedes plantarius (assembly GCA_907164885.2). Lineage (NCBI taxonomy): Eukaryota > Metazoa > Arthropoda > Arachnida > Araneae > Dolomedidae > Dolomedes > Dolomedes plantarius. Next base: position 157,752,030 of record OU015495.1, on the reverse strand, counting down.
TGTTTGTGAGTCATTTTGAATATTCACTCGAGTGGTTGTAAATTCGTTACTGGTAACGTCGTCAATCAGAGAAAGATTGAGGAAAGATGACAACGGTGCTAACATTTTCTTGGTTTTTATAGAAATAATATTTGTTTTGAACTGATTGATGTAATGTTCAATGTTTATGTAATGACACAAACTTTCTCCTAAAAATCTTGTTACTTTTGTTACCTTTATTTACAACCTTTATTTGTTTCTCTATTATAGCCTATTACAAACCTTTTTAACCTTCATAATTAATTCCTTGTGAAATTGCAGAGATATTTCAGTCTTCCTCTCCTAAAATTGCACAACATCTTAGTTCAGTTAGTGTCAATTTGAAATTGTTTATTCTTGTCTCTAAAATATTTACTTTTTATTTCTCCATATTATAATTTATTAGAAAAATTCTGTAGTTAATATTACTGGATATATACAAGGTGTGGCCATTAATCTCCAGAAAATATTACATGAAATACATACCCATTTAATATGTTTCAAAGTAACTTCCACCTGCCGTAATGCACTTCTGTGCTCAGCTGTATAAGTTTCAGAAATAACTTTTAAAGCCCTCTTTCTGAATTCTTTTTAATGTTGGTGTCACCGTTTTCTTGATGGCCTGGACATCCGCAAATCTTGTTCCCTTCAGCAAATTGGCCCAGCATGAGGTGATGGAGATGCAGTGTCCTCCATACTCTCCAAACTTAGCATTGGCAGACTTTTTCTTCTTTCCAAAACTGAAAGATTTACTGAAGGGAACAAGATTTGAGGATGTCGAAGCTATCAAGAAAACAATGATGTCCACATTAAAGAGCATTCTGAAAGAGAACGTTTAAAGTTGCTTCCAAAACTTATACAGCTGAGCACAGAAGTGCATTATGGCAGGTGGGAGTTACTTCAAAACGTATTAAATGGGTGTATATTTCATGTAATATTTTCTGAAATTATTTGATCATTCCTGGGAATTAATGGCCGAACCTTGTATGTAGCCCAAATTTAGATTTGTTCTTAATTTTTCTCTGATGGCAGACTTCCTTTGTCTAGTGCTAACCTTTTAGAAAATCAAGATCAACATTTCTAAAACAATAATATGAAAACACTTAAGGACAAATAGTTGTCAGTATATAAGGGTCATTTGATAAGTCTGTGCAAAATCTAAGACATGGTGCCACTGCACTATTATTGTTGGTGTTCTCAAATTAGGCATACTCCAAAGGCTTGCATGTCAAATTGCAAACAGATTCAAGGCTTAGTCTTTGATTGGCAGCTATTTTTGTTAGCTAACTCTTGAAACTGCTCATATAATGGAGAAAAAGGAGTCCTGTATGTTGTTAAAATATTATTGTTTAAGAGGCTAAATGCAAGAAGAAGTGAAATCCAGGCTTGTTAAGTTATTGTGATTCTTTACCTCTGCTTAGAATGATTTACAAGTGGTTTGTCGATTTTCATTGTGTCTGAATGAGCACTTTGATGCTAAACTTTCTGGTCTGCGCTACTGAAGATGTCAGAAATCATTGAGAAAATCCATAATATTGTTATTAAGGATAGAAGATGAAGTATATGAGGTTCCTGAAGCTATTAGTATCTCATCAGAGCTCAAACATAATATTTTGCATGAACCATTGGTTACAAGAAAGCTGTCAGTAAAGTGGGTGAAATGTTTGCTAATAATCAATCCAAAACATGAATAAATTAACACTTTGAAGTTTGATTTGGAGCTATTTCAAAGAAATCCAGATGAATTTTTACTTTGCTTCATATTAGTTGATGAAACATGAATATGTCACTACCAGTCAGAAATGCAAGAACTGTCAAAACAATTGGTTGAAGCAGGTGAACCTGTACCAAAGAAAGTTCCATCAGCAGGAAAGGTTATGTCCACCTTTTTGGGGATACCTATGATATAATACTTATAGATTACTTAGAGGAGAACAAAGCAATTACCTTAGTATTGAGCATCTTTACTAAATAGTGAAATTAAGACAAAAACGGCCACGAGTTTCAATCTTGTACCTTAATAGATAGTGGGTGACCTAATGAGTGACTGTTGGTCTAGTAAAAATATTTTTACACCTGATTGGTAAAAAAGTTGAAATGTGTGCAACTAGGGATAAAATCATGTCTTTGTATTGTTCAAACTATTAATACATATATACATTTCAATTTTTAAAATATTCAATAGGCACTTGTCTGAGGACATTTGCCCATACTTACACAGCAATTTTTTTCATGTCTTTATTTTGGAAGCACCATATAGATGAACCAATATCACTGCCTATGGGGACAGCAAAGGGGTATCAGTCTTTTTATGACCTGTGTTCCAACGCCTAGACCCTGCAGGGAATTCAAGTGTGGGAGAGAGATAGTTGAATTGACCCTTAAAAAGAGAAGAGGCAGGCAGACATTGAACCTGTGCTAACATCATGCTGTTCAGTTTTTTCATTTTCAGAGGACAACTCCTCTGTGGGTAGATCAAGCTGCCCAGGTGATAAATGGGGGTAATCGGGTTGAGAGTTGAATCTCTCAAGTTAAAACCAAAAAGTGGTTTTGGATGTATATGTATAAAAGTGTAAATTAGTTTGTAATTCTTTGTACATAGTTCAGAATATACATTTTAAATGCTTCTCACATATTTATTTGATGGAGAGTGTTACAATGCAATCGGGCTAAGGATCAATTCCGAATAAAATTACACCTTGTTGGGATACTCCCCACTTTTTCTTCTTGCCAATTTGGGAGTAAAACTTTGTTGTTTTTCCCGCACAGCATGTGATGTGCCGGCATCAGGAATGACGTAATGTTTTATTACGATCGCAAGTTGTGATGTGCGATTGCCATCACTGGTTGTGATGTTTAAATAATTTTGTAATACTTCTTATTTTCAATGTTAATATAATTTTGCAATATTTGTTATTTATTGTAAATGTATTTTTTGTATAGATATTTATTTTCCATCCACTTTGTTTTCTGTAATTTATGCAAATCAGCCAGATGCTTTGTTTTCTGAAATTTATGCAAATCAGCCAGATGCCCACGTGGGCGAATGAGTATAATGTGATAGTTTTTTGCTTGGCTCGCGGCAGGTGAGTCGGAGCGTTTAGTAGGTAAGGAGCTTTTGACAATGCTTGATATTATTTTGTCTTTTTGTGATGGTTTTTGCCGAATAAAATTAGTTTGTTTTTAAGTGAAGGCTGCCTTTTTACTTACTGTTCCTTTGACCCACTGTTGCATGCTGCGGCGGTGTTTTGAGATAACCTACCATGTTTTATTTTATCGCTTCGACCTCCTCAACACACCTATACCTCGCTATACGGCCGCTCTTTATACAGCATTTCGTTATACCAGCCTTTTTCAATTATGGCACTTTTTCTATTTACAGCCCACAATGTTTCGTTTTACGGCCACAACAGCGGAAAGTGATGATGGCAGCATATGATAGCTTAGTGATTCATCATGTTAATGTTCGTCATCAGATTAAAACAGTTTTTAAACATTTTATTTTATGTTTTTTATTATATGTATACACATATGCATATGATTTCTTTTGTTTTTTATTTATATGTTTACTTTTTGAAACTCCGTTTATTATTACATTGTTTTGTACTTTTATTTTTTTGTAAGAATTTTTATAGGAAATAAAAAGAATAAAATGCTTTATGAACTAAGAACTACATTATTTATAAAAAAAACTGGAACAGATTCAATTAAATTTGTATGGGTTTGTAATTAATAATTTATTTGTAAAATAATTGATTTTAAATAATTGATTCATTATACAGCTTTTCGCTTTATGGTCAACTTTTCCAGAACGTATCTAGGCAAGGGATGGGTGTACTGATGTCCCTTTGCTGTCCCCATAGGCAGTGATATTGGTTCATCTATATGGTGCTTCCAAAATAAAGACGTGAAAAAAATTGCCCTATATATATGGGCAAATGTCCTTGGACAAGAGCCTATCAAATATTTTAAATAAAAATATGAATATATATATATATATATATATATATATATATATATATATATATATATATATATATATATATATATATATATGCATGCATATATATGCATATATATAAATATATATATATATTCATATACATGTACATCACCCTATATATCTGAATATTTACTAATGTAATAAATATTGACAAACTTTTTTATGCTTATAAATGATGTTATCATTTTGTTGTAATTACAACATTTCATCAAAATATTTTCATCTCTCAAATATAAATTTTTTAAAGAAAGACTAAAATGCTTCATTGAATTCTTCTATGCTTTGACATATTAAAGTAATAAATTCCTAATTGTAAAAAATCTTAATAATTTATCAAAATTCATTGTATTATAGAAACAGATGGAAATGCAGCGTGTCAATGAGATGGAGGACTTTTGGTTGATTCAATATCAAAAACTTCTAGATAGGAAACCAAAAAGTATAATCAATGCAGTAAGTATCCATAGAGTTTTTATGTTGATAATTAATTTAAAGTTCAACTCTCAAGACTCATGCAATCTATTTTGAAAGATTTTTTTTTATTTATTTAGAGAATTTTTTCAAGCATTTTATTTGCTAAACGAACTTGATCTCATGATAGAAAATTTAAACTCTTTCTATAGATGATTTTATTGTTAATTTGTACACTCTGTAAATGATCATTCATATTAAAGAAAATTACTTAATATTATTTTTGATTTTATATGTTGTCATAATTTATAGATGATTCATTTATTGAGATACTTTTCTTTGTATGTATATTTTATAATTTTTAGAAATTTTTTCTTCCATTTTTATACATCGGTTTCTATTTTTTTTAACCTGTGCTAAAAATTATTTTATAAAATATCACCTTTTATGTGTTTATATTTACTAAGTTATTAATTGAGAGAAATTCTGTTATGTTGTGTGCTAAAGTTTCATAAACATTATAAAGATTTTACTGTGTGCTTTTTATATGATATTAAAAGATTTTGCTAATTTCAGGAAGGTGAAATTGACCCTTTCATCAAACAGATTTTAGAGGATGTTGGTGCCCTTCACTATTTACCGTTATTTGCAGCTAAGCGTGTTACTTTAAGTGATCTCATCCATTTTACCATTAATGATATAAAAAAGGTTAAAATTGATATTATCTACAAATTATCAATAATTGATTACTTGAATATGTTTTAGAATTCTTTTTTGCAATGATACATTTACTGAATTTGATTTTAGATTGGTATTTTGGATGAGGATATTTGCCAGCAAATTTTAGACAAAGCTTGGGAACTTTTCAAATTAGAAGAGACTGAGAATTCCAAAAAATTGTGGTTAGTATTTATCTTGAATCTGTAATATATTGTTTCATTGACTTTTATTATTTTATGTAAATGCAAAAGTACTTTTGTAGGACCTCAAGGCTTTGCCTTGATTGAACCATAATTTGAAAAATATGAAACGGAAAAAACTACTCGTTTCTCACTATATTTTCAAATCCTTATGAAGGGTATTTTATTGAGCGAGATTTATTAAAAGAAAAGTATTTACTGTAGAAGTCCGATACCTCAGTCGTGCAGAATTAGCGATTGTGCTGGACTATTGAACGTCAATAATTTTAACAGGAATACCAAAGATAAATCACTCTAGATAAAAATGCAGACGATTAAAACATGCATTTTACATACATTCTGAATCTGTGCAAACAATATGAATATCTGACAATTACATACATACAGTATGTATTTCCTCATTCTAGCAACTGTGGGGTTTAAAGAAAAACATGTTGTTGTTGTTGTTGCTAATGCCCCCTGATTGGAGGTTCCATTCACCAGATCCTAATAGGCTATTGGGCTGACAGGGGAGGCTCCTGTTTTGAATTAACACCACAAGGGTTGGAGTCTGACTTGGCTAAATGAACGGTCCCATAATTTTAAACCAAGTCAAGTGACAAGACTGGAACACTTGACCCCACACCTCCAGAAGTAAATTTGAGAACTTAGAGGACACTGCAGCCACGACCTATTTTACGTGCCCCGGCCACCATTAGTGAACACAGCAGTGGATTTGCAGCAATGAGTATCGAACCAGGGACGTTCCGATCACTGGCCCGCTGCTCATGCCAACTGGACCACAGCACCCCTAAAGAAAATGATACAGTACAAAAATACAATATTGAAATCATGCATTATGAAGTGTCTATTTTCACCTTTTCAAGACTATTAATTATCTCTAGTTTTTGCTGTATTTTATTTATAATCAAAGAACTCCTACTGGGCTTCGAGAACATTGTGCAAACATGATTTGTAACCGTTAGAAAACAGTAAACACTGTACTGAAATTAACACTGAAGTGATAGTTAGTTATGATAAACACTGAGTGAACTTAAAAATACGGGAACAAGGGTCCTAGACAACACTGTATAACTGCGTGAAATACAGACAAACTGAAAAGCCACCTGGCGGGTACAGCCAGTGTAATAGGGGATGCCGAATCCACCCGAAAAAGCCCAAACACGGGTGGCTCAATCGGTGCTGGATTACAGAATGTGCCGAACCATAGAATGCCGGACTAAAGCGCTTCCACTGTAATATGAAAAAAAGTGAAAACTCTCCAGTGGATTATATGCTTGTTTAATGTTTTGCATATCATTTCAAATACTTTTTTTTAATGTAACATGCATATTTTAAGTATAATCAAATATTCACATGTAATTAAATTTAAATTGTTTGATTTGAAATCCAGTTAATTTAGATTTAAAATGTTCAGTTATAAAAAAATAATTATAATGGGTTGTAGTGCTGAAATGTATACATTCAAAAGCATGGTTGCTCTGTAATTCTAGACATTCCAATTAAGTCACCCAGTAAAAGTTTTGGATAGTAGATTATAAATTTTTGAATATTTCTCCAAAGCAGCAGTGATGCCAGCAAAGTATGATATTCAGCATACTTTTTTACTTCTGATTTTTTGTTATTAAATGCTACTGTTAATGATAATTATTAATAACCTCTAGCATATATGTATTAATATTCCAGGTTATGAGTAAAGTTTTGTTAAGATAAAAATATTTTTTTAAAAAATCAACAGAGATATTGAAAAGGACATCAACATTAAAATTGTTGTTAGTGGTTGGGTCTGCACTGATTCAAGACTCAGTTACTACCAAAGAAAATTGATAAAATTAATGTGATAAATCCTCTTAGAGTAAAAAGAAATTATCAGTTGCATAAATTATCTAATGCCTTTCTTATAATTATTATTATTATTGTTAATTAAATCCAAATTTACAAACTCATAAATTAAATTTTCATAGTTCATGGTCTGTTGATCAGAATAAAGTAATTTTTATTATTGCTTGTATCAAATTATGATATATATACATTTTTAACAGTACTATGCAGCTTGCTTTTCTGTTTTGCATACAATTCTTTTAAAATTTGGCACTCAATATATTCACAATACTTACGAAATTTGTGACTCAGTCGATACAAAATCCTTTCAATATTTGTGATAGTTTATTTTTATGAACCTATCATATCCCTTTCATGTTATTTATGTACTTTATACACTTCAGACAATTATTTTTGTGATCATTCAAGTAAAACAAAAAACAAAAATGAAAAAATTGCCTCTCCATTTTGTTTATTGAAGTATCAAGTAACCAAAAACCTTGGTTTCAAAGAACCAATGTTATCAAACATCAAATTGATCTTAAAACATGAACTGCCTCAGAAGCCATCCCTAGTTTAATCCAATATCCAGGAAGTGATTTATGAAAACAAAAATATGTAATCAAAAAAATTTCTAAGTTAGAGGAAAAGCAAAAAACAGATATTTGTTTTTTCATACATATGTTGCATACATGCTTCATGCATGTGCTACCTTTCCATGCTATAAAATTCATTTTAATCATGATATTTCAGAGATATGGTAAGAAATTAATATATATTCATTTAACCTTACATTCATATAGCTATTGAAGCATATTTGACTCTTTGAAATTATTTAGGACAATTTCAGCCACATATATTCAGACAATATTCTAAAATTTTAAAATCCGGCTATACTCAACTTGAATTTCAGCTATACTACTATGAACTTGGTAGTTTCATTTTCTCATGATAATTTAATGTTCAGGCATATTCCATGAAAGTAATTTGTTAAATAAAATTATTGTAAATGCTTACATTTAATACAACAAAAAAATTAATTAATAAATCTAGTAATGAGATGTTTCCTTTTCAATCATCATTATTTAATACAAAAATTGCACAATTTATCCATCAAACCATAGATTTGCAGATTTGAGGAGACTGAAAGAAAAACTTTTTCCTATACATGATTTACAAGAAAAGCCATTAAAGAAATTTTTTACCTTATGCTGATACAGTTATTCTAATAGCTAATTAGACTATAAAAAGAATGTTTATCATCAACTCTAGCAAATTTATTAACTATAAATTTTGTCATGAATTGAGGCTTCCAATTTTACACTAATATTCCATAACACATTTTACTCTAAATAAATGATATATTAATTTTTAATAACCATTTACAGGCATTCGGACTCTGGGGAAACACCGCCATCTCCACCTCCATCTGCACCTCCACCAGATGATGAACTACATTCCCCATGTGAATTGCTCAACCCAACTGCTCCTCCATTATCCCCAGATGGAGAGGTGCGATTGTGGTGTCAAACTGAATGTGTTATTTGCCTAGACAAACAAGTAATTATCCATTTATCCTTTTTTGTGATGCGATAAATGTTCTAAAAGATCTAAAAATGTATTAGTTGTTTATATTGCAGTCTTATAAATACCAAAGAAAGAGAGAGAATCTTATAAAGGACTTTAAATAAGTAATAATTAATGCTTAAATTAGTCATTATATATACAGAAGGTTGTTTGCATTTTATTGAAATGATTTTGTAATTTAATTTTGTCGTTTGCATTTTGAGATAAAAATTTAGCAACTTCAGAATAATCGTCTGCTACTGTTTTGTTTTGATTGTAATGTAAATCAAAAGATTTATTTTGAAAATGGCTCCTAAAATTGATAGATGGCTCGAAGGTTATGTAACAACACTTTTCGAGGAGAAATATTCGTATCAACAAATTATAAATCAGTGTAAAAATCAGTTATGGCATTTTTAAAAAATGTTTTTATAATATACAGTAGAATGTCGATTGATCACTCCCCAAATTGTCGTTTTCCCATATGTGTCATTTATTTCACTCAGTCCCGACAATCATATTTCTTTGTTATCATCCTGCATCCATCATTTTTCCACATTTATTGTTCAGTTCAGTCAGTCCCTTGAAAAATGATAGATCGAGATTCCACTGTATTAAATTTGCAAGGAAAAAGTCTAACTGAAAGTAAAAATGAAAACACAACTGCAAAACCTCATTGGGAACAGTCTTACAGTCAACATGACTGTAAGACTGTTCAAACGCAGATAAATATCAAGAAGGTGAAGTCTCTGATCCTAAAAGAAGATCCATTGCTTTGAAACTAGGAATGTCTTCTGGCACAGTAAATAAAATCATTCATGAAGATTTGAAGTTAAAAAAGTTATGTAAACATAAAGTTCATCTGCTTTAGCCAAAGCATATTGCTGAAAGAAAAACAGATTGTAGAAAATTATATGAAAAACACCTAGCTGCTGAAAAATGGAAATTTGTGGTAACACTCGATGAGGCATGGGTGTATTTAAGTGACTGTAATAAAAAAAATCAATTTTCTATTGTTCAACTGACGGGAATGGCTGTACAAAATGGCTTCTTCAGTGTACAGAAAAGTTACCAAAGGTGAAAAGTTACCAATGATACTTGCCGGATTTTTTTACAATGGCAAATTAAAAATTTAAAAAATCTCAAGCCAAAACTAATTCACTTTACTATGAGCAGAATATTTTAGAACCAATTGTTGAAGAAATTCCAGCCTTATATGGAGAGGACATTGATAAAGTTGAGCTACATATGGACAAAGCCTCTAGTCACACGTCTAAATGAACTGCCCTTATTTAGCAATGAAAAAATCAGAAACGGGAATAAAGTGTATCCAATTTAATGAAATACCTGTAAAATCACCTGATGCTTCTCCAACAGACTTTTTCGCTACTGTGTTATTAGAACGAGCCTTAGGAAAACAGCATCTAAGAACACTGAACAGACTTTAGACAATGGTCCAAGAGGAATGTGGTGAAATTGACATGACAGTACTAAGAAAAAGTTTACTTTCATGAAAAATTCATGCTAGAGCTATTGTCAAGAACCATCGCTATCACGTAGAACCAAATCGCTGCACAAAAATACAGCATTTATACACAAAACTTAACTACCAAAATAGTTTCCATAAAGTGTGAACGACCTTCTGTATATATGTGTGTGTATGTATAGACCATCTCTGGAGAGGAGATCACTGTGACAGTCTTTAAAGTTTTTTCATGGAATTCAAAGAAAAAAACCTTAACTACATATACATATATATATATATATAACACTCAAGAGCCAAAACATTATGACCACCCCTACATTTTGCAATGAATTCGCCTGGATGACGTGGAAGGCACGTTATCAGGTGGAAGTGGTATTTAACTGCTGCTGGATAGTCTGAAGAATCATTCTTTCACTTACTTCTGTGTGTGATGGGAAAGGCTGCGAATCTAAGCGACTTTGATAGAGGGCAGATTGTAATGATTGTTGAGATTTGCGGGCAGAAATGCCCCAAACTTGACGATTAGATTAATGTGCAGAGTCATTCTAGCTAGCAGTAAAGGTGGACTTTTATAGCTAAGTGACAATAAAGTAACGCTAAATGGTTATATTAATTTGCGGCATGTGGAACTTAAAGTAGGACATACTCAGGTTTAACATTAAAATAAAACAAATTTATTTGCTTCAAATAAACACAAAAGTATAAATACAGACGAGTCACTACACAACTTCTGTAAAACAGCTGAACGGGTCCGTAATATAGTTCGCTGATACTCGGGGAAAAATAAACAAAATAGATTGACTCACATGAGTTGACGACATATTGCTGAAATGAAAAGAGGGCTGTTGACAATAACTCCCTTGAATAGGCGGGTGAAATACCTATACGGTATTGGAAGCTGGATATCTTTTAGCTGGAAACCTTTGCTTTATGTTGAACTTGGACTCGGGCACAATGGAATACGCACACCGAGATGGCTTGAACATAACTGTTCTACTGCGAGTCACTGTTAATCACCCACACTAATGCATAAGCGCATGCAGCAGCACCGAAGGAAACGCCGGCCTATATATGCAGTTCGATTACCGCGCTCCCGCGTGTGGTAAAAGATGAAAAACTTCTTTATGCAAATTTAGAAGATGTTTTGTGCTTGACATCATCGATGAAATAACTCAGGAGTCTATGACGTCATTGCTGGCTGCTAGAATGGCGTCACTGTTGGTTGATTGACGTCACAGTATCGTCATGATGCAACGGGCGTCTGGCGACGGTTGATCTGTGTTATGGTGGTGTTTAATGATGTAAACATCACGTTGCTTACGTAGTTGGATAGTTAGGGGGAGAAAGGAAATGCATATCTCGCATTTTGCCTAACAATGACTCGAAGGCTCGGAACAAGTATTTCCGAAACTGCACGACTCGTGGGTTGTTCGAGACCTACAGTTGTTAGTACTTATGCAAAGTGGATGAATGACGGTGAAACCAGCAGTAGACAACATGGTGTTGGACGTCCACACGCTATCAAAGAAAAAGGTCGTCAGACACTGTCTCGCATGGTGAAGCAAAACCGGAGCCAGACAGTGGCTCAGCTGACAGCCCAATACAATGCAGGGCCAAGTAGAATAGTATCGCAGCACACTGTTCAGCGGACACTGTTGGATATGGGGCTACGCAGCAAACGTCCCACTCATGTGCCTTTGCTGACCAAGCGTCATCACCAACTGCACCTGCGCTGGGCCCGGGAACATCACAACTGGTCCATGGATCAGTGGGAGAGAGTTGCCTGGTCAGATGAATCGGTTTGTCATTCATCACGCAGATGGCCGTGTCAGGATATGCCGTCTTCCAGGTGAACTGTTGCTCCCTCAATGTACAGTAGGTCATACACAGGCCGGTGGTGGCGGTATTATGCTTTGGGGGACGTTCTCTTGGGCATCTTTGGGACCCATGGTTGTGGTAGAGCAGACCATGAATGCTACAGGGTATCTGAACATCATTGCGGACCAGTTGCACCCTTACATGGCCTCTGTTTTTCCAGCTGGAAATGGAATATTCCAACAGGACAACGCCCCGTGTCACAAGGCTAAAATTGTGTTGGAGTGGTTCCAGGAACATGATGCTGAATTCCAGTTAATGTCCTGGCCGCCTAACTCACCGGATCTCAATCCAATAGAACACATTTGGGATGTCATGGGACGGCAGCTCAGAGTTCAAAGACCACCAATTCGCAATATCTTGGATTTGCGTGACCGTTGCTTAAACATCTGGTACAATCTGTCTCCGGCCATCTACCAAGGACTTGTGGCATCCATGCCAAGGCGGGTTGAAGCTGTGTTGCACGCCAAAGGTGGGCCAACTCGTTATTGACAGGTGGTCATAATGTTTTGGCTCTTGAGTGTATATATATATATATACAAGGTACGCCTATAAAGTAACCGGACAATTTTTTATAAATAAGAAAAATATTACTCACCTTCAAATAAATTTATCCCCTTCAAAATAATCGTCAAAGGAGTCTATACAATTTTTCCAACGTTTCTTCAAGTCATCAAAACACTGTTTATAGGCGTTTGAACTAACTGTTCACAAAATACGCATAACAGTTGATTTAATATGAGACGTTTTCAAATCTCTGTCCTTTCATGGCCATCTTTAGCTTCGGAAAAAGGAAATCGATTAAGAAACAGGATAAGATGAGTTAGGAAGAAACTGTTTGATTCTGAGCAATGGTTTTTTTTTACATGATAATGCTAGGCCCCATACAATATTTTCTGTACAACAATATCTTGTTAAGCATTCAATTACAGTGATAAATCCCCCACCATATTCTCCCGACTTATCGCCAGCTGATTTTTTTTCCTTTTTCTGAAGCTTAAGATGGCCATGAAATGACAGAGATTTGAAAACATCTCAGATATTAAATCAAATGTTACGCATATTTTGCAAATGGTTAGTTCCAACACCTATAAACAGTGTTTCGATGACTTGAAGAAACATTGGGAAAATTGTATAGACTCCTTTGGCAATTATTTTGAAGGAGTTAAATTTATTTGAAGATGAGTAATATTTTTTTTATTTATAAAAAATTGTCCGGTCACTTTATGGGCACACCTTGTATATAGTCTACCTCTGGAGAGGAGATCCTGCAAATCTGTAAGGTTGCTTCTTCAAGAAAGTCAATTTTTGAAATTTTGGAACAGGATAAAAAACACCTCACAATGGGCTATCTACAAGAATTTATTGCTCTTTAGACTTTTAGAAAACTTTAAATCTCATGTGCTTTGCTGTTCTATTTTCAAGTAATCAACATAGTTTCTGACTTATAACTCTGCATTATACTACTTACTATTTTCTAAGGTAATGTGAGGGAATTTAACAAATCCTTGATAAAATTAAGAATGTTTTATATATATATATATATATAAATGGTGGATCTTACAACAAATTTTCATTTATAGATGCAGATTTCTGGATATTTGAGTTTTTGCATTTTTAAACTTCTCCTTTTAATGAAGGAACTACTATTTTTTTCTCAGTTTTATTTTTATTTAACATCATAAGTATGGCCAGTTATGTTAATAATTCACGCAAACATAAAACGAATGGGATTTCAGAAAACTATGACAACACAAATAAATAACAATAATTACACTTCTAAAGTAGTTTTTAATAGATTATTTTTTTCATTGCATGTATTGTAGAGAGTCGATAATTATCAGAGTTTTAGCAAATTCAGTGTTTGAATTTATGCACATCATTTTTTTTAGTAGTTTTGTTTAGTTGCAAATTTAAAATTTAAGGGAAAAAAATCTAAGAAATCAACATTTAAACATATTAGATTATAGAGCAAATTGGATCTCCAATTAGCTTTGAAATTTCATTTTGATTATTAGCAGCAGATGTGTTTCCCCTTCTTTGTCTCTCTTATATTCCTCTGAAAATATTATTTCTTAATTAGTCAATACTTTTCTGCCTTTATCTAGCAATTCTAAAAGAATTATATAAAGACATTTTAAGGAAATGAATGTAGGGATGATTTTACGATTTTTACAATTTTAAAGAAAGTTAAAGGTGATTGGGGTATTTAGTATAGTATTTTTATGTTGGAGATAACAAAATTGATTCAATTTGAAGTTACATATAAGAAAGAAAACCAATAAATCAAAGTATATTAAGGTGACAAAGTATATAAAAATGAAATTGTCCAAAATAGTCAAAAACTGACATTTTCAACGTAGGCAGTCACCTTAATATAAACAACATACAAGAAATTAATATCAAAGATACAATGAATTTTATTTCATTGTAGTTACCAAGAAACCTTCCTTTTAATGTTTGTGTTTCCATAAGTTTTCTGTAGTAATAATGATGTATGGAAATAACTGTAATTTAGAAATCATGGCCAAAGAGGATGTTTTGTTTGGTTCTGTGGTCTAGTTTTCTGCAGCATTCAAGTAATTTAAATTGCTGCATTGAAAAGTGAGTATAGCTGTGGTTTTAGAATACTCCATCAAGAATAATGAGTTTGTTATAAATATCTATTATTACACAATTGTAATTTTTAGGTATAAAGAATTGTACTGTTAATGTAACCCTACATAGCTTTACAGTGACTAAAAAGTGAAAAATCCTTTGAGATTTATAAAAATTCAAACTGAAAGTAACTATAACAATGAAACTCAAGTATGTCAATGATAATTTCAAGAATTTATTAATGTCATTGTACAGTTTTCAGCTACGAAGAACTTCATTTTTTTTAGAATTGTATATCACTTCAAGTAATATGCAATTCTAAAAAAAAATGGAAACATTTTATTAAGTGATAAGTTGTCCAAACTTTTTTTTAATCTTAAGAAATTTAGCCCTGTCCAAATTATCAAGAAGGGAAAATAGCCCTTAACCTTTTTTAGAAGTGTTCTAAACCAATGCAAATCTTGAATTCAAAAGTATTCAGCTATCTCACGATTTTAAATAAGTTGAAGTGTTTAAACATATTAATTTTTTTTTCATTGCTTAAAAAATGAAAAAAAAATTGTTTAATGAGATTCTTTACTTATTATTTATAGAGTGCTTCAGTCTTTTTGCCCTGCGGCCATGTCTGCTGTTGCCAAACCTGTTCTGCTTCTGTCGAGTTATGCCCAATGTGCCGTACCACCATTGCATCAAAATTCATTCTCACAGTTTCCTAAATATTTTAATATGACGTTTTTTACGTAGCAATTTTGTGTAGTGTGTAAACTTACACAAAATTTTGTATATGTACACTAATTATGTAAATAATTTAAGTTTGCTTTAAACATATTTATATTCATTTAAAAATTGTTTATGTATATATTTGTTGAATTATTTTAATAAAGTTTTCTCTGATCAATTCCTGTTTTCCTAGACTTTAAACTATGTGCAGTGCATCTTCAAATAATACCCATTTTCTCCCCACAGATTTAGAGCTAATTTCATTAAAACTATAGCCATAAGCGGATAGAAAAGATATCAATTAACTAATTAGAAATGTTATTATATTACACAAAATGTAATTATGTTACACCTAAAGTAATTACATAAATTAACATAATTATATTACATGTAATTTATTCAATTACATTACTGGTAATTTACTTCTTGGCTAAAAGTCTCCCCGGTCTTGATCTCGGAGTCTAGGTTCAGCAATAATGAAATATGCCATGTTGCTTCATTGTTGCAATAGTAAAGCGAAAATGTTGAATATTACAGTGGAACCTTTTTATAATCTTACCCTTACATGACTATGAATGAGCAATGTGACTGCAGAGGTGCAACAGTGAAAAACTATGTTTAGTGAGATATTAAAGACTACAGTACATCAAAGAAATTAATTCAAGAGCTCAAAATAGTTTCTGAAATATATATATAATTTTTGATTAAAAATTATAATTATTATTTAAAAAATATAAGTTTGTGAAAATAATTTGTAGTATATTAGATATAAACCATACTCATCTTACTTTACACAGCAAGGGTGTAGGTTCAGGTGTAGGTTGACTATCACCTACAAATGAACCAATGAAAAAATCAAAGTTTGCTTAAGATGACCTTCAGAATATTATGGCTGGCTAGAATATTTTGAAAACAATATAAATTGTCAAATTGGCACAGAAAAGTAACTCTGCAATTCAGAAATGTGTAAAACTTGTGGCTTTTGCAGTGTACTACAGATATGATAAGAAGTTTCACTTTCAACCCATGTGTTTCAACTGTGTGCAAGTTCCATGCACAGTTTTATGTTCGGAAAACTTCCTATGTGATAATGGATTCATTGCATTTTTTTCAAACATTGTCTCTTATTGCATAGTTGTGCCTGGTTGGGGAGACTTTCAACTCAAGAAATACATCATTTTCGTTTATAAAGTTTCTCACGTCTTATAAACAAAAACACTCCTTCAAATTGGATAGGATTTTTTTTGACACACATGTCCAAGACATCCCCCCCCCCCAATATTTTTTTTGAAATTTAAATTACATGATTTTTTTTTTTAAGTGAAACTTCTTTACAGCCGGTAGGATAAGTCAAAGCATAATGAAAAGTGCAGCGGAAGCGTGCAATTCCCACTTAGAATTTGACCAGGAAGTGACATCTCATCTACATGAGCTCCCCACCCTTCACTCTCAGGCAAGCATTAGTGAAGAGACGCTATAGCAGTGCATTTTTTGTTACGCTGGAAACTTCAAACAGTTTTCACTTTAAAAATTCAATTTACGTTTAGTGCAATAAATACTCAATTATTTGGATTAATATTTGAATATTTTAGAAT
Organism: Dolomedes plantarius; assembly: GCA_907164885.2. NCBI lineage: Eukaryota > Metazoa > Arthropoda > Arachnida > Araneae > Dolomedidae > Dolomedes > Dolomedes plantarius. Next base: position 157,735,017 of record OU015495.1, on the reverse strand, counting down.
TGTGAAAATTTTTATATACATTTCCAATAGTACTGGTCTGTTATTCTGTACTAGTTTAATTTTATCATTCAAGTGAATTTTTGAAAATTTTGTTTTATCGTTCAAGTGCATTATTGAAGTGTTATAGTTATTGGCAATCTATTGAATAATCAGATAGAATGAAATAAAATAAGAGGATAGAGTTTCGATTAAAATGGCGAAAACTTCAACTGAGCAATACCATTGAGGATAGTCTTACAGACCTGCCAACCTCAGTAAGTGCAAAATCCTGCAATATTCTATGGTGCATGACATAACGACATAAGGCAAAACAGTATAGTAAAAAATTATAAGAGAATTATACTGTATATTTACTTATAGTTTATAGGATCTCTTTAATAATATTACATAGTTCAAAATATTTCCCTACTGTTCGTCTTGAAATTATAATATTAAACAAGTTATATATTTGAAATTTGTAATCATACATTTTAATGTACATCATATTTACACTAGCAGGGACCCCAGCAGTCTATATTTTGAGTACTTCAATTTCTTTATAATGTTTTTTTAATAAATTGCAGAAAATGTTGGAATTTTTATAGCATTTACTGTAGCTGATTTTGCTTTATTAAAAAATTCATTGTCAAATTGTTCTTCATAATAATGTCCTTGTGGGTTTGATTTGCATATTAGGAAATTTTCTAAGGTTTCCCTTGACACAGATGACCTGAACTGAGTAAATATTTTTGTTATGTATCTAAAAATCCTTTCACACTCTGCATTACTGTGAGGGAGTGTTAAAACCAGTGTTATTTTTTTACGCTTTGGAATCTGGTAATAATATTGTCCATTCCGGAAACCCGGAAGATGCATTAAAAATCCGGCATTGCCGGGGTAAATCCGGAAAGTTGGCAGGTCTGGTCTTACAGCCCAGCAACAGATGCTGCTATGGAACGATGACAAGTATCTCCGGATTGCACAAGGTGAAATGAATTCGCTGCATAGTTTATTATTTGATGAACATGTGGAGGAACTATCATTCCCTACCATATATCTTGGTCAATTCAGAGTACTCAAAGAAGATTTACATGTTACACTGTTCATGATGGCTACAAGTGAATTGAGATATGCCAATCGTCAAGGAGTAACACCACATCATATGTTATGTATGGCAATGAAAATAATGAGATTGAGACTTCGTGACTCTCTCACGATAGCATTCAAATATGTTGGGAAAGATTCAAATATAACCCGGCAACAAATCTCTCTGTGAAATTTCACTTCTCACCTGCATGGCTGCCACGCACAAATTTTTTTTTATTCATCCATAGCTTTTTCTTTTTTTGGTGGAAGAAAAATGGTAGTTCTTGATCTGCAGTGAAGGACAATTTTTGAAATTTTCTGTCATTTTACATCTTGCATGTAAACTTATTTTTTCTAACAAGTGGTACTTTATTAAAATTTTCAGTATTCAATAAACAACAGATTCCTTTACCATAAAATATATTTCAAAATTTAATAGAAGAAAAATTTTAAATAAAAAATAAAGATATCAAGAAGTTTATAAAGAGACCAAACCCTGTTTAAAAAAACCTGTTAAAAGATGAGTAACCAAACCCTGTTAAAAGATGAGTATGAAAATTATTGGTTTGGGGCCATTGATAACAAGCAGATTTTTTAAAGATAGTTCAAATTGATAAAAACTTATTGTTAAACGTGCTTTTTTACTGTTTTTTTTCACAGAATAGCAGTAAAATTACCACTTAAATAACAAAAAATAGCTTAGGTTTTAGGTACCTAGTATTTGTAGTCTATGTTACCTACAAAAATATGTTCATAAAATTAAAAAAATAGATTACTCATCAATATCTTTGTTAATTACATCACAGGACATTTTCATCACATTCAAAATACATTTAAAATTGTACTTTTTTACATTTATTTTTTATCATAAAAATATATATTTGTTTATCTAAAGTTTAAATTCAATGGTTATTTAATATTCTTTAAATTCATTTTCCAGACATCACATCATGAAAAGGTTTTCTGAAGATTTATAAAACTATGCCAGAATTTTTTTATAAAAAGAATCCCCAAAGAATTAAAAAATTTGCTTTCAGAAATTCAGTAAACAACCCATTATTTTTAGTTTTGTAAATTTCTAATTACCAGTTACATTTTCCAATGTAACTTGCAAATGATCCCACTTTTTCTTTTGATAAAAGTAAAAATTTCTTCATAAAAGTGCCAGTAAACCTAATACTTAACATATGAATAAACAATGAATGTAATGTGGTATATAAAAGTAAAATATAGAGACAGAAGTCTGTAAAAAATATCAGTCCTGATAGGATGGTTTATACAGTGTAACTCAGTATTTTTGTTATCTGTTATAAGTCTAGTTTGATGTGCAATATTTATCCAGAATATTAAAAAAAATAAATAAATAAATATTACAATAGCTTACATGTTGGGAGACAAAGTGTTTTGCATTTTAGCAAAATATGCAATAACTATATAATTCATAATAATAACTTTTTTCTCCTTCATATTATAACAAATAAATCTAACAAATGCATAATATTCCGAGAGTCCTCCATTCATATTCGAAGTAAATTGATGGGAACACATATGACATCTTAATTTTATGGAGCATTTAAGTTTTAATAATGTGCTAAGAGTACTTTTTTTTAATGTTCACATAAATATTTGCTTTCCATTTCTGTACTTCTGAACAGATCAACTTTTAAGTAAAAGTGAGAACATAGTTAGATTCAAAACTGAATTTTCTCAAAATTTTACTTTTTAGAAAAAATAATTTTTAATATGACAGTCTGTACAAACACATTATGAACTTGTGATAGCACTGAATTATCTGATTTTGTACAATAACCAATGCAAATTGAAAAATGATAGTGAAACGTAATAAAGAATTAAAATAATGAGTTTTTAACTATCCTCCTCCCTACAATCAAAAGGGAAGGGTAACAGTTTGATAAATAATTTCATCTCGAAAAGAAATTTAATCACTACTGCTACTGTCACTTTCATTTTCATTGTTACTATCTTCTTTTCCACTCTCTGAATCTGATTCTATTGTAATCACATCTGGACCTTGGGATGTATCCATCTGTATATCATCAAGTTCTTCCTCTCTTTGACTGTCATTCTTTTTGAAAACTTTGGCTTGCTTTTTCGTTTCTAAGCTTTTGCGATATGCTGAAAACATAAATGAAATACAACTTTCAGTTTTTTTAAAAAATAATAAATTAATTAAAACATTACCTTGTATATATGGCGAAACAATGACATACCATAGATATAAAATCATTGGTCTTACCTTTTTCCAATATATAGAACAAACGTAAAATCTGCTAAATCATAACTCAGAACAAAACTTACAACAGCTATCTATGAGCTATTTCTTTGTTTTTTTTAAAAATATATTTTCAAATAAAATAACTCTATTTCATAACAGTTTAAATGAAAGACGTTAGTTTATGAGTTTAATTTTAAAAAGTTTTTCAGCATACATTTTCAGCTAAGATGAACATTGCATAATAACTAAGTGGTAACAAAAAATTTAGAGCTGGCTCAAAAAAAAAAAAAATATATATATATCTTTTAACATTAGATAACATTTAATACTTATGCATATAGAGGCATATCTGTTTATTTCTATCTATAAATTTTAAAACTGCATTACTTCATCAGCAATTTGAACATAGAAATCCAGTACCACATTGTACAAAAGCAACACTTTTTCAAAATAACGGTACCTCTAAAGAAGCAGTTGAATATAGGTCACCAAGTTACAAGTGTTTTTATACTACTCTCAAAATTCAACATTAAGATTTGATTACCATAATAAAGGATGAATTCATCTCAAATTTCATAGCCACAATCTATTGGCTGAAAGAGTAATCTTTTGTTAAAGAGAAAACTATTTTCGGAAAAACCTAAATAATTTGGGCATGTATTGCTAAATATTTAAAACCTTAATTAAAAATGTGTATCACTAATTTTTATTTTTAAAAAAATCAGAAAATTTAGAATCATTTAATTAAATACTTGTTATTCTAAATAATTTTAAAAATTAATTACAGAGACAGGCTTGAAAGCACTGAGGAATTTTACATAAAATTCATTAAAACCTGGAAAAGAAAGTCTAGTGATAATAAAAGTTTATTATTACTATCAAAGCAAAAGACCGTCTATTTAGAAGAACACTAAAGAATTTTTAATCTGTTTGTCTGACTTACATAAATGAAAATAAATGTAATATTTTTTATTTAAATGTTATTTTTTATTTAAGGTTTAAAAATAAAATAATTTTAGGCCTTACTTGATGTACGAGGGTAGGCTGAAAAGTAATGCACACATGCTTGTAGAGCACGAACAAAATGACCTTCAAAACCGCACGAAGTGGCATATGGAAGTTACATTCCCCTTCAATACTCATCGCAGGTTTTAAGTCGTTGTGTTCATCCAGTGTATTTTGAAAAGCGGTAGTATGGAGACGTGTTCTAGTGCTATGTCAACAGTGAGTTATACAGCACACTGTTATCGAATTTTTAACAGCTGAAAAAGTGACTCCTACTGAGATTCATCGTTGTTTAAAGGCTGTTTATGGTGACGATGCTGTTGATAGGGGTACTGTAAATCGATGGGTAATAAAATTTCGTGGTTGCGAGCCTGGAAAAGCCATAATTATTGATGAAACACACAGCGGACGTCCAATCACTGCCACAGACGATGAACATTGCAAACTCTTCGACGATTTGATTCAAAATGACCGGCTAATCACTCAAAAGCGTATCGCAAACCATATTGGAGTATCCAAGGAATGTGTCTGCTTCATTATAGAACAATTAGGATACCGTAAAATCTGTGCTCGATGGGTACCACACCGTCTCACAGCCGAGAACAGCGTCGGACTGGAGTGGCTCTGCGAAACCTGGAGTTTGAACCGATTCCACACCCTCCTTATTCCCCCGATCTTGTGCCTTGCAATTTTTATTTTTTTCCTCTACTCAAGAGAGACCTCAAGGGTAATCATTACACCTCGGACGATGTGGTGAAGGCAGCTGTCAAGTCGTGGATTCGAGAAAAGTCAGAAGAATTTTTCAGTGACGGAATGAGAAAACTTGTTACACGTTGGGAGAAATGTGTTAGCTTTAACGGTGACTATGTTGAAAAATAAATATATGATTTTGAAGCTTAAGAATTGTACTTTAATGTTCTTTTTACCCGATCTCGCTATTTCTTTTTGTTCATGCTCTACAAGCATGTGTGCATTACTTTTCAGCCTAGCATCGTAGTTTGCAATGTAATATGTTGCATTTACTCCATTTAATATATGAAATTTCTTTTAATGCGCATATCATATTACACAGTTATATGTAAGAATTTAGTACCAAATTCCTTCACTTTTTAAATAACTCAATAACTTTCCAATAAAAAATGTTTCCTCAAATTTACTTGGAGTTTTTTGTCTTTTGGAGTTACAAAATTACAACTCTACATTTTCAGAAAAATCAGGTACATTTATGGTCAGTATGCAATGAAAATTGATCAATTAAGAAGAAAAAAAAAAGGGAAGAAAGAGCCATACCTGTAAGGGAATTGTGAAGAGGTGGAATTAAGAAATCTAACTCTAAATCATTAAGAGCATCAAACACATCTTTTGCTAATAAACGTTTTCTTTTGGCATCTTGTGAAAGACTGTTGGCACTGAAAATTATAATTTTTTTTAGATAAAATTTTGTTATATGTATAATGTCTGAACTCTTATTAATATACACTACTAAAATATCCAAAACTTTTAACTGTGCTGGTATATTAAAAAGTTACATTCAAAAAGAGGAGACCAAGAAACAGCATTATTGAATGAAGTAACAACTATGTTTTGAAATGTGCAACAAAACTATGAGTAATACAGCAGAAGACATTCAAGTACCCCTAGATTAAAGTGGTTTGTCCCTTAAAACATTAACATCATCAAAACTGCATAAATCAATTAAGTGATCAATGTAGAAAAATATAAAGGATCCATGATCATTTCTTAGTTAGACACAAGATTTTTTTAGGATACTTCATTAAGTAAATTTCATACTCTCATGTTAAACAAAATTAATGTCCGACATTTATTGATCAGTTTGTTTGTTTATTTTTTTTTATTTTGTTTTCAACAAAAATGACATAAAAGTACAAACTGTATTATTTCAGTATTATAAAAGGAAAAACAGAAAATATTTCCTAACTAGTACATTAAGAATCTTACACTTGCATAAGTGAAAGGAAACTAATGAGCAATTCAATTTACACCCTAAAGCATTGGTTCTCAACCTGGGCTTTTCCCCCCTTCAAATATATATATATATATATATATATATATATATATATATATGTATATATATATATATGTATATATATATATATATATATATATATATATATATATATATATATATATATATATATATATATATATATATATATATGTGTGTGTGTGTCAGAAGTGTTTTAGGAGGTTAAACTTTAAGGGGTCAAAAAGGAGAGTGTTTCTATAGAAAATCGGAATTAAAACGTTAAATGCCATGATTATTCATATTCAATTATATTACATGGGTCTACGAATGCAGAAGCTATAGGAGTTATTAATAGAATTGAATGATCTTGGAGAGAATCAAGAGATGAGAATCCCAGGCCTCATCGCATAGAGAGTTATTTTTAGAGTTTAGACAGGTTTTCACGCAAAAAAAAAAAAAAAAAAAAAAAAACGAATCTCAGCCAAGATGATTCTAGAATTTTCCATGCAGAGCTAAACAGATATTTCTTGCCAGGTTTCAAACAAAGAAATGACTTTAGAGACGATGTAGCTGCCGAAAGGTTTAGACAAGCCGCTTGCGGTGCGGCCAAGAGATTGAATGGGATAAGGAGTTTAGATTGATAGAAATTTAAGTATTAGAAATTAAGTTGGGAAAAGTTAATGCTACGAATAGAGCAGAGACACTTTTGAATTATTAATAAACATTGTTAAAGGACAAGAACTTGTTTTATTTACCCACTTGCCACCAGGCTGACTGCAATTAAAATGAAAGAGGAACTGGTGTGCTGATCACCAACTGCAACATCGATTTAGACCAGTGAAGGGGTGTTTAAAGAAGGGCGTGAAGAGACGTTCGTGTCATATATATATATATATATATATATGTATGTGTAAGTAAGTAATAAACCAAATCATAAATAGAACTTATAACTAACATTAAAATCTAGATTATTTATTAAACATATGCAAAAATTACATAATTTTAAAAATATGAATATCTATCAATATATAAATAAAAGAAAATGCTAAATCAAGACCAATGAGCAACAAACCCGGCCCCTCTTTTTTTTTTAGATGTTCCAAGAGAATATAATGAAATATCTCTGAATTACAAAACATTAAATACTTAACTTCTGATTTCAAATAAATTCTAAAATCGAAAGGAATATTTTATAAATTAAAACATAAAGTTTAAGAAAATAATTATGACAGATCACGAAACAGATGCATTACCTAGATGTTGCAAATAACACAAAAACACTGGCTGCTTTCGATAAGGCCAATTTTGCAACATCTGTCACACGAACACCTTCAGGAATCTAATAGATTAAAAGAAAAATGTCCTTAGTCAATAATATACACATCATTTAACAATGAATTAATTTAATTCTTGAAAAATACAATTACACAAAATACCTTATTACTAAATGCATGAGAGTAGTCTCATATAATCTATGGCAACTAATTTAATTCCAGTGATTTTAATAAAAGTTAAAACAAACATTTTGTTATTAACACATCAGAATATATACTTATACACATCAGAATTATTCTTAAATTTATTTAGGGATAACTCTTTTACACAAATTGAAAACTACTTCAGTGCTTGTATCAGTATTGGCATAACACACTCTGAAAATATAATTACTCATAAGAGGAGTTGTATCATCCCATATTTGTTTAAAAAATATTTTATTTTATTTCCTAGATTGCATCAGTTTATAAACTACAAAGATTAAGTTTTTATTGTTTGAATCTATAGGTGCACTTAAAAATAAAAAAAAACATGAAATAAGAAAGAGACTAGGATGAAATTTATTTTATGCACAAAATGTACTTTTACAAACAGTAGTCTATCATAAATCTCATTAAAAGGGAAAAGAACTAAAAACAGACCTCTTTTAAATATGAAATTTGATAAATCAGTTTCTAAATAAAATTGCTTGTTTAGTTTTTTTTTTTTTTTTTGAAAGGAAGGAGGGGGGGGGGATTATTTTTCCCTGCTTCTAATTGATATCCTAGGTCAGAATAAACAAGTCCAAAAGATAAAATACTTGGTCCACAGCAGAATAGCTAAGTAGTTCAGCAATTTTTTAAAGACTTTCTCCTCTACTCCTTAGACTATCTCTTTATGACTGCAACTAAATTGTTGCTTTGCATTCATTAAGTACTCAAAAACAAATTGAACATGCCATCTTACTAGATTTTGATGATTCTTTGCAGTAATAGGTGTCATTTTAGTTACACAAATGTATTAATCCACCACAGTATTGCTGCCTTATATATAATACCTGTGTTTTCAATATTAATTAGACTTCAGCTCAAACTATGTGTGTATTAGCAGTGAACATCATATAATAAAAGTATAAACACAAGTTTACATTACTTACTGCATCTTTAACTATTTTTGAAATAGCAGAAAGGGGTAAATTGAAATCTTCGGGCTTTTGAGCCATAATAACAACTTTTCTGTAATAAACCATAATAAGAAAATTAGGACAGGAATATGAACATTAAACCACACATCAGAGTATTTAGAAAATACCACTGTATAAGAATGCATAAAACATCAAGATCTTTATTAATCTACATATGGTCATTCAGAAAAACACAGAAAGACTGCCAAGACAGTAATATCTTGGAAAAAAACTTTTAATTTTTGAATTTACAAGTAAATGTATAAGTAAAAATAAGATTACAATGTTAAATGCTTCAAAAACTGTTTGTGAAGAGTAACAACTGTGCATAGTTCAAGAAAATGAATTATAAAAATTATGTATTTGAATGTTAAATATTACACATCAGTGATTAATGCAGAACAAATAGATTTGTCCTTCCAGAAATCTGTAACAAGATGAACTCTATAACTGTTATCAGAGGTTTTTTTTTTTTTTTAATAATCCCTTTCAGTAGGATTTTGCATTTTCATATAATTTAACTTTCCTGCTTCACTTGCTTTTATTCTGCTTCACTCTCCATCTATTGCAAAATTCCCAATTTTCATGTGGATATTTTTGTCCAGTTTTAAAGCAATCAAACTTTGAAAATTCAGAATGCAGACTTACAATGCATATTAGTAAAATAGCTAAATTTAAACTTGTAAATAGTTATATTGACTTAGGACTTCTGAGGATAACGTGTTAAAGGAAACCAGAAGTTTTCTTTAGAAAAGAAATTTGTGATACAAAATAAGAAAGTAATCAAAACACTTTACTTGGAAATTAAAGTTAAAACATTTAAAGCTTTTGCAACAAAAAATATTGGCAAGTGATTTTTCCAACTTTAAAACTTAAATTTAGTCTTTTATAGGGGGAGAGGGGGTACAACTTGGCCAAAGATATCATTATAATGTGAAAGTCAGTCTTAGAAGTCCTTGACAGCAAGAAAGTTGATCACAGGAAATATCACGTTAATTATCCTTGATCTATTAACATATTCTGGGATAGCATTTGTATAATGTCTAGAGAACTAAAATTATTTTTCTTTAAAAATCATGATGACAAATTTAGGTAAAAATGAAATGACGGATTCAAAACTAGATTACACATTACTTTTTTGGACATATTTTTGGAATTTCAACAAATTTGTGATATTAAGGCAGAGAAAGGTAATTTTGTGATATCTTTCACCTTGGATTTCTCTTTTCAAATTGGTTATTAAAAATTTACATTCTTCATTGTACATTATTTAACCACTACAACTGCAGCAGAATTTTCAATAGCTTTGTCAATTTCTTAGAAGTCTTGTAGGCTGTATGTTGAGGTTTCATCTTTATACATTGTTCTTTATATTTCCTTTGAGGGTTCACTGCTCGCAAAGTTGACAGGTGTTTATATGAAGAAAAGGGTGAATTTAACATATTCAAGATTTTTTTTTTTTTTCGATCCTATTAGTTATGTTCAAGAACCTATACGATTCACTTACAAAAGCTATGATTTCAAAAAATTACACACTTCATATTAATCTTGACAATCTTGTGAGGGTAATCTGTTATCTTGGAGCAAATAAAACATGTTATTAAACTGCATCATGTCTATAAAATATAATTATATTTTATAGACAATGGGCTATGGTTATGTTATTAAATTGTACTATGTCTACAAAATATAATTATAATGGTTTTATGCAATTAAAAGTACTTACGCATAAAAGGGTTTCAAAAAAGGTAGAATATAATCATTAATTTAAATGTTTAACAGAGATATACATAAATTTCTCGTTTAGTCCGTTCAAACCGGTCTCTATTATTATTGGCTCACAAACAGACAATAAACAGCAGTCAGAATACCGAGCAGTTAAAGATACTTTGGAGAAATTCATTTAACTTATTGTAATTATTTAGGAGGCGTAAAACGTTTCTAAAAGTAATTATTATCAATTATGTGTTTTTTAAAGACTAAAGAATCCAATAACTTTTTTTTTTTTTACAGTTTTGAAAGAAAAACGTTTCTTTTTGATAGTTGAAGCTCGATAGATGTTTTAAATTTTGCGGTGGCAGCATCTTTCCTTTTAGACGCACTCCACTCGTACTCTTCTTAATTTTTTGTACTCTATCTACTTTCTGGAACTGACAATTAAACAGGGTAGTCCATAATTTCTGTAAGTTAAGACTTTTGTTTGTCTACTAAGTAACATCCATTTATCACTGTATTTGTATTATTAAATTGATTTCTGAGTCGTTGTTTTACTCCATAGGCCTTGTTTACAGAAGATTGGAAATACTGGAAAGTATCATCTTAATGAGTTTTAATCATTTGAATTTAAAAGCTTTGTGTAAATTTTCTCACAGGTTAGTTTTCTTACTTTATAATATATAACAATATTCTCTGTCGTAATAGTTCATGATTTTAGGCCGAGTGGCCGAGTGTAGTGATATTCAATGAAAATTTTTCACTATATATATATGTATACAAATATATATATATATGTATATATCAATATATATATATGTATGTATATATATATATATATATATATATATATATATATATATATATGTGTGTGTGTGTATATATATATATATATGTGTGTGTATATATATATATATGTGTGTGTGTATATATATATATATGTGTGTGTGTATATATATATATATATATATATATATATATATATATATATGTGTGTGTGTATATATATATATATATGTGTGTGTGTATATATATATATATATGTGTGTGTGTATATATATATATATGTGTGTGTGTATATATATATATATATATGTGTGTGTGTATATATATATATATATATATATATATATATATATATATATATACAGTGATTTCCGCTTATAAGAATCACGTTTGTTATTACTGTTTTTGATTCTTATAAGCGGTTGATTCTTATAACCGAAATTTAGGTTTTTGGACTGGAACACACACACCTATATATACATATATTAGATAATTTACCATAAAATACTCTTTAATTTACATTAACTATCTTTTATTAAAATTATTTTTATAGTTTTAAAAATAAAACTCAATTTTTAGACCTATAAGTAGATACACATGATTATAGTAAGAGAAGAAAAAAATACAATATTTGTTACAAGTTACAACATACCTGCTTAACAGTTTTAACATTTCAACTACAGGAAGGGAGCAAGAAAAAGTTTTCTACTGTAGTTTGACGTAATGAAGTTTTCAGGAGGCTGTTTATACCTCTTTCAATACTTATAGTCTCAGACGAAGATTTTCTCGGACGGGTAAAGTTGCCCCCGGGTCAAGCTAATAGGACAGTGTTGTGGTAAAGCGTTTAAGGGGAAACGATTATGTTATGTCTAATAAAGAAAGGGGTGAATTTTACGACTATATTCCATCCCATCTTATCAATCTTTCTTTAAAAAAAAGAACGAACTTCGTGCCTTTTGAGGGTTTAAGTAGGTTTTTTGGAAAAATGGAAGTAAAGCGAAGAGTGTAATCTGATTCTTAAAACCGGTGGATTGATTCTTTAAAGCGAAAATTTTAACATGGAAATAATTCATTTGTTTTTGTTTTCGCGATATTGATTCTTATAAACGGTTGATTCTTATAACCAGTGATCACTATAAGCGGTGGTTACTGTATATATATGTGTGTGTGTATATATATATATATGTGTGTGTGTGTATATATATATATATATGTGTGTGTGTGTGTATATATATATATGTGTGTTTATATATATGTGTGTGTGTATATATATATATATATATATATATGTGTGTGTGTGTGTATATGTATGTATGTATATGTATGCATGTATATATATATATATATGTATATGTTTATATATGTATATATAGATTATGTATATGTTTATATATGTATATATAGATATGTATGTATGTATATATATGCATGTATATATATGTATATATATGTATGTATATATATGCATGTATATGTATACTGTCCGACCACAGTAGGAAGAACCACGGTTGGCATAGTGCCAAGACAATTCTATTCGCGCTGTAGGTAGGGCTGCGGAGGAAGGAAGGGGAAAAGTCTTGTATTCTCTCGACATTCTTTAGAATCGGTTACTAACTGTGCTTGCTTGCTTTTTCCTCGTCTGTTATTTTGATTATTAAATTAAAATTAATGGATCCTTTACCCAACACTATTTGGAATAAGCCGTTCCATAGTGATTGTAAACGTATAAAACACAATGTAATTAAATTGTGTGATAAAGAAGCACTAGAAGGAAATGTTATTGTTCCACTTTTGCAATCCCTAAAGAGAGCTAGTGAAATGACCGGGATATCAATGTCCAGTGTAAAAAGAATACGCAGAGAAGCAAAGGGTGAAGAAACTCCAAAATTTGAATCTCCGAGGAAACGTCGAAAAAAAGAACCACCGAAAACGTACCTTTAGATAATTTTGATTGTGATGTAATTCAAAGAACAATTCATGAATTTTATGCTGTCTATAAAATAGTACCAACAATTTGCAAACTAATTCCAGTCTTAAGAGAAAAAATCAATTTTACTCATCAAAGAGAAACTTTGAGAAAAATTCAAAAGATTGAAAGTTTTGAGTTCTATATCCTAATTATTTCTGCAAATTGTAAAACTGCGAATCAAATATATTATTTTTATTGCATTATATATATATTTATGTTATTACAATATATCACTTAAAAATGGAATTTTTCAAACCTTCATTACAATGTTTTTCGGTTTTTATTTATACATTCAATCAAAAGAAAAATTCTGAAAAGAAAGTTGGTTGAAAACATTCTTTCGCAGTTCTTAAACAAACACACATGAAAATATCCACTCCTATAACACTCCTATTTTTTAAATAGATTTGCTTCGTTCTTTTTATTATTTTGAAATTATTATTCACATATTCGATCCAAAATAAAGTTTTAAAAAAAACTTTAAAATTGCGGCCAAAGGGCTGTCTGTAATACATTCCGTATTTCATAAACAAATACATCCGTAAATATGACGTTTTCCCCTATTTTCTAAGTAGACTCGCTTTTCTTGCGCATGCGGGACCTTGCTTCCATGGTCGGACAGTATATATATATGTATATGTTTATATATGTATATATATAGATATGTATGTATATAGATATGTATATATATATATGAGTGTAAATATATATGTATATGTTACTGTGAAAGACCGAAATCTGGAGAATGTCGACATTCACATAGTTGCTAGGTGCATGTCCGAAATATTTGCTAAATATCCTAAGTTCTCACGTACACTGGCAAATGTTGGCATTCACCATGAACTGATGGAAAATGTTGAATAAAAGTATTATTGTTACTTTTTAAATCTTACTTTATTATTAAAACATTATGATATATGTCAAAATAAGAGAAGGCTTAAGTAAATGCACATGTAAATAAATTGCTGAACTTAAAACAAACAGTACATTTTAAATTTGAAAAGAAAAGAACACCAATAATAAATTTAATTATGTGATTGACGTTATATAATCTTATTTATTGCGACAGTTTAAACTGTTATGACAGTTTGAATTGCTCAAGAATCCCTTGCTTTTACAACTGCATTTAGTCAAGGAACACTTTCTTTTGCAATGACAGCGTGTATAGCCTTGCCCTCCACTTCTTGAATTAGTTGCAGCTGCTTCTCTTAGCGACATTTCTTGATAAGAAATCTCAAAAAGTAACTTTTTTTTTTTTTTTTTTGCAAATTACAAACTGATTAGGGGTATAAAGCTGCTTGAGGGTACCACTTTTGTTTGCTAATTTATAAAAGTCTGTCTTCTATTCCAACAACAACCGCCAACACATTTCGGGCATCTATACGACCACGGTTGATATCAGGGACTTGTATTCGTACAGCATCACCAATTTGAGCAGGAAGAAATTTTCTTTTTGATGTTCTTACCATTTTTGCTTGCATTAGAAGATTCTTTTTCGTGGATGCTCTTTTTATAGAAATACACTTCTTCTTCAGTTGTCTCAGTTTTCAAAGATCGTAGCTGGTCAAACTTTGTTAAATGATCTTGATAGACCATTATGAACTTGAATTCGCCATCCCTATACTGCTGTCCTCAGCGTAAAAGGCGTATCTCAAAAATTGAAACTTTCGGGTATGAGCGTTTTTGTAAATATACATCGCGTAGCTGGTGAATATTCTAGGGTTTAATGTTTTTTTAGTTTTTCTTCATTATTTAGTAATTTTTTTTTTAAGCAAAATTATTTATAATTTTATATTTAATTGAGATACGCCCTTTTGGCTTTGCAAAAGTCACTAAACACCAGTTGGCAAAAGACCTATCTCAACTATTTTACCAGAAATCAATTTTTCTGTTAAAAAAAGTAAAATATTTTGATACATAATTCATATAATTAATACACATTAATAGCATAAATTTGTAAAAGTATATTATTAATTGGAAAAAGTTAAAATATGTTAAATATTGGTTTTTATTACAAAACAAGGATTAGGTAAATAATAATACAAGTATTTGTGTTGCAAGATAGTCTTTATTTATTTGTAGCATAAGTTTTAAGAACAAATAACAATGATACAGAGATAATAATTATAAACATCAAGGTTTGTTGTGTTTTCAACATTTTGGAAGTTGTTCCCAAAGCTGTAATCTATTCTTTTTATCAGCAGAAATTCTGTTGCACTTTTCTTGGCTTCTCGGACCTGGTAGTTTGATATTCTTGCTAACTTTGGCATTTATAAAATTTAGCTAGATGAACTTTGATTCATCAAAGTTGTTTTTGTATTTTAAGGTTTAAACCTCTTGTAAATACAACTTCCACCATGCTTTGTAGGTATGGCCTTGGGTTTCTGCGGATCAACTTATAAGTTGAAGAATAATCTTCCCACAAAAAAAGTGCTTCAACTCCATGGGTAACACCTCTGTTCTTAGGGACACATTTTTTACTGCAGTGACAAAATCTTAAAAATCATAAAGTTTGTTACCTATTCGTTGCATAGATATTTCAATTCTATGGTGGAATGAATCAGCAGCCATAAAGGTGTGGCCCGGTTCAAAATATTTTATTACTATTTCCAAAGCAACAATCTCTTCTGAATTTATTATATAAAGGTAAAAAGAAAAGTGATCAATTCTTATTTTGTGATGCACAGTTCTCAAGCCATAGTAATTTGCTTTACATCTCGCTTCGACAACAAAATCTCGTAAAATGTGCTTATCAACTCATTTTTGCTTCTACCAAAAATTCCTTCATGCCATAAAGCAGCAAAACTAGGAGAACTCTTCTGTTTTATCCCTACAGGAACAAAGCTCTCATTGTAACCAACAGTGCGATTTGTAAATACTGTGGACTTGAACATATCAAGACAGGGTAACATTATTTTATCCATGTCTGCACAGTATACTACAGCATCTTTGTTTTATTCTGTTTCTTTATCTGCAGAATACAGTAGACGACTTGTTTGCTTTATCTTTGTGACTTTTCCATTTTTGACATACTTCACAGGAATCAATATTATTTTTGGAATGCATCTTGCTGTGCATGTTGAATTCTTCGCACGATTCACATTCTTCATGGCCCAACTTCACAATCGAACTATTCTTTTTTTTTTTTTTTTTTTTGGCAATTGTGGGATATTTCTCATAGGAGCACAAGTTACCATATTTTGATTTAAAGCCATTATACATTTGAGTAAAAGAGAGATCACTAGAGAGTTACAAACTGTTAGAAGCATGCTCCCTACGGTAATGTGATATTGTTAGTTGAAACAAATTTATGTGTGTGAGGATAGGATCCTCATCGATTTTGTTGTGGGGCTCATTTGAACCCCCCCCCCCCCCCCCCCTCTCCTCTTTTCCTTTTATTTATTTATTTTTTTTTTTATTATAACTACTGAATTTTCTGAGTTGCTTAGAGCAGTTTGCAAAACCTTGCCATTTGTTTTATCACAACCCAATGTTGTAATAAAAAAAGTTTTGCAAACTCTCTGAGTTGTACCATTATGATCTTTTAAGGAATACTAGAATGATTGATTTCTTTTAAATTTGACAAAATTTTACACTGTTCTTTGCTTCATAGGGATTTTAGAAACATGATGCAGCATAAATGATTTTCTCTCAGTCGAGTCAACAATTTTCCAGTATTCAGTGTTTATAAAATTTCTTCTTTCTATTGATATTTTTGTTGTACACTTTTGTGCACATGAATCATCACAACCAACTTTTACATATGATTCTGTACAACCGAGTCAAATGTATTTCTTTTTCTTTCTTCAGGTGGCGTGTTATATTTTTTTCTTTTCCTAATGGTACCTTTTTTGGTATAGTCAATATCATTTTTAAAACCATTGGAATCAACATCTGTTTCATTATTTTTTGGCTCTGCAATATTCAATTCTCTACCATTGTTAAATTCAGTCAAGTCCACTCTAATTGGCTGTAATTCATAAAAGACAATGTTTTCATTGGATAGTTGGCTATTATTTACATGTTCGTGTGTCAAATGTTGGGCTAAATCATTTTAATTTAAATTGCTTTGTGTGAGAGTAAATTATTGTCCAGCTTTACTACAGAGTTGTCTTTCTTGAATATCGTCAAAATTATTACAGTTAATCCTACCTTCATTTTCCCCCAAATATGACATTCTATCACTTATATCTGGAATGTAGTCAAGGTCAACATTATCAACATTGCTATCCCTCAACAATGATCTTCTATTTGATTGCTGGAAAAAATCCTTCATGTATTTATTTAAAGCAGCCAATACCATTCGTTTACCCCGAGACAATTGCATGATGTTCTCAAAAAAGAGCTGGAATTTTATTGAACTGATTAGAATTATCAAAAAATATCTCGATACTTTTTGTGCCTATTTTCTGTCAACAAAGATAATGTGCAGTTTTGGATGTTTCAACTAGTAAAGTTTTAAATTTTAATTTAATAATTTTCATATATCTTATTTTTATTTGGTTTGTTATTTCAATTATTCATTAGGGGAGACCGGGACTAGTTGGCATAGATTTTGGTTTTTGATTTTTCTATTTTTCTGTGCAATACTTGAAGAGATTCTGGTGAATGCGGCGGATAGCTTGATTCTTTGACTACAAAATCATGTAGTATCCAATAATTAAATCCGTGTTTAGGTAACCCCAAAAACACTTTTCCTATAAGCTTTCAACTATGCCAACTAACCCCGGGTGTGGAGTTAGTTGGCATAACGTGATATGGATATGGATACTTAAGCAAAACAGCAATTTTCGAGAAAAAACATTTTATTTTATTAAAACTTGGGGTAACATGGCTTTTTCTTAATCGCTCTTTCAACCGCGATTCTATTTTTGGTAGAAGTGTCTGTTAAAATAATAGAAAACCTCCTTTTTTGGTCACGGTTGGATTGCTGTCGCGGCCTGGCTTTTAGGAAAGGGCGAATTTCCTCTGGGGTGATATGTCGGGAAGATAATGGAGTGGCCACCAATGCCAGTGTACCTGGAAGGTCATTTGTCGTTAGAGCGGGTTCTTTGAGTTCCCTTAGCTCTGATTCATCGGCAGTTTGTGTAGCCTCTGGAGCAGAACGATCGGTGACAGATTATGGCAAAAAGTCTGAGTTCTCAAATATGTCTGGATTGAATGGACAGATCCCACTCACTTGAAATCCAAATGTAATGTTGGATGGAATCACAGCTGATTGAAAGGCTGTTTTCACAATTGCTGGGATATTGTATATGGTTAAAGTTTTGCTTGGATGACTGGTCATCCAAGCGCCACAAGCCGTGTTGACGTATTTTTTAAGGAGTCCAAATACAGTTCTGTCCAATGGTTGCAATTTATGGCTGCAGTGGGGAGGAAATGATAGGCCAGTAACCCCATTTCCTTTGAACAAATCAAGGGCCTCGATGGATAAATGCGAGTCATGGTTATCGAGGAGAGGCAGCACAGGTCTCACTTGTGAACATCTGGTAAAGTGGATAAAATGTTGGGTAAACTTCACAAAATTGAGTTCGACCATCCAACCTGTCTTGCTGGCATCGCCGCTGGAGCCCTCTGGTCCAGATCGCACGAAATGTTCGTTGAACTTGGCTCGTTGAAAATGGAGGAATAGCACTCCTCCGGCCGAGACGCAAATACCCAAAGTAACAAGGGTACCTCTTTCAGTAGAGGTGAATTGTCCAATTTGCTTAAACCCTTTCCGTGCTATCACCTTGTCTGGATTTTGAATGGTTGTCATCCCAGTCTCGAGCATGTTGTAGATGTCCTGTGGTTCGAATCCATGCCTGTTCAGTACTGTTTGGAGTAAAGTGAAAGTTTCCGACGTTAGTCCTGTTGAAATTGATAGCTTGAACTAGGCTAGTGGCCTCAGGTGTTCGAATAGATAAGGATTTGTTTCTGTTCATAAAATAAGAAAGCCAATCAGGTCCAGCCATCATGTTAAGCCAAGCTTTTGTCTTCAACATTGTGAGCTTGAATGGCCTCGGTCACCCTCTCCATTGGTCGATTTGCTCTGTCTGTTTCTCTCTTGTATATAGCTATGCCAACTGACCCCATATCTAACTATGCCAACTAGCCCCACAGGGAAATCCAAAACAAGATGGATACCACACAATACCAAACCAAACATCAGAAACAAAAGATTATGATACATGCATGTAACCACAGTTAACCACTCTTTCGAAAACCGTCATCTGTGGCACCTCAATTTGATCTACAGGTTCACCAGATCAAAAAAAGTTACGATGAAAAAATTTACTCACCAGTCAGAAAAACGATAAAACATGGTCCTTCCTGTGTAATGCTTTCAAGCAGACTGAAATTTCAGTGGATGGTGCACCTTTACATACACTCCCTACTAGCAAGATGACAGCACTCTAGCTCCACGGTGGCAGGAAATAAAAGCAGTGTGCCAACTAACCCCGGTCTCCCCTACAATATGAAATGAAACAAAATAAATGTATATGTTAAGTACAAATAGGTACGAATCATACTATTATTGATTGATCAAATTTAATTAGTAACTAGTAAATTGGTTATTACTATCATCTAATAAATAAACTTGTATTTACCTCTTTTAGGTTGAATATTAAAATATGAATATTAGTTGAAAATTAAAATTAAATAGTTAAAAATATAACACCGTCACACACAACTTTCCATAAGCAACCGCCTAGTACAATAACAACAAAGCCTCATGAGTAACCTCAACTGTCTAGACAGTTGTTCCCGCCAAAGAGTATGGCAGGGAAACAGCTTATTTTCTTTAGAAGAATAGTCATATTCATAGTAACAGCCATTTTGGTTAGCAAAAAGACTGCTCTTACGCATTTTTGGCTTACCACCAAAAACTTATCTCTGAGTTATGACTTTTTGGCTAAGGAAACTGAGATACGGCCATTTCCCTTAGGATTTCAGCAGTTTTTTGCAATGTCTTATTTCTTTAAAGATTTTCTACTATTTCTAAATAAGATATGGACTTCTTGCTGAGGAATAATATCAGGTAGCTCACAGATATTACTAAGCAATAAAAAATGGAAAATGAACAACAATTGAGATATGCCTTTTATGCTTAGGAGGGCAGTATATGACTGCAGGTCTGTCAGATCTAATTGACATCTTGAATTTAACTCTGAACTGATCATTGGTTTCATAACTATCTTTTTTAAGTGCACTATGTCTGTCTTCTCGGCTTCTCGTTTCAACCTCCACCAGAGCGTATCTGTGCTTCTCGACATACACCGGTGATGGTCCGAATGTATAAGAATATAACAAAATATTTGGTCTTTCACCAACGTATTTGGTATATGCTAACATTCACCAGAGAATGTCGACATTCTCCAATTTCGTTCTTTCACGTAACATATATATATACAGTACAAATCATTTATAAGAACATCCAGGGGACTTTAAAAACTGATTCTTATAACTAACTAAAACTGGTATCTTCTGGTCGATAGTTTTTATATCTGATAGATAACTTAAAACTGCTAGAAATACCAAATTCATCGTCATATAATTTCTATTTACAGCTGAAACATGACTTTCAAAAAATTATTTAAAGGTTCAAGTTCGATCAGAGAAAAACACACTGCTTATTTTCATATAAGTATGATTTTTAAACTTTTTCAAATACGTAGTTCTAAAAATGTTAAAAAGAAAAATGAATAAAATTATGTAGCTATTATAATTGTACATACATAATACAATATTTTGTTTTTATATGCTTATTGATTTACTGAAAAATAGTAATTTTTTTTTTATTTTATTTTTTTTTTTATATAATAAAAAAATAATTTTCGGTTATTGTGACAAGTTTTTTGACAGCTTTTTTTATCGGTTCCTTCACAAAATCATCATTGCAAGTTAAAAATTTATTAACAGTATTGATTGCTGAAAACATTTCTTTTAAACTCAGGCAAGAAAACTCGTTCAAATGATCTTCTGAAATGGCTCTGTCATCAATATCATCATCTCTGCCAAAAATCTCTGCATTTACACCTGCAACAATATCTTCATCCGTTACATTCCCATGAATTGCAAGAGCCAAATCTATGTGTTCATATTCCTGAAGTGAATCTTGTTCAATTGGCAAATCTCAAGCCCAGTCTTGAAGCGTTTCATCTCTAGCGTCTTGAATTTGAGAAATGGAAGGATTTTCATGCCTAAGAAAACCAGCATGCCGGAAACAATTTGAAATCGTTAAAGGTTTAACATTATTCCACGTCTTTTCTAGCATGATGATAGCATCCAGTACTGAAATCTTCGGTTCTTTCTTATTTTCAATATTGTCGATGATCTGTAGAATCCAGTTCTTCCTGAAATGAAGTTTTAAGGACTTAATGACACTTTGGTCCATAGGCTGTAATACAGAGGTTCTGTTGGGAGGAAGTTAATTTAATGGCATGAAGACCTTGAACTGGAAGGTGGACTGGGCAATTGTCCACAATAAGATTTTTTTTTGTTTGATAAGTTCATGGTCCCACTTCCTTAACCAGTTTTCAAAGATTTCTCCTGTCATCCAAGCTTTAGAATTCAGCGATTTTATATTTTTAAATGCCCTGGGTTTTTTAGTATTTCCTGATCACTAAAAGCTTCAATTTTTCAGTTCCAGTTAAATTTGCAGCAACCATAACTGTTATCCTTTCTTTTGAAAGACATCCTATCCGTTGTCATCCTATAAAATAGGCCAGTATCATCAGCGTTGAAGATTTCATGGTCTTCATTCCTTCTCTTAACGTAGTCCAAATGGTTTTAAGCCAGTTATCAGAAACTCCTGGTAGCACGTCCTTTGATTCTCCATTGATTCTCCCAAACACAAGGGAATGCCTCTCCGAAAATCTCTGGATCCATGAAGCTGAACAAACGAAATCATACTCTTTTAAAGAGCTTCACAAATTAATTTGCTTTCGCTTGCAAAATTGGTCCGCTTAGAGGAATGTTGGCACTCCTTTGAATATTAAACCATTGCAAAAGGGCTTCTATGTCAGCATGTAGACTTTTTCAAAGTTTCTTAATTTTAGTCCTATCTTTTTCAAATTCTTCTTTTAATTTTTCTCTATTTCAAAAAATATTTTAAATTGTGGCATGACTCACCTTTAATTCATTGGCTAATGCTTCATTCTTTTCACCGTTTTATAATCTGGAAATTATACAAATTTTTTCCTCAACAGTAAAAGTTTTAAGTTTTTAACTCATTGAATATGTGGAGACTGTGATGACTTGTCAGCTGTAGAAAGAGTTGTAAATGCCGTGCACTCTTTCTTCTCACCACCAGTCTGGAACTTCTGCTACCGTCTGGGTTGGTTCCGGACCTTATAAATTTTTCTTATCGGACTCCACTGGTGGGTGGAGGTTTTGGGGGACTGACTTGGTGGGCTCAGCACTTCCGATCATTATGTCTCAGTTACTAGGGGTATGGGTGGTGGCCCTCTTTTCTTGGCAAGTTTTGTTTTCTTGACGGTTTTCTGGCAACCCTTACTTTATGAGGGCTGACCACAGCCGAATTAGTTCATGAGAGTTGGGTTTTCTTTTAGATAACAAAATGGATAAAATGGTTGAAGAACAACGTGCTGCTACTTCCCGTCCGTTCACAATTAACATGTTCCTATAAGTGATATATTTTCCCAGAAACCAATTAATTTAAGTCACTAAAAGCGATATGTTATTATTAACAATGTTGTTATAACCAGATTTTGTATCCATCATTACAGATGAGAATTGGCCAGGAACTAATAATTCCGTTCTTTTAAGCGATATGTTTTTATAACCATTTATAAGCGATATGTGTATGTATATATATATATATGTATGCGCATATATATATATATATATATATATATATATATATATACTGATTTATAATAGGTTTCCATTACAAATTTGGTAACAATAGGTTTCCATTACATTGTGTTTATATTTCAGTATCATGAACTGAAAGCTAATTCGTAAGTTTAATTTATGATAATACTTATTTGCAGTATGTACCTCGGTCTATTTGAGACCAATAGACCTTAATTGTAATTTGATTTTATGGTGTTTGTACTATGAAACTTTCCCTCTTATAGTCAAATGACTTATAAGTTCTTTTTAACAAATTTTGCTATTAGTCTTTAAGACTCCTTAAGAATTATTGATTTTTTTCTTTTAAAAAAGTACTTACTATGGTAATGATTTAAATGAGCTTCCATGTCTGTTAACTTTCATCTCTTATTCAATTTTTTATTGCACTTAAATTTTTTTCTGTGATGGGTTACTCCATCCTTATATTATTAGAGTACTTCAAATATTTTTTAGTAATCTAGACTCTAACTTTCAGGTGTAGCTGAAAGTTCTGTGAAGAGTTTTTAGCTCAGTGAATCAGGCGTTTGAAGAATATTCCTTTGCAATATTGTGTTTCCTCCAATCAGGTAAGTATTTATGCTAAAAATTCTGATAATGAATAGTTGTACGTGCTTTAATGTGTATGAATACTAAAATGTGTGTAATTTTTTAATATAATGAAATTAAATGCACTTAGAAATATGCAGATGTAAAGATCTAAGTTTAATCTCTCAATCAAAAAATTTACTGTTCTATTTTATTATAGTGAGAAAAATGTTTAAAGTTGTAACGTATTCTAAACTTTCACAAATTATCAAAATTTAAAAAAAAAAATTGACACAAGACATCTCAGCCCCCAACCCCAAGTGTACCATACAAGTCTCTGAAACCCACAAATTTATAACATTTGTGGGATCTCTGAGTTGCATCACTTCACCTCACTGCAAATTTTTCTTGAAGTAATGTTGTGTTTGTTCTTAAAGTGATCATGCCATCCTCTTGAACTTACAAAATCTTAATAACCAAACTGTTCAATTAACTTTTCAGCTTTATCATTTATCTTTGGCCCTTTTGAAGAAAATTGGCTTTGTGTTCTAATTTGCAACATTTTATCCAAATCCTCTTTAGAATGTTGCTATTTGTTGTCATTTACTCTTATTCTTTCTTAGTTTAAATGCTTCTATTAACTTATGCTTCAACTGTGTGAAAATCATAAAGGATGTCATGGGGTTTTTTAAGGAAAGGGGGGAGGGGTATTTTGACATTTTCTAGCCATTAGTCATGTAAAATCTTCTCCATCTATCAATTAATTTTAGTTTAGTCATCACCAGGTAGAATTCAAAGATATATTATCAGACTCAGACCAAAGAACTGGCGAATACTGATTTCTACCTCAGAACAACTGTTGAAAACTTGTTATTGAATATTCATTGACTTTTGGCCGACAGGATGAAATTTTCCTAGAAATGAATGTATGACAGAAGTTGACTGAAAAATACAATAAACTAGCAAAATCTAAGTAAATGGTTTGCCCATTTTAAGCAAATATAGTTCTCCTCTTTTTTTCTCTATGTTGAGCAAATTATTTCCTTTCCTAATACAGAATTTTGTTAAATCAGGCATAGCCATAAATGTTCATAAAAGATCTATTTGTAGGTTCATGTATAGCTGTTAAAAAAAAAAAAAAAAAAAGTGTTGAAACATATTAACCAAATCATTTAACTCCTAAGTTTAAATATATTCATTACTATTTCTATATTCTAGCAAAAATTGATTCCCAAGGGAGTGAAGAAATGAGTTCTTCTGAGGAAGTATCTTGGATCTCTTGGTTTTGTGGGTTACGAGGGAACGAGTTTTTCTGTGAAGTATGTGTTAAAATTTTACATTTTTATTTTAGAACATGGTGTTTTTAATTTTTTAGTGCAAATGGATTATAAATGATATGTATAGTTTTATTTTGGGAACTGTTTGTAACTTTTCAGCAATTTAGTTTTTCTCTCTCCTTATAAATCAAATGATTGGATAAATTTTTTTTTTCTAATGCTCTGCTTTTCTTTCTCAAATGAACATTTGTAAATATTCTCTTTTAAAAGAATGAATATAAGATTTATACATTCTTTGACGGCTGTAAAAAGCTACTCACCGCTTATTTTTGCTCACGGAATGAAATTGAATCATAGGTCAAAATTCTACACAGTTAGGATAAATATCTTGTCATCAACTTAAGTTCCAGATTTGCATCCTTTTTTTTTTGGGGGGGGGGGGGAGTTTATTTCATTTTTAAAAAAGGGGGGATAAAGCTTTGTTACAGATAATTAAGCATTGCATGTAGATGTTATTTAAAATTACTTACAGTCCACTTTTCTCCCCATGTGTGACTGTAGACATTTTTAGCAGTTTCTTCAACTCCTTTGTTACATAAGAGAACTATAACCACATTAAAATATAACAAAAGAGTGTTATAATTGAACATGATCCCATATGACAAACAGTGCATTAACATCATAACTTATGTTTATAGATAAGTATTTATAGAGTCATATGTTTATCACAGGCATCAAATTGTCTAATTATTTATCCATTGACTTTGAAATTAGAATTGGAACACAAGATAAACATGTGATCATGCTTATCTTTGGTTATCCATGGTAAAATGGGATTAAGGAAAATTACGCAAATTCTGATCACAGCATTTGTTATCAACTTTTTTTTTTAGCCATTATAAAATAAAAATTACTGAATTGTATACATATGTTGCCTTTATATTATCATATTTTTAACATAGGTAGATGAAGATTATATCCAAGATAAATTCAATTTGACAGGACTTAGTGAACAAGTCCCACATTATCGTCAAGCATTAGATATGATTCTGGATTTGGAACCTGGTATGTATTATAATTACCTTATACTTTTTTCCCCCAAAGAAAAAAATTAAGATTTGGAACTTTTTTTTTTTTTCCCCATACGTCCTTATGATTCCAACTTCTATTCATAGCAATGGGATAGGACATCATTTATATTTATTCCAATGAATTAAAGAGAATACTAAAGTTCAATAGTATCCATGATTTTATATATGAGCCAAATTGGTTAAGTCCATAAAACAAAAAGTGGAGAAAAGTGATAAAATAATATACATAGTTTTTTTAAAATTCTTTTGAAAATATAAATTTAAATGAACATTGTGGAATGTATTATTACAGATGTAGCTTTTATCTAACAGCATGAAATGTTTAAGATAAAATATCCTTCGAGTAATCATTATTATTGCAATATTTGCATGACTAAGAAAGTTAATCAATTTGGCAAATGAAAAAAATCATCAAATTCAGTCCTCAAATTTTTTTGTTACAGAGAAACTTCCTTATGATACATTTTATGTCAAAAATTTTTTGCAAAAATAACTGTTCTGTTACTGTTGCTACTATTAATACCAATTTTTAAAATTGGTTCATCAGCGACATAAATGTTTTCTTCATCAGCTGTATCTGAGCCATTTTGTCGATTTGTTCTCAAGTTCTTATAATAACCATGTTTAATAGGAGGACTGAATTTTAACAGGTCCATCATACCTTTCCTATTTTCTCTTTCGCAGTTCTACCTCTAGGATATAACAACGGCTAATCTACACTTTTCAGACCTAGTGATCTACCTGCTACAGATTTTCTTATACTAACGGCATTAAGCTCTGAATCTTCATGAAAGTGTTTGAATTGTAAGATGTGGGGTTTAAATCTTTCTTCCTTTTTTTTTCCCCCTCTTGACAGATCAATTTTTTTTTTTTTTTTGTCATGAAACAACGTTAATTAATTTATTGTTATCAAGTACTTGCTTCTGCATTTGAACTGCATTATTGCTACAATTTACATTAGCATTTAGAGTTTAATTGCATTGGCTTCTGAAATAAATTACTTATTATTTGATGGTGAAAAAAAAATTTTGTCATTTAGTGGTGTTAATCCTTATTATTAGGAAAATTAATTATGAATATAAAAAGTTAGGAGTCAATCAAGCGCTTTGAAACTAAACTAAAATTTTAAAAAGTAGATTTAATTGATTTGGCATGTGAATGGTTCATATATATATATGTATGTATATATATATATATATATATATCTGGCTACAGCTGTTATCAGTTTTAATTCTATTGTATGAAGTAAAACATTATCCTGGTTTCACACAGTTATAAATTTTCAATATATTTAAGAAAAAAAATTATGCTCTTTATAATCCTTTACCAATATGAAAATTTTTTAAGAAGTTGAACATGTTAACAAAATGTAAGGAAGCAAAGCTGTATGCAAACTGCTGTGTATTAGAGTTGATATTTTGCTATGTTATTAAGTACCTGTCAGAAGAAAACACCTATTTTTCTAAACATAGCACAACACATTGCTAATATCGCTACTGGGCCTGGGGCAGCTAGTGATAGCACATGATAGTTTGGCTCTGGGTGTACTCCGTGGGAACCCTAACAAGTGCCACTGAATGCTGATGTGTGCCAGGTATAAGCACATTAATTTGTAAGCCAGAAAGTCTCTCTGTGTGGTTTATAGGGGTGGGTGGAGAATACGGGATTACTGGATATTGCCCCTGGGAGTGCTCGATCTAAATTGTGGTGCACCAGACAAAAAGGCAAATTCTGACACTTGTTGTGCCCAGCCCAATAGTTCTGGGATAAACTGAAGTTGTATCTCTTTGCTTTGCAGCCGCCAATGAACCTGGTTATGTTTATATATAGCCAGGAGGAATTAGTAACAACAATACATCATTACTCCTGAAGTATGGCCTCTGAGAATTATTGATATCATTTACAAAGGAAATGTGTATAAACAATATTGCACTTTGCTGATAGAAGTCATGGTAAAACAAGAAAATCTAACTTGTTGAAAAAAAATAAAAGCTATTTTAAAAAGTTAAAAATTCTCCTTAAAAAACTTTTTTGGAAAATCATCTGTGTGATGAATTTTTTTCCCCAGGACTTTAATGTATTAATTTTTGTAATTGCTGTTGTATGTTTAAGGGGGTGTAGGACACATTTAAAAAAAAATTTATTTATTGAGTTAATATTTTGAATTTTTTGTGATGGTTAACCATATAATTTATAAACAAAATCATATAAAACTTCTCACACTTTTTTTAATTTAAAATTTAAAAAAGAAAAGTGGGGTAAATTAAAATCGTTATAACTTGAAATATTATTTGTCAAATTTTAAAAAAATTTTAATTTCATTAAATAGAAATAATTTTAATTTTGATTCAGCATTTTTAAAATATTAATTTTTTTAAAAATTAAAAATATTTAGATTGAAAATTTCAAAAAAAGTTATGTAACTTATTTTTGAAAATCATATTTTCAAAAGTAAATATTTTTTTCAAATTTGCTGAATCA
The DNA here is from genome assembly GCA_907164885.2 of Dolomedes plantarius. Lineage (NCBI taxonomy): Eukaryota > Metazoa > Arthropoda > Arachnida > Araneae > Dolomedidae > Dolomedes > Dolomedes plantarius. The sequence continues at coordinate 157,706,584 of OU015495.1, read as the reverse complement.
AAATTAAAGTAAAATAATTAAAAAAGACAAGTTCTATTCTACTAAAGACGAGTGAACTATTTATCTTTAACGGTTCTTGACTTATAATTATTTAAAGACGAGAAATAGGGGGAAAACCCATCATGCGTAAAAATGTATTTACAGGTTTAAACACAGATTGGCTACTATGGGAATGTTGCAAAACAAAAATTATCTCCTGTTGTAATTAAGATAAAAGCATGATTTAAACATCATTTTAAGTGGAAAAGAACAAAAAAAAATTTAATGCAATAAATAAAAGAAAAATTGAAAATTTGAAGAATTTTGTGTCCTGGACCCCCTTAAAATGTAAAAGTACTATGCGAAAGTTAAAAAGCTAAGTAAATGTTTATTTTAGCTTATTTAATGAAAAAGTAATCTAAACATGCATGAGTTCATCAGAAGAAAAAAAAAAGTTCTAATTTTGGTAGAGAGAATTTTAAAACATGCATTATATAAACTGTATCATACCTGACTATATTTCTTAGAACACTCATTAGTTTTGTTTTGCTTTTTCAGATGAAGAGCTTGATGATAATCCAAACCAAGGTGATCTAATTGAACAAGCAGCTGAGATGCTGTATGGATTAATTCATGCTCGATATATATTAACTAATCGAGGAATAGCACAGATGGTAAGTTAAAGAAATGTTTTCTCACAAAGTTTGTTTACTAATTTAGTTGTATCATGGTATATTCTGGAATACTTCTGACCAGTGGGCATTAGAAACAACTGTATTCTGAAGGTTATCTGTTCATTCCCTTTCATAACAATCCTCAAAACTACAGTTTATTAAACACATGTAGATTTAAATATCAAAAGCATATAAATATTGATATTTTTATTCAACAGATTTTGTTTCATCCTCATTAAGGCTGTTGTATACTAATGCTATTGGATTTGCTCACCTCAGTGTTAACCTATGGAGAAAATTTGTCTATTATTTACAGCTACATAAATGCTAATAATCAAATAAAAATGGTATTTTCAGATAGCTTGGAACTTTTCTGCACCTTGCAACAGGATTGATTTTGTTAAATTCCATCCACCAAAGGAATTTATTAACATTTAAAACATACATACTAGATTTTTCCCCAAATAATTTAAATTAAAAAATGTTTGCATTTATAATAATGATTTTTTTAAATCTTAAAATCCAAGTAGGTAAACCTTGGACAAATTTTCTCCATAAGTTAATATTAAGGTGAGCAAATCCAATAGGGTTCGGACATAGTATTCTTAAACAAATTCCTTAACTTATCCATATTCTAGCATACAGAATGCGAGTAAAACCTGGAGTGACCTTGCCCACAATAAAAATATTATGACACTGCAGCACTCTGAGGGCTATCAGGGATTGTTTAGATTTTCAACTTGTTATGATTACCTGCAGGCCTATCTTTTGGACTGGTTCCATCTTTAAACTGTAATTTGTATGACAAAGCACATTCCATGAACTTGGACCATCTAGGCATTTACAATGTACTGAAGGATTTTAATTGTGGTGTTCAGATATACTGGAGGGTCAGACAGCTAATGACCTAACAGTAGCAAGGCTTGGCATTTTTAAAGAAGGTAATATAAAAGGAGTAAATAACCTGTTTTAAAACCTTTGTGAATTCAAAATAAAATTTGTGTACCAATCTAAAATGTTAATGCACACCAAAACATAAAATTTAAAAATTGAACTTCTGGAATAGGAACAATGAAATTCATTTCATAGTATTTCAGTATACAAGTTAGTGATTGATAAAATGGTGAGGGGGGGAAAAACTTTAAATTGTAACATTTCCTACAGTCCTGTGAGATTGTAAAGGATAAAACTGAGCCCATGAGCTCGGCTGTATCCAGTACAAATAAAGGGATTCACAAAATAAAGTGAAATACCATCTGAAAAAATTTGTTACTCAATACCAATTCTTGTTAACCCTGATTTTTCAAGAATTTTAATATCATTCCCAGAGAATGTAAACCCATTTTGTATTCATCTATAGAAAGTAACATGATTAGTATTTAATGTTCAGGAAAATGTTTTTTAAATTAAAAAAACATTTCAGGTTTTTAGATTAATAAACTTAATTCAGATATGCTTGTTTTATCCAAAAGCAATCTTGAAAAATGTATTGCAAAAGATTAAAATATTTTTAAACATACTGGGTCTTTTTTCTTTTATTTTACATGACTCCAAGATATTAAGTTGTCTCTGTACTTCTCTGCTGTAATTTTTCAGAATAGCAGTTTGGTGGGTTTATCATTAACTAAGTCAAAATTAAAAATTCCTCATGTCCTTAGCTTTTTAGAATTTTATTAATTAATAAGTTTAATACTTTGTCTTAAAACTCTTATTTATATATATATATATATATATATATATATATATATATATATATATAACTAGCTGAAAACCTGTACTTCGCTACGGAGTACATTCAAATTAAATACAACGGTCAATGTATGCAATTAATGCCAAAAAATATAAATATATATATATTTATAATAAATACGACGATCAATGTATACAATTGATGTAAAAAAAAAACATTTATAAAAAAATCGTAAGGGATATTTTTATAGACAAAATGTCCAATCGTCTGCCGCATTAGCAAGAAAAAAAATTTTTTGAGTCTATTTAGTTTTAATGCACGTGACGATAAATTTATTTAAAGTACCAGAAAAAGAAATCATTTGATCAGCATTTAATAAATTAAATTCTAAAAAATTAATCTTTAAAAATTCACCAAAAATCAGAAAAGGGAGGTAAAGATTCGAAAAAGATCTCATTTTGAAGGAATTTTTATGATCTTTCTCGTGATATAAATTTTATAACCATCAAATTATTATTTTAAATGCAAACTTAAGAAAGTTACAAAAACAGCTTAAAAATTTAATTTTAAAAAATCTAAGAATTTTTCAAAAATCTTTCTTAGTGCACCCCTACACCATATGAAGAATCACCATGCAAAATTTCAGCCCTTTAGGTCCAGCGGTTTGGTCTGTGCGTTGTATGTCAGTCAGTGAATGAGTCAGTTACGGAACTGTTTTTTATATATATATATAGATTGGGTATCATAATCATATGTTTGTCATGTGTTCCAGATTGAAAAACATCAAAATGGAGATTTTGGAGCATGTCCTCGTGTTTATTGTGAAAACCAACCTATGCTTCCTATTGGTAAGATAAACTTTCAGGTTATGTTCTAGTAATAGTTTTCTTACAAGAATATTTTTGGCTGATTCTTACATGTTTTCCTCATATTCACTCTGAATATGAAATCAGATTTTTGTTGTCTAAAATCTTTTTTAACCCACAATTCATTATTTCATATTCTACATGTAATGTTATCTCATCATACAATTATAATAAAATGCAATGAGTAAATTGCAATAAAGGTTATACAGGATTTCCACTCAGCTGTTAATTTCTATTGAGTTATTGAAGTCACAAGATTGCGTCAGTTCATCATTTCAAGAAATTGAAAAGTGTAGTTTATATTTAATATTGTATCCTGAAATTATATATTATGGGATGTTATGAAGAAATTAATTATTAAATTTAACATTCTGGACGTCTCAGGTGTCATTTTCAGTTAGGGTCTGCAGTTGATAAAGGCTGAGTAACTGTTGTAAAAAGTTTAAACTCTTATTGTTCATATTTAGTTTGTTGTCACATGCTGCCTATCAAAAAAGGACAGTACAGTTTTTACTGTACTGTCCTTTTTATGAAACATACAAATTATGCTTAAATTTTTTTTTTTTTTTTTTTTTTTTTTTTTATTATACTTCCAGAAATATCCAGGGTGGAAAATAATGTTCAGAACTGTCCAAATGCTTTACCAATATTGTGTACTTGTTTGAGTCCTATTTTAGGAGCATAAGAGTCAAGGTGTGATCAGGAAGTGTAATGCAATTTGTGAACTCAAATCTGGTTTCATTCATTACCAGAGCAGTATGAAATCTAGGCCAAAATCCATTTCAGACTCTTTTAGACTCAAATTTAAATTTTGTGTAAATATATATTTCCGACAAAATCACAAATTTTGATTGTTATTTACAACTTCCAAAAATATTTACAATTTTTATGAAATATACCTAAAATATATACCTATATCTACTGTATAAAATCTATCCTATAATTTTTTATTTTTTTATCAGGAAAACAATTTTTACTTTTTTTTTTTTTTTACAAAAATAAGTGTGAGATTTATTGCTAAGGTGTTTAATGACATTGAGATCTATATTTTTTGTACTAAGAATAATTATTTTCCCTCTTTTCCTATGCTTAAATAGATTTTATGATTCCAGATTTCTTTTTTATATTTCTTCCAAAAAAAAATAATTCATGACAGGAATGAAAAAATTTTTAGTATGACAGCAGTTGCTCTCCCAAATGCCTTTTGAGGTCTTTGTTTGATGGAGTTAGACCTTGTAAAGCCCTGTCATTTCCTTTGCTGATACAAATCTTGGTAAAACAAAAAAATCTAAATTATTGAAAAATGTTAAAAGCAATTTTAAAAAGTTAAAAATTCTCATAAAATAACTTTTTCGGAAAAATTACATCTGTGTGATGAATTTAATTTTTTTTTTTCCTAGGACTTTAGTGTATTAAATTTTGTAATTGCTGTTGTATGTTTAAATTGTAAAAGTACTATGCAAAAGTAAAAAGTTGAGTAAATATTTATTTTAGCTTATGTAATGAAAAAGTAATCTAAAAATGCATGAGTTCAGAAGAAAAAAAATTGGATGGTGTTATTTTTGTGTGTGTGAGAAAGTGGGAGAAAGAGAGACCATCCCCCCCCCCCCCCCCCAAAAAAAAAAAAAAAGGAAAAATAAATAAAATGTAGGTTTTAAGCTTTAAAAGCTCATTTTAAGTGAACTAGTGGGTGTGAAAATAAAATGTTTATCTGTAGTTCAAAAATAGTAGTGTATCTGATAATCATATACTTTTAGAATGTTAATTCCACCCTTATTTTTATCAAACCTTTATAAAAGGAACTTGCAATTTCTGAAAGAAAAAAAAATTGTGTTATTTTACATTTTGCAAGGTTACTTTTCAAAACTCTTTATTGTATGGGTAATTTATCTCATTTATGAATGAGAATTAATGCAGTTTAGTGATTTTATAATATTAAATGGATTTTTAAAATTTTAGGATTATCAGATGTCCCAGGAGAATCAATGGTGAAACTTTACTGTCCCAAATGTACTGATGTATACAATCCTAAATCTTCACGCCATAATCAAACAGATGGAGCATACTTTGGTACTGGTTTCCCACACATGCTTTATATGGTACATCCTGACTACAGACCCAAAAGGCCCACAAATCAATTTGTTCCAAGGTAAATAACTTTTGAAAATATATTTGTTCAAATGTATCCAAAGTTTTTCTTAATTATTGATATATTTGTTGAATTTCTCTGACATTGCAACAAATACAGTTCATAACTCATAATGCTAACTCATTGGTACCCGTCAAAACATGACTGCTGGATAGTAAATGAATGTATTAATTTGCTTCACGTTTTATAAAACTACTAATTTTAGATCTAATTAAGTACATTCGAACCCCGTTAAAACAAATTTCAAAGGACCAAAGGTTTTGTTTGCTTTATCTGGTGGTTCGCTTTATCCGAACAGTTAAGAAAAATGCTAGAGTTCACAAAATGTATAACTAATTAGTTGCAATGTGTATTCAATAATGATGTATTAAAAAATGATAAAATCTATTAAAAATGATCATTAATGAATTAAATCGACTAAAATTGGTTACATTAAAATGACATAATACTAATAATTATGTACAATAGGAAAACGGTAGGACCAAAATTTTCGTTCGTTATAAACCGGGTTCGCTATAACGGGGTTCGACTGTATAAGCTTAACTTGTCAAATTTAGACTTTAAGAGGGAGGGGGAAGCAGGTGTTGAGTATTGCACTCTAAATTTTTCTCTATAAAGATTTTGAGTATTTAAAACTACCTACTGTTGTACACAATAATTCTAAATGCCTACCAATTAAAGATTGTGGGGAAATTGCTGTCGCTTATAAATATCAAAAAACGTTAAGGGATCTAATTTGTAACTATAACTTTTACGGTCATAACTTAGGTAAAATTTCTAATACTGATTGCATCTGTCATCTTGAGGAGTTTATAAACTATGTTAATCCAGCTTTGGGGTAAATCATAACTTGGGATTTAAATATTGATAAAGATGTTATGTTAAAAGAACTTTTTTTAAAAGACTCAAAATTTAGAGTAAGAAATAAGGTAAACTTAAAGAAAATTATAAGTTCCATCAATAAATATTTAGATTATTTCATAGTAAAGTTAGCCAGAATGTACAATTGGCCTATCGAAGGTTTCCAGATGTGGAAGGATCATATTATACAGGGAATAGAAAGGAATTACCAAGAGCATAATATAAAAAGCAAGCAGGGTTTATTTTTAAACAGAGGTTTACATAATAAAATTTAAGAGTTAATAATAATGGTTGTCGAAAAGCTGCCAATAACTTCAGTTTTATGTATAAAGATTACTTTAAGTAAATAACTAGGGAATACAGCTCTAACAATGCCTATCAAAAAATTAACTTAACCAAGAAAAAAATAGATAACAGAATCTTAGCTTTTAACAAAAAATTTAAGAATGCTAGCCTAAAATACCTATACCTTTTTCCCACCATAAAGTACCAGTAATGTTCAGGTTCGTTACGTGTAGTACTAACTGTTATAATACTGTTTAGTTAAAGGTTTTTAATTTGTTAAAAATTATTCTAAACAAAATCAAAATTGCTGAAAATAGTTTTATTATAAATAACATGGAAGTTTACTATATTTAAAGAGTGAGAATTTAGAAAATATACACATGTATGATTTTGAAAACCTATTTACTAGTATTTTCCATGATAACTTAATGAATATCTGCTCAGAAATTTGATTCCTATCGGGACAGTACTTTAATCTCAAAATGTGATTGGATTGATCTATGTAAATCTAATATTTTTGAAAACTACCTCTTTAACGGCATGGGTATTTTTAAACAGATAAAGGGTATACCAATGCGTAATAGCTTTTCTAGTTCCTTTGCAAATATTTTCTTACATTCTTACAAAACTAAATTTCTTAACTTAAATGTTTCTTGGTTTAATAATATTGATGACCTGATAAATTTCAACTGTAACGATTTGGAATTTCTAAATCAGATCTACCAAAAGGAATTAACTTTAAACAAAACTAATGAAGATAATCATTATGCAGCTTATTTGAATATTAAAATTAAAATTCAAGATAGCAGAATAAAAATCTGGATATATGATAAAAGATTAGATTTCAACTTTGAGGTTATGTTCATTAATTTCCATAGCAATTTAAACTATAAAATTTATTAAATCTATCAGTCTCAACTATATAGAATAAAAAACATTTGCAATAACAGTGATGATTTTTTGGAGGCATGTAATAGTTTTGAGGAAAACCTATGTAAGAATAATTTCCCCAATAACTTTTGTAATCTAAAATTATTTAAAAAATGGTATTTTGGTGTTTATTAAGGACAATTAAGGTAGGTTTTTCTGGTTACACGATGTCTTTCAATACTTGTTGCTTTAAATTTCAATTGGGTGTGGCGTTGTAGTTATGCTTCAATGGTGCAATTTTTAAGGTTAAATTGTTGACTTTTAGTTACAACTATCACTTCAAAATTTATTGGGATAGTGTGCCTTTTGTATTTCTGTTTTTTCATTTGTGTTCATTTTAGGATTGTATGTTCTTTTTACTGCAACAGAATCTTGCATTTATGATGCATTTAGCTCTAAGTGTAGGATTTCTGTTTATTTTCAATTGATTTGACTGTTTCCATGTGGAGATCTCGAGGCCTTGGGATGTCTTTTGGCTAGACCTGCATCCTATTCAGAAAGTTCACCGTTGGGGTAACTGATTTGGTTAGACCTCCTGATGAAGAGACCGGTTGGTTGCCTCATTATGTGGTTTAGTTTTTGTACTGCTACAGAATCTTGCATTTATGGTGCGTTTAGCTCTAAGTGCAGGATTTCTGTTTATTTTGTTTGACTGACATTGTTCCTGTTATATAATATCTTTTTCTGTTGAATTATTTACATTTTACTAGTCATAATTGTCTGTTTATTTTTCAGTATGAGGATTTGTTGCAACTGTGCAATCTTCTATTGAAAAGTTTTAAAATAATTTAAAGCTAGTGCAGTTTTTCTGTTAATTTCATTTGGCTGACTATGTATTTTACTCTCTTATTTTCTGTTGAATTATTTACAATGTATAAGTTAACTAATACACAAATTATATTCAACATGTCATTGCCAAATATTGAAAATCATAATATTAAGAATAAAGAAATACACTTTAAAAAATTACTATTGAACCCAATAAAAAGAAATATGGTTGCATAACAGCATGAAATAAACAATTTCCATCAGGTTTCATTCTGTATCTCACAGACCTAACTAAAAATAAAAATGGCAGAGGGAGAGCTAGAGAGATTCCTCAGAATAAACAAATTAACGTGTTTATGCAGCCTCATGCTTAATATCTAGAGCCAGATTTAAACTTGTCACTGAGCATGCGCAGAAACAAATTAATGTGTTTATGCAGTCTTGTGCTTAGTGAGTATCTAAAACCAGATTTAAACATGTCATTGAGCATGTGCAGAAAGCAATTTTTAATTATAAATTATAATTAATAGAAATTATGGTTACAAAAACAAAATTTGACATGTCTGTAGATTAAAATCTTTCATTTAAGGCCAAAATGAAGAAAATTGGTGCAGTAGTTTTCTCTCACAGACTGCCTAAAAAATCGACTTAGCAACTTAAATATATAGATTGACGTGATAAGTTTTTATAGATTGTATTGTTAACAATTTTAGAATGCTAATTGGTGTGATAAGATTCTGTAGAGTATTGTTAATAATTAAAAATGCATTTGAAATGTAGCAAATTTTGTTTTCATCATGAAATTAGTATGCTCATTGTTTTTAGTTCTTTTAAAGTCGAAGCTAAAAATATACAATTATTTTATATGCTTTCTCATTATGCTTTTTGAAACTAATGTATTATAAAAATATTTCTTGTTGCAATATTTTCATTTTCTTTGTAGATTGTATGGATTTAAGATTCATCCATTGGCATATCAACTTCAGCAGCAAGCTAGTGCAAATTTTAAAGCTCCTGTCCGAACAATACCTTTTAATAACAACAAGCGCTAATCAAGCCAATAAAAGGATCAACATTAGACTGTAAACAATGTAATAAATTAAAATGTGTATTGGAGTATTGTCATGAGCCAAAATCTGAACCTGTATTCATACTGTAATTAATAAGTTGTGACATGGTGTTTGAAACTCTTAGCTTGTTTCTTATTCTTTGCTAAATTCAGTTTTCCTCCTGAAATTTTATTTTTCCCATGTTCTAATCGCTTGTGCTTTAATCTGAATTACTTTCGTATTTCTCTTATCGATGTATAGGAATGTTTTTATACTGCACATTTATTTTAATTTATAATTAAGGTCACATCAAAGATCAAGTAAAATTACCATTGCCTAAAAGAATAGTGTATATATATATATATACACTTTTAGGAAGAATAATATGAAAATCACTGAAACTTTTAAGCATCAGTTTATAGATTTCTAATATAAATAAAATAGTCCTATTGCTAGTAAGTTTTGAATTGCATTGAATCCTAAATGAGGAGTGCATTTTTAAAAGAATTTTAATGACTTTTGGAATTCTATATTTATTATCCCTGTTTTACTCTATTTCTTACATTTTAGATTTGTATGACTGACTATTTAATAATAAAAATAAGCAATTTATGTTACTTAATGCCAATCTAATATCTTGCTGTTAGCTTCAATGTGTGAAGTGGTCAAAATGCACACACAAAAAAAAAGCATTAGTAGTATAATTTCTATAAGGGGATAATATCAGTTCATATCATTTATTTTCTTATGTTTCAGGAACATTTCACATAAATGAATCTTTGAATGGTGACCATTTTTAAAAAAAGGGTAATTAATCACTAATAACTATGCAACAATGTATTCCACATTTTCCGTTAGAAGTTTTTACCATGGTTTTTACCTAATCTCTTAAGAATGTTTACTTTTTGCAGCAAAAAAAAAAAAAAAAAAAAATCCCTTAATTTAAAAATATAGTTGCAAAACTTGAAAAGAGTTGGGTAATTTTCTTGTATGGACATACATTTTTTATGAATTTCTATGTTGAGTTATATATAGAAAGGGTAATTTGTCATAATTGAGTTCATGAATGCTTTTAAATTTTTTATTTAGCAAAGATACACCAAAACTCTTGATGCATATTATTAAGCTTTAATAATGTTTTAAATCTTTCAAGACTAAGATTTAAAGCTTAATTTAGATAAATTAACTGTGAGGAGTTGTTTTGAGGTATGATTTATCAGAAGCTAAAACTTATCCTAAAATACAATTGGATGGCTGATTTAAATGTATACTTAAATAATTTTGAATTATTACAAATTTTTAAAAAAATATTTACCATCAAATAAAATTTCCTTGAAAACAAATTTTTTATATTGTACTATTTTTAAACTTAGTAAGTTAAACCAAAAGACAGAGCTTATTTAAAGTTTATATCTGTCTTCTTCAGGCTTTTTATCTATTTAAATCACCTTAAAAAGTTATTATTTTACTACACTCATATTAATTTGAAATTACTGAAGTATTTTATATCAATATTGCTTTAAACTCATTTTTATTTCAATATCATTAAATAACATATACAGTGGAATCTCAATCGATCGTTCTCCGAATCATTGTTTTCCTGTGTGTATCGTTTATTTCAATCAGTCCCGACGGTCATATTGCCTTGTAATGTTCCCATATCTATCGTTTACCGGCATTTATCGTTCAGTTCTGTCGGTCCCTTGAAAAACGATAGATCGAGATTCCACTGTATAAATAACATTTACTTCTTATTTTTAGTTTTTAAAAACACATGTTCAGTTTTTATGGTCATTTGTATATATTTATTATATGAACTGTTGACAAGTATTCTTAAATTATCAAAAGTTATGCATAAAATTAAGGGATATACACATTTTTTAAAATGTTGTAATCATGAATAAAAAATATTTCCTGTTAAGTATGTTGACAATCAGTATCCAGGATTAAGTCATTTAGCAATAGAAATGAGTTTTTTCTTAATTTCCTAGACTGTCTCGTTGTAACTGTCAACAAATTGCTTTGGCTACGTTTCATATTTCTGAAAATTGAAAACCTTTGAAATAGATAGGTCCCAGTCTCATTAGCCCTTGTGTAGAATAAAAAAAATCATAGTGCTCTGAACCAACCAACCCTTTGAAATATGCTTCCTTTAGCATAAAATTAAATCTAGCAGTGCAAGAAGCATAATTTATCAGCCGATTTTTAATCTTTAACTAAAAGTCAAAATCAAAGAGTTTGAATCTATCATACTGCCAAAAGAGTACATAAGTATATGCTTATCAGTTTTTGTCTCCAAAATTTTTAATTTTTGTTGCATTCATAGAAATTATTTCAATCTATTTCTTCTTGCATGTAGGCAATTTAAGAAATAATTCAATTGGCAATAAGATTTCATTCAATCAACTTGGTAATGAAAAAAATCATTCAATGGTTATTTTTTCATTACCAAGGTCTACTGGCATAGCTAGAAACTCTTAAGTTGGGATTTGATATCAATGTTAAATACCACTGTTGTCCAGGCAAGTCAGTTTCATTATGTATGGTTCACATTTATTTTCTAATCCCAAAATTTAAGAGTACTTTTTAAGTGCCTGTCTGATGTTCATTTTTTACCCTTCATTTGAAAACCTGTTTGTGTAATTTTAATTCAACTTTAGTGTATCCCAATTTACTTTAGCTGCTAACAATGCACATTATGTAAATCTTGTTTTGGGAAAAAAAAAAAAAAAAAAACTCTAGTCAGGCATAGTAGACTCTATGAAATATTTGAGATGTTTTCACATAACAAAAATTTCTTTGGGAAACAACTGGTATTTCATGAACACTAAACCTATAATATATAACTATGAATAATCTCAGGTCGAATTTCAAATGTATTATATAATCCAAAATTAAAGTGATTGTCAAGAACAAAGCAATGACATCTTGAACACTTTTAGGTTTAGTGAGGACTTAAAGATTTTTTTTTTTTTTCTGTTTTTTGGGGGGTGCTAAAAAATTGTAAAAAAGTACTTATTTTTGAGTTTAAGTATAAGAATTTTCAGTTGTGTAACTAATGGTTGGCTATAATATCTCGTTATAACACTGCTTACTTTATAAATAAATCAGTTTAAATACAGGATAACCAAATATAGATTGCAACCAATAAAAGTGTTTTCAAAGTATTGATATTAAGAAATTTATGAAGTGGACACTTTGGGAGAAATTATTATAATGTTGTCCTTATAGTCAAGTATCTTTAAATTTCTGAACTCGGGCCATAAAACATTTTTAAATGTTTTAATTGTTAATCAAGACCTTGAAAATGCTAACTCAGTTCCTTAAAAAGTCCCTGGAGCACTCATTACTTTATTTTTCTAAAAGTGTGAACCATGTTGAAATCATCTTTTTTTTTTTTTTTTTTTTTTTTCCTTTTCTTTTTTTTTTCCCTACAATTTACTTTGCTACAACTTGAATTCTCTCATTTGAAACAAACTAAAACCAAGGAGCTCTTTTCCTATCAGTGGCTGCTGCTAAGTTTAAATAGTTGTAAAACGAAGAAAAAAAAATCCAGGGTTAAAATTTTTATCATAAATTAGGAATTTCAAATTATACAGGGTTTTCCAAGTTCTTAAGTCTAAGTATCATATTTGGGATTGAATTTGACAGTACTGCAACTCTCTTACAACGTTTAGATTTGTATTTGTTGCAGCAAGATGATTATTTCAGAAATGCTCAAGATCAAGCAAAATATATTCTCTTGTACTTTATTCTGTCAGCATATGAGACAGCTGAAAAAGTGTTTCTTGTGAATTGATCTATTTTTTGTTTTGGTATTCAAAAGCATAAATCGTACCATCCAAGATACTTAAAAACATCAAATTAAGGATGTAATAATCTATTTGAAATGTTATTGAATCTCTAAAGATGGTAACTCATATTTTATTAAATCAATTTTTCCCCTTATATTTAACCCTGCTTTATACTTTTAACTTCAAAAATAACCAAATTTAAGGAAGACAAATATAGCTAGCTGGTGTTTTTAAATAAAATAAATGCTAGCCTAAACAATTTCAATTTTAATTCTTTAAATGTTTGCATTAGTAGGATTTCAGATCTTGCTCGCAGAAATAAAACTTGTGAGCCTAAGAAAATTTTAAAGTATTCGTAAGCTTCTCAAATCAGGAAAAGATAATTAAGCAGAATCTGGGCAAGTGTGGACCAAAACTTACAAAGTTAGAATGGCTTTATAAAACTGGTTTTAGCAGCTAGAAATGTGAAATTTTTTGCAGATTAGACCTGAAAACCTTCTCTTTCAAGATATAATGGAAAGGCTTTTGATCCAACAATTTAAAATTTTCTGAACCGAAAATGCTTATCTAAAGTATGCACCCCCAGACAAACAGGATATGTGCATATCTCGACTTTATTATCTTTTTTCCTCTGCAACGATGTTGGGGTAGGTGTAAAGTTTCAAGCAAAATATATGACCATCCTTAGATGTTACGCTTAGCAACAACTTACTTCGGTGCTTATCATGCGAAAGAGTACTCAACCGTACCACAGATTGCTGGACTACAAGTTGAAGACGTGTGAAGGAAATAAGGCAATCTATAAACTCTGTTTAAATACATTGAATCCCTACTATCCGTGAGTAGATTGTTTGTATCATAAAAGAAAGTTGGTTGGTTAGATTGTATCATAAAATATAACTGCATAATCACACTTGGTGCGGTCTCTCACACATTTGCACACTTCCCGAGAGCTAAAAGTTGAGTAGCAAGAAAAGGTTAATCCAATGTAAATGTTTATTACCCATGTCTATTTAAGACATTTTCTCCTGAAATGGGGAAATCCTTTATTTAAAAAAAAAAAAAAACTTTACACCACTGAAGTAAAATACAAATTTAAGAGACTGTGAATAAAACTCCTTGGCAAACAAAGTAAAGGAAGTCATTCCAGAATAAAAGTGGATGGCTATGTAATTTTTAAAAATTTTAAATGAGTCTCCCATTTTAATGCTTTTAGGCTGAATAGTTCTTTTTTTTTCCTGTAATGGAGCAGTTTCTTTAATTTTTAAAATATGGTTAAGGCAAAACTGCAACAAGTGATGCCAAATGACTAAGGCGCTGGCTTTTCTTACCACTACCTGTGGGTTCAAGTCCCACTATTGTCAGGGTAGTTTGTAGCCGCTAGAAATCGGCTTTCAGCTGTAGATTTAGGTCTAATTAACCCCTGTGTAGCAGAAAAAAGTGACCGTAGCTCTCTCAACCAAACCAAATTGCAAGACGTGAACATGCTACTAGGGGTCAATTAAATAAACTTTTCTAAATGTGTGTTAAATTCGTTACCTTTAACGTCGTCGATCAGAGAATGATCGAGGAAGAATTACAATCAATATTCAGCTAATAACTGCTGACAGCAGTTTATTACTTTTTATTCCATTATAAAATTGCTAAGATGTTATATTATTATATTTATACTAGCGGACCCGACAGACGTTGTCCTGTTCAAACGTTGTAAATCCAAAAATCATAAAATTATTTTAATAAACTATAAATTGTTTGAACCGTTTTGATGAAAAAATATGTAAAAAAATTATTTTTAAAAAACCTTACACCACCACGCGTACAGTTATCACAACTCGACCTATCTTAAAATTAGCAAGAATGTGGACGAAATTTCATTAATATGGCTATTAGTATGACTAATCAATGAGCCGTTCAATACTTCATAAGTTGCATAGAATCAAATGAGAATTGACAATTTAGATTTGTAGGTTAAGTTAAATATTGTTATTCAATGCTCGTGTATACAGCATTAAAATTCATGAAAATAAAAATTCTGAAACGCGATTGCAGCGCTGCCTACTGGATCCCATTGTGTTCCTAAACTAATCAAAGATCAACATTAACACATAAATAATTAAAAAAAACATTTTCTATCGGATCAAATTGTGAATCTAAACCATTCTCGAATCAACTTAATCGCACACACAAAATTTCATTAAAATCAGTCCAGCCGTTTAGGAGGAGTTCAGTGACATACACACGGACATAAGAAATCTATACTAATACTAGCTGTTTACTCGGCGTTGCCCAGGTATTTATTAATCTCAATTTTTTACTACACAGGAAAAGAAATGAATTCTACCTATAGTGTAAAATCTAAGTAATTTTATTTACGCGTATTTAAAAGTATATGTACAGTACACAAATGATAAAATAAAATTACAAATTCACTCTATTATTTAACTCAAAACTTGACTATAAACTACACTTTTAGTTTCCTATATTCATCTCAGTGACTCCGAAAACAATGGATTCGACACTACTCTCGGACATTTTGGACATTTCATTTTCCCCTTCCCCCCTCCTCTCCCAATCTATACTAATATATAAAGAGATAGCAGATTTTGTATGTGGAGAGTAATGTCCGGAACCACTGCACCTATTTGAAAAATTCTTTCACTATTTGAAAGGTACATTATTTTAGATGACATAGGCTACATATTATGCATATCTGATCAGTAGAAAGAAAGTTAGGGGCCTAAATGTTGAGCTGATGCTTCACATTTACAACTTTTCCTTTGTCAACCATAGTCAAGTAACCATAGCAACACATCAAACGATATTTTCAATTATTATCAGTAAAACATTTAATATTTGAATTTTCTTTGTCAACCGTAGTCAAGTAACCATAGCAACACATCAAACTACATTTTCATTTATTATCAATGAAACATTTAATATTTTAAAGATTCGAGTGGAGGAGGTATTGATAAATACAAAAAGGATTTTTGAAATTGGCAACGTTTAAGGGTTTATTGAAGAAAATTACATTTGGAACTACGCTTTTTATTGGACATTTAAGGTTAAAAAAAAAATTACAATTTATTGGCTATCAACTGGAAATTTATTGGTATAATATTACAGAACTTTATTTAACATATAAACTTTATGTTTTTGAATTTATGTACAATTTTATGCACAATTTGCGTCAATCGAACATGAATTATTGAACTTTATCCAAAAATCAGCGTGTTTCATTGAAACTGTGAAATTTATTGATTATTTCGAATAGGCCTGTGCTTGTTCCTTTATAAGTGAAAAAGTATTGCTTCAATTAAGCTGAAATTTTGTATAGATATAGATGATATTTCAGAGTAAAACACAGGCATATTATTTTTTGAAAATCGGGCAACGCCGGGTACTTCAGCTAGTATATATATAAAGATGTAACTAATGATATTCATGTAATACTCTCTTGTGTTGAGACGATTTCTCTCCTTTGTTCATTGTGCCCCAATCATCGAAAATATTCTTTCTTCTTTTCTCTTTTATCCTGGTATTTAAACATAATGCTGACAAACAGGGCCAGGGACCAAAAGAATTAATTAAAAATAAAAATTTAAAGTTTATATAAATTTTAATGCCAACAAGAATACAAACTTTTGTTGTTTAAAAAGTAAAAAAACAAATCAAGGTAGAACGTGTGTCAGTGTGCAGAGAGAAGTATGACGTTAGCATTGTTGTAGTGGTCATCGAGGGTTGTGGCGCGGGTGATGGGGACGATAGAGCAATGGCGCTGTAACTCCCCTCCCCTCCCTTTGCAGCGAACATTCGCCACTCAGCGACAAGTTGTAACCTGAACGTCAACATCAAGAAACTCCATACCCCGCCTAAAGTTCATAGTTTACTCCATGAAGCTACAGCTGTAGCTTCATGGTTTACTCGTTAGTAGACCTAATAATCGTTTACTCTACAGTCACAGTTACAGATTAACAGTAGCAAGCTACACATTCTAGTGTTGTGTCATTGGTGTTGTACACAGGGGCGTAGCTACCGTGGAGCAGTTGGAGTGGTACCGTGGAGCAGTACCGGATTGAGGGGGGCAACTGCCCCGGGCGGCAGAATGGGATTGAAAAATTGATCCTTTTTTATATTTTCATAGTGCCATAAAAATATAAATAAAAACATAAAATTTAGATCACATTCTTTTTATACTAGTGGGGTTTTATTAAATTATTAATTACCCACAGAAAGTAAACTCATATCCTTGCTTTACGTAAAAGTAAGAAGCGTATTTCAATAACAGAAGAGCGCTAATTGCGTTGATGTGATTTTCGGAAAATGTTTCATTGCTGAAGAACAAACAGGCATAATAGCTAAGGGAGGGGAGGATGGCCCGTGATTCGTAGATGGGGGGAGACGGGAAAAGACAATACCAGCTGCAGACTTGTTGCCTGTCGGTGCGTCCGCTTGTAAATTGCAATTTTTAGTGAATTGTGTAACAGTGTTCAATTAATCAATGGTACAGTTTCAGTCTTCAGCTAACATAGTTTTAAATCAAATATACGTTTTTGTAGTCTAGTGTTCGCGTCTACAATCTCTACCTAAATCTACATTTTGAGGGAAGTAACAATAAGAATAAATTTAATTGAATACATAAGGTATCGATCGGTACACCTTTAAAATGACATTTTTCGTCATATTTTTCGATTTTCTGAATTTGATTTTATTTTAAAATTTAATCTTTTATCTTTTTAATGTCGTTTGAATTTTATTTCTATCACATTTCGAACTAGAGTTACAGCGATTTGAATTTTACTTAATAGCTATTTTGCGAAACTGAAAGAACAGTTCTGCTGTCAGCGAGCAACGTCGTGTGGCACCAGTAGCGTACGCAGAAATTTTCAAAGGGGGGGGGGGGGGGGGGGTTATAGTCCAGTCAAATTAGGTTTTCATTTCGCATTAAAAGAAGGTGTTGAGATTTTTTTCAGGAATGTGTAGGGGTTGGTCCCCTGAACAACGCCTAATAAAGTCCCCTCGATTTCAGGCGTGCGGCGGGGGGGGGGGGGGGAATTCTACTCTCTTGAATTATGGGAGTAAACTGCTGGTTTTGAAAATACTTTCAATCTTGAGTCAAACGTTTGTTATCTAGTTCAGAGCATTTTATTTGGAAAATATGCTAACTCTGGTAACTGATAATAAATCTATCTAATAAACTGATAATAAATCTGTCTAGCATAAGTCATTTATAAACAAACTAGCTGAAAACCCGCACTTCGCTACGGAGTACATTCAAATTAAATACAGCTGTCAATGTATGCAATTAATGCCAATATATATACCGGGTGCGTCATAAATTCGTTCAAAGTTTAAAAAATTCATAATAAAAGAAGCAATGCCCGTAAAATTTTTCTGTTTGCGCCAATAAGATCAGAGGCACATTGGATTTTTTTTCCATGTAAAAAAAAAGTTTCAAAAAGTAACCGAAAGAGGACACTCACACGTCATACTGAGACGTTTTATGCAAATCAGGCTAACTCAAGCAGAAAATCAAACAGATCACAATAACATGACACTGTACATTTATTTTAAAGTAACAGATGTTCAACATTACTACCAGCACAAGGTAATAGGCAAGTGAGGCGCGTCACTAAGCTAAATTACAGCGGATTGTAGTATCGATGGCAGCGACTGTCTGTCGAGTGACATTTTTCAGTTCCATCAAAGTGGTTGGAGAGCCCCGGCACACATGAGACTTTAAATATCCCCCCAACTAAAAATTTTCTGGGGTCAAGTCTGGTGATCGTGAGGGCCACTGAATCTTACAACCTCGACTTATAGAACTCGGTCTTCAGTGAAATATTCCAACAGGAACGTCTTGATATCACGTGAAGTGTGGGGCGGGGCACCATCCTGCATGAAGGTGACAGCAGCGTACGCAGAAATTTTCAAAGGGGGGTGTTATAGTCCAGTCAAATTAGGTTTTCATTTCGCATTAAATGAAGGGATTGAGATTTTTTTTCAGGAATGTGTAGGGGTTAGTCCCCTGAACAACGCCTAATAAAGTCCCCTCGATTTCAGGCACCGCGTGGGGTGGGGTGGTCCAAAGGTCACTTTTTTCAGTTTTTGGCGTTTATCTCGAAAACGGTGCATCGCACAGAAAATTGTCACATCCAAAAATTAAAGCTTATAAAATTCCCTTCCAAATGGTATTTCTATATTTCTACCCAAGTGTTACCGTTTTCGAGATATGAGCCGTTGAATATGAAAAATTTTCAAAATAAGTGGTAGCGGTTCAGGTATCTCGTCAAACTTCCTCTTCTCTTTCCCCTTCCATTTCTCAGAAAACTCGTGATAGAGAAAGTTGTAGAGCGAAAGATTTCCTTCAAAAATGTATAGAGTTATGCTAATTTATCTTCACCATGTAAATAAAGCGTTTTGAAGTTTAGGGGTACTTTTCAATATTTTGCTAGTAAAATGCTCGTCACTCAAGTTTCGTTTGCAAGGTCAGAAACTCTCTTAATCACTTTGTATGCTGTTTAATTAGATACGTATAGTATTCATAACCCATATAAATAATAAATTATGTATACCAGTACGTATAATGTATATCTCATAATATACAGAACACTTGTAGTACAAAGGAGGAAGTAAGAAAACAAACCAAAATGTATAAAAATGTCACTTTAGCTCAGATCATTTTGGAAAATTTAGATATCACACCGTATGAAAAAGAAGTAGTTCAGTTACTTCAGACCTCAGTAGAAATTACTCCACAACACATTTCCACAAATACCTCCCTTGCCAGCATTCAGTGAAAATTGAGCAACGAATTGTCACGTCTCAAAGGTAATGGGCCAACAGCAGCTTTGTGGGTCCAGTACTTTGAAATGGTGGTGTTGATGAAAAAAATTCATTGCAGCACAGCGCAACTGGGAAGATCATATGATATGAACCCAACTGATGATACCTTACTTCCATGCCAGCGGGCATTTTCATTATGCAAAGTGTACTCACCTATATGTACAACACATGCTGGGAATAACAACTCGCCACCTTCAACTTAAACAGGATTTTATAGATCGTGGATACTTCACTGTCAACAGAACTGGAACACCAATGGCTGGTGTGTGGTCTGACATGGCAATTGAGGTGACAATCATGTGTGACATGAAGAGTGAGGGAGAATTAACACGTGGGCGAGGCTTTAGTGATTACATGTTGGCAAAATGGGTTGGGGGAGCACGCACAGCTACAGCAATATGTAGTTCACTTGAGATGTTTTGTGGCGTCCATACTGCAAGAGAAGAACAACATGTTGAATTTCGAGCATCACGCATAACCAGAGATGATCTAGACAGAAGGAAGCTTGCTCAATGGTTGGCTGATCACCCGCCTTTTGTTAAACGTAATTGATGTCACTTTCAACGGGAGTAATTGGAACAAGTAACGTCAACTGCCGCCAGGTCTTGGAAATTGGAACCCGCACAATCAGCACTTTTGTTGGAAGGAATTTCTCAGAAGTGAAACAATCCAAGAAGGACTCGGTCGTTCCTTTAGCTGCGATGAGCCATATGATGAAAGTTAATGATGAGGTAGTGGTGGTAGAGCCTCTGATGCTATTTCAAAGAACTCTGATCACCAGGAAGAAAGAAGGGGATGTAGAGAAGTTGCTAACGTACGAGTTAGCCCCATACCCTATGTCTCTATTCGACGAGGGGATAATGAGAAAAATCAAAAAGTCAGCACTGTCTGATGCTTTTCCAAAATGTAATCAACTGATCAATGTGAAGAACAGTTTCACGGTAATCGATGGCGGCTTTCTGCTTCATAGAGTAAAGTGGAACACCAACACCACCTTCGCCTCCATCTGCGATCAATATGTATCCTACATAATCAACCATTACGGTAGCAGTTCAGCTGTGGTTTTTGATGGTTATGAAGACACGAACTCCACGGAAGGAGACTAACAACATCGGAGAGCATCAAGTAAAACATCAGTGGATATTGACTTCAATAAGAACATGGTGGTTACTGTTCATCAGGAAAGCTTCCTTTCCAATGAAAGGAACAAAACCAAGCTCATTACTATGTTAGTTCAGGCCTTGGGTGCAAGAAATATACAGTCTACTACAGCCAAAGGAGATTCTGACTGCAGTATTGTCAGAGGTGGGTGGCAAAACACCTCTCATTAAACTGTGGTGATAGTAGATAGGTAAGACCTGCTCGTCTTTCTTGTGCCACTCACCCCACGAAACACGAATGCGTTTTTCATGAAGGGCGGACGGGATAACACAGAAGACAGGCTTTACTCTTCACAACATCTTCAGGTCTTATCATTCAGCCGGTACATTCTCTTCATCCATAATTTCTCAGGATGTGACACTACGTCAGCGATTTATGGTAAAAGGAAAGCAGCAATAGTACAATGTATCCAGTGGTATGCCAATGAAACAATAAACATCGCCAAAGTATTTTATGACTCCAAATCTTCACCAGGAGACATTGCTGAAGCTGAGGAACGAATGATCCTGCTCATGTTCCAGGCCCCGCCAAAGCACGCATGATCTCAATCACCATGATCATGATCTCAATCACCACAGGTACCTTTCATTTTTCTTTGCTCGTACTGACCCCATTAAGTAAATTTAATAATTTATATAATTCATTAATATTCAATAATACATTATACACTATCTGGCCAAAAGTATCCGGACACCCCCCTAAAGAAGTGGATCTAGCAGGTGGCGTAATTTGATGCGTAACCGAAAGCTATAAATGTATTGGTAGTGGTTTGTCAGGTCATATTTATGCGTTTGTGAGAGGATGAGTAAGTCAAAGGAGCTTAGTGACTTTGATCGTAGCATTATAGTGGGATGCCACCTTTGTGGGAAATCAGTTCGTGAAAATTCAGACATTCTACAGAAGCTAAAATGATAGTGAAGACTTCGACTTGTTTGAAACATTTTTCGAAGTATCAGATTGGCGGCTTTTAATATATAGGAAATCAGTTGATGAAATAAATTGTATATAATATATTTAATGTAAGTAACTGTCGTTTGAACCTACTTTCGATAACCATTTTTTGATTATATGAACAACTTTTATACATTTTGGTTTGTTTTCTTACTTCCTCCTTTGTACTACAAGTGTTCTTCTGTATATTATGAGATATACATTATACGTACAGGTATACATAATTTATTATTTATATGGGTTATGAATACTATACGTATCTAATTAAACAGCATACAAAGTGATTAAAAGAGTTTCTGACCTTGGAAACGAAACTTGGGTGACGAGCATTTTACTAGCAAAATGTTGAAAAGTACCCCTAAACTTCAAAACGCTCTAACTATTTACCTGGTGAAGATAAATTAGCATAACTATATACATTTTTGAAGGAAATCTTTCGCTATACAACTTTCTCTATCACGAGTTTTCTGAGCAATGGAAGGGGAAAGAGTTAGAGGAAGTTTGACGAGATACCTGAACCGCTACCACTTTTTTTGAAATTTTTTCATATTCAACGGATCATATCTCGAAAACGGTAACACTTGGGTACAAACATGGATATACCATTTGGAAGGGAATTTTATAAGCTTTAATTTTTGGGCTTGACAATTTTCTGTGCGACGCACCGTTTTCGAGATAAACGCCGAAAACTGAAAAAAGTGACCTTTGGACCCCCACCTCACCCCCTACCCCGCGGCGCCTGAAATCGAGGGGACTTTATTAGGCGTTGCTCAGGGAACCAAACCCCACACCTTCCTGAAAAAATCTCAACCCCTTCATTTAATGCATGATTCGCCGCCATTTTGAGCTAATTGGACTGGACTATTACTATGAAAGAGTATTTTTACTCTTTCATAGTAATACACAAGAGTATTACTATGAAAGAGTATTATAAAAAATCTAAGAAGAATTTTTGAAAAATCTTTCTTAGTGCACCCCTACACTATAAGAAGAATCGCCATGCAAAATGTCAGCCCTTTAGGTCCATCGGTTTGGTCTGTGCGTTATCTGTCAGTCAGTCAGACACGGAACTGTTTTATATATAGAGATAACTCCTAAGATATTAATTTAAATTATATAGTTATAATTGAAAAAAGTCAGATTTTCGATAAAAATAGAATAAAACATTTAATAAAATTTTTTAATTAAAAATTAAAAAATCCGGCTTCGTCAGGCACTGAATTGTGTCCGGGGCCACCCGCATGCCGATTTTGATACGATTCGGCCCTATAGCCTATCCGCTATAGAGTCCACACACAAAAAAACACGAAAAAAGCACAAAAAATGGCACAAAAATTTAATAACTTGTTGAAATTAAAAATTTAAAAATCCGGCTACTTCAGGGACTGAATCGTGTCCGCGGCCACCCGGGTGCCGATTTTGGTACGATTCGGCCCCATAGTCTTGGTGTCAGCGAGGAAAGCAGCGAAAGCTGTCGAAATAAGCAACTTTTAGGGGCAAAATCATTAAAACATTAATTAAATAACTCCGAAGCTCGATTTTCAAAAAATAATATGCCTATGTTTTAATCTGAACTATCAACTATATCTATGCAAAATTTCAACTCAATTGAAGCAATACTTTTTCACTTATAAAGGAACAAACACAGGCCTATTCGAAATAATCAACAAATTTCACAGTTTCAATGAAACACACTGATTTTTTAATAAAGTTCAATAATTCAAGTTCGATTTATGCAAATTGTGCTTAAAATTGTACATAAATTCAAAAACATAAAGTTTATAAGTTAAGTAAAGTTCTGTAGTATTATACCAATAAATTTCCAGTTAACCAATAAATTGCAAATATTTTTTTAACCTTAAATGTCCAATAAAAAGCGTAGTTCCAAATGTAATTTCCTTCAATAAAACCTTAAACGTTGCAATTTCAAAAAAGCCTTTTTTGTATTTATCAATACCTCCTCCACTTGAATCTTTAAAATATTAAATGTTTTACTGATAATAAGTGAAAATATCGTTTGATGTGTTGCTATGGTTACTTGACTATGGTTGGCAAAAGGAAAAGTTATAAAGGTGAAGCATCAGCTTAACATTTAGGCCCCTAACTTTCTTTCTACTGATCAGATGTACATAATATATAGCCTATGTCAATCTGGAATAATGTACCTTTCAAATACACTGAAGTGCCACTGAATTAGGGATAGCAAAGCCTATGCAAATTGAGCAGCGCTGCGCATCATGTATGCGCAAGTGAGGGCGCTGTGGTAACTGCATATATAGAGCGTACTGAGGTTGTTCTGAATTAGTTGTTGGGATTGCCAGTATGGGTAAACTGCCTGATTTAGACGCCTTCGATCGCGGACAAATCGTAGGTGCGCGACGCATGGGCCATTCAATTTCCGAAATCGTCAGACAGCTAGGATTTTCAAGGTCGACAGTGTCAAGAGTATACCAAGAATACATGGATGTTGGAAAAAAAACTAGCGATAGGGCAAACTGCAAAGGACAATTAGCCGTGACAGTGCGTGGTGAGAGACGGCTCAAACGTATTGTACGTAGTCAGCGAAGCCAAACATTAGCTCAAATTACCACCCAGTTTAATGACGGTGCCAGTCGTACAGTCAGTAAACGGACTGTGCAACGCTCGCTTCACCGTATGGGTTTCGGGAGCCGTCGACCTACGAGAGTACCATTGCTCTATACTCGCCATCGGGCTGCACGTCTTGCCTGGGCAAGAGAGCACAGAGACTGGAGTGTAGAGGACTGGAAACGAGTAGCATGGAGTGATGAGTCTCGATTCCGACTACTTAACGCCGACGGGAGGCTGAGAATATGGCGTCAGGCTCATGAAGCCATGGATCCTGCATGCCTGGCTGGAACTGTATAAGGGCATGGTGGCTCAATCATGGTCTGGGGTGTTTTTTCGTGGCACAGTTTGGGATCTTTGGTGCGTGTATCAACCTCCCTCAATGCAATTCGGTACGTAGAGTTGCTGGGTGATCACCTCCATCCGTTTATGCTGTTCTGTTATCCGCACGGTAATGGAGTTTTCCAGCAAGACAACTGTACCTCTCACAAGTCCCGGTTGCCTACTGGCTGGTTGGATGAGCATTCCTCTGACTTCTCTGTCATGAATTGGCCACCTAGAAGCCCAGACTTAAATCCTATTGAGCATCTTTGGGATGTTTTGGAACAAGGCGTGAAAGGCCATCACACAGCACCAAAGAACCTTACTGAATTATGGACAGCTTTAGCCAATATTTGGCAAGCCATTCCCTTGGAACGTTTCCAGAAACTTGTTGAATCTATGCCTCGTCGTGTGGCAGCCGTTATCAAGGCCAGAGGAGTCCCAACTCGTTACTAGGTAGGTATCCCTAATTCAGTAGCACTTCAGTGTAGTAAAAGAATTGTTCAAATAGGTGCAGTGGTTCCGGAGATTACCCTCCGCATACAAAATCCGCTCTCTCTCTTTATATATTAGTATATATTATTAAAAATAGAACCAGATGGTCTTGACTTTATTCCTCCTTACATCTTATAGAAACCAAAGTGAGGAAGACCTCAGACCACTGTTAAACATCAGCCGAACGATGGCCGAATGGCCAGGGCATTGGCATCAGGTACCAGAATTTGTGGGTTCGAGTCCCACCACTGGCATGAATATTTGTAACCGTTCGGAATCGGCTCTAAGCAGTAGGTCCATGTCTAATTAGCCTTCGTGTAGCAAAAATAATGGCCGTAGCGCTTTCAACCAACCAACCAACCTGTATTAAACATCAACTGAAGCACATGAAGTTGATAGATTCCGGGATACATTGGGACATGCATGACGCTTGGTTTGGAGAGCTCTGATCATCTTTTAGTGTCATGTTTATCTGTCCAATCCCCATACGGAGTCACTGCTGCTGAGAACAATCTAAACAGGCTTTCGTGCCACTCCGACATCTATGGCCCAATGATAACATTTAAGTCCCTTGTCCTCATTGAAGCGTACTTTTCTGTTCAAGGCTTAACGAGATCCGGCAGTCCTAACGCCAATGTCCTTCTCCGTGAGATCAAATAAATAAAGTTTTTTAAAAAAAGAAAAAGAAAAATTATAGAATATGTAGAGGTGTCTGCCCTACGGGCTGCGTTTTTAAGAGTAAACCCATTTACGAAATTCGTCTTAGGATTCGTCTGTTTTATTGTTTCGATGAGTAAAAACCCTTCATATGATCTATTTTCATTAAATTCACCAAATTATATTAAAGATATTTATAATATGTACCAATTTTTGGTGTATATTATTTTATAATTAATGTTATTTCTGTAGTTCATTCTCCCACAGAACAAGAAAACTGTCAATGTTTCACACGTCTTTTAATCAATATGCATACTTCATATAGTTTGATAAATCAGTGGGATCAGTGAGTATTATACAAGGTGTGGCTACTAAATCGCGAGACTGAGCGCCTTGTAGGCGTAAAACCTCTTTGAGCAGGGAGCGCATGTGTAGATGAGTGATCTTGAAGCCTTAGCTGCTATGTCGGGCCCCATCCGGTGCAATGGAACCTTCCTGATAAAGATGAGACAAGATGGGTTTTATTGTCTCTTGTAGTTAGTATGTTAGCAGCGATTGAAGGGAGCGGTGTGCAGTCGTCTTTCAGGAATCATGGCTAGTGAGTGTCTGAAACTGTTGCAAGATGTGTATGGTGATAATATGATGTCACATGCTTGAATGCTTGAATGACGCAAAAGATTTTCCGAGGGACGAGAGCAGTGGCGGCTCGTTGCTAAAATTAGTGTGTGGGGGGGGGGGGGGGGTGCTGCTTTAGAAAAAATTTAGCCATTGTTTTATTATTGTGTCAAAAGTGTAAAATTTGTAATGTGTAAAATTTCTCATTATTAAATTAAGTTGATATGTATAACAGTGAATAAAATTTGCATTGCTATAAACTGCTTTTATTTTTGCTTGAACTCCTCCTTTTTTGCCTTTCATGGCATTTGCACCACCGAATGTCTGAACTATTATCTTTTATCTATTTCTTTGAAGGATTATGTCCATATGTCCAACTGTACTAGAATACGTTTCGATATGTCATCTGCAGTTTGATTTTCTGGAATAAAGAATCCCCAAAAACGCTCAAATATTTCTTCATTAAACACGTACCGTAGAACAATGACCATTTTAGTGTGTTCTGAAAATCTGTTGTGCCATCAGCTATGACGGCTACGGAGTTTCCACAAAATAAAATACAGTCTATTATTTTGGATAAAATTTCACGGTTCTTCTTAACCTTCGTGTTAAGCTCATTGAATGAAATTCTGTATGCCTCACTTAATGTTTACGTTTCCTAAAAGTGATACTGAAACCATATTTTCAATATGTTTCTTCGACTTCTCATGATTTTCAGTTTTTTTTTTTTTTTCATTTCTTAAACACCACCAAACAGAATACACGGGAAGCAAAACAATGCAATTTTCACTTCACAGTCACAGAGCCAACTTTTCCGTTGGTACCATTCAGAATTAAAGCTGCGAATATACTTCTTGCAGTTGCTTATTCCTGACTGAGATATTCGAATATCAGGTGTTGAACGGCATCTAATCTTAACTGTAACTTTCTCATGGAGAGACAACTGTGAAAACTTAAGCTGTTGAATTTCACTTACTCTCACAGAATTTATTTCCTGGGGATTCGAGATCATGGTTAATTATTAAAATTTTCTTTACAAGAAAACAACAACAAAAAAAAAACACTGAATTAAATAGAATAGCTGATTGTCATCTACAGTTTATCACATTCAAGAATATGGTACACGGTTTTTAAGCATAACACACGCCGAGTCAAAAATAAACACTTTCACACGCTCGGACAACAGCGTCGGCACTGCGTGGACGACAGTGCCGACGCTTCTTTAGCCAGCGAGACAAAGCTCTAGACAAAGCTCAAGCGTCGGAGACGCGCGCATGCGCACAACACCCAAACACGGCATTACTGGAACTGTGAAGAGCACAGTTCCATACAAGGATTTTTGTCGTTTTTCGAGAACGAGGAGATAGCTACCGACATTTAGCTTAAGTATTATATAATGTACGAATTATGTAATGTAAGAATTATATAATGTAAGGATTATATACTGTATAATGAAAGAATTAATGAAAAAAAGATTTATTATACCTACTGAATGTTATCGATAATATCGAGGGAAAATAGGGGGTGCTGCAGTTCCTCAGTGCTTATACGCGAGCCGCCACTGGACGAGAGGATGTTGAAGACGGTACTCAAAATGAAGAAAGCAAGAATGAACAAATCAAAGTTGAAGGCAATCCTAATTATTTTCAACAATATCAATGATGTGATTGTGATTGAATAGTTACCACAGGGTCAGATAGTCTAATCAGCAGCATTATCTTCAGGTTCTGGCTAAACTGAGAGAATGAGTGAGGAAGAAAAGGCCCACGTTGTGAAGGAACAACGAGTAGATTCTCAACAAGGACAGTGCCCCTGCTCACTGTGCACTGTAACTAAACAGTTTCCAGCCGATAAGAAGATCCAAGTGCAGAAACCCCTCACCCTCTTCGCCGGATTTAGCTGCATGCGACTTTTGCCTGTTTCCTAAGGTAAAAACCGGATTTCAGGGGACCCATTTCAAGTTGTGCACGATATCAATGATAAAACGGCAAAGCTACTGGAGGGGCTGACACATGATGACCTTCAGCCCTATTTCCAACAATACAAAATTCACATACATCGGTGAATAGATAAGGGAGATGAGTATGTTGAAGGGGATACCAATTAGGTTGTACTATTTGGAACGTTTTCGTTATCCAACATGAAAATTTCGAAAGTTCCTTTAACCCGGTTTTCTTCATTCTATGGAATTTCCTTTTATGTGTACGATGGTTTTTATTATTTATAGTGTTAATAGTAAATTAAAATTTCTTGTTATTTTATACTTTGTATTCCTTCCTAGAGTCTGTGTTTTGTTTTAAACATTATTGTTGTATAATTGTTGGCAGCACAGCAAGTGCATTGGAAAAATACACGCAAGAGGGCGTCGTGTTCGCCGATGTGGGATGTTCTCGCAGTTGCAATGTAGCGAGCATGTAGAGAGGTCGTATAATAAAGTATTTCTGTGATCTGTATCCATCTGGGTTATTTCGTAAAGAACTCTCTTAACTACTTCAGTTACATCAATGGCGACGAGGATGGGATCCAGATGGTTGTTATTTGAACTCTATTTTAAATAACTTCATAGTTTTGAAAAAATTTCGATTTCGTTTTCGATTGTGCGGCGCTAAGCCTAACCTCATCTTCTAAAACGGCCTCACGTGGTTCCGATGTCTTCGTACGGAACAATCGGCGTTTTTGACTCTGCGGCGGAGTCATGGACTCATTATGCTGAGCGCATAGAACTTTTCTTCATTGCAAACGAAATTACGGATGCGGCTCGAAAACGTGCAGTTTTCCTAACTGTCGTTGGTCCCGAGGTCTACAGCCTTCTAAGGAATTTGCTCTCACCAGTTACGCCGACATCGCAGACACTGGAACAGTTAATAGAAGTTTTGAATCAGCACTACAACCCGGTACCATCGGAGATCGTCGAGCGATATAAATTCAATAGCCGCGTGCGTCAAGCTGGAGAAACAGTGGCTGTGTTCATTTCCGAGTTACGTCGGCTCGCCAAGCACTGTAACTACGGCACTACGTTGGATGTGATGCTGCGGGATCGGATCGTTTGCGGTATCCAGGATGAAGCTATGCAGCGAAAACTCCTGTCTGAACCTGATCTAACGCTAGCCCGAGCTACCGAAATCGCCGTCGCGATGGAAGCTGCAGCGCGGAATGCTGTCGACTTACGGACCGCGGCATCGTCATCGCAACCGTCGGAAGTGCGCCAAATACGGCAAAGCTCCTCTACACAGAGAAATAAGCAACCTCATGGGAAACAAGGTGCTTTTCAAAAGAAATCCGGTGCAAAGTGTTACCGTTGTGGTGAATCAAATCACAAATCCGCCGACTGCAAATTTATTAAAGCTACTTGCCACACCTGTGGAAAAATTGGCCATCTTGCACGCATTTGCCAATCTAAGATCAAATCGCCAGCGAAGCATGCCTCTAGAGATGTAAACAGTGTACAAGAATGTCAACAAAGCAATGGACTTTCGTATACTCTGTTTAATCTTAGAAACATTGGTGAAGCACCTCCGGCAGCTAAAGTTACGTGTATGGTTCAAGGTGTGAACATTTGTTTCGAAGTTGATTCAGGGGCCCCATTTACACTCATACCTCTGGAGACTTACGAAACATTTCGAGAAGTGTTACCTCCCTTGAAAGAAACTTCTATTAAATTACAGTCCTACACCAGTCATACTATTCCAATACTGGGAGTAACTGATGTCAAGGTTACGTTCCAGAAAAAGACTCACTATTTACCCTTGTTGATAGTGAAACAAGGACATGTTAACTTAGCGGGTAGAAACTGGATTTATCCACTAGGACTAATGCCAGCATTTGAAACAGTTCAGAACATTGCTAAACAGGATAGTGTGTCGGTGATGAAAAAAATGCACCCAGTTGGACAAACTCTGGAAGGTATTCTAAATAACCATAAAGAAGTTTTTGCTCAAGGTATAGGACTGCTGAAGGGAGTTAAAGTGCATTTGACTTGCCGTTCAACAGCAGTGCCTAAATTCTTCAAGGCTCGCCCAGTTCCCTACGCTTTGCGAGAGAAAGTAGATCAAGAGATCGAAAGGCTCTTACAACAAGGTATCCTAGAGCCTGTAAAAACATCCGAATGGGCAGCACCAATTGTACCAGTCTTGAAACAAGATGGTAGGGTCAGAATTTGTGGAGATTTCAAGTTAACTGTCAACCAAGCTACAGAGCGGGAGCAATATCCATTGCCAAAAATAGAGGATTTGTTTGCACAGTTGTCAAATGGAGATTAGTTTTCCAAGTTGGATCTCAGGGATGCATATTGTCAACTTGAGTTGGATGAAGAATCCAAGAAGTTCCTGGTGATCAACACTCAGCGTGGATTATTTCGATACACGCGTTTACCATTTGGAGTAGCTTCAGCACCTGCAATTTTTCAACGGGAGATTGAGAAAGTCTTGCAAGGCCAAACCGGCAGTTCATGCTATTTGGATGACTTACTAGTCACCGGTGAAGACAAAGTTACTCACCTAAAGAACCTAGACCAGGTGTTGACTCGCCTAGAGGATGCTGGTATTAAGTTACATCCAGATAAATGTGAATTTTTAAAAGAATCTGTGCAGTACCTGGGACATCGAATCGATAAACAGGGACTTCATCCAATCGAATCAAAAGTGGAGGCTATCGAGAGAGCTCCAACGCCTAGGAATGTGGATGAACTACGTTCTTTTATTGGCCTTATCACTTATTATGCTAAATTCCTACCAAACATGTCAACTGTTTTAGCTCCATTATATAAGCTGTTGGAAAAGAAACAAACTTGGAAGTGGTCGCAGCAAGAAGAACAGGCCTTCAACAATGCCAAGCAGGCTTTGAAAAATTCTTCCTTGCTGGTGCATTTCAATAACAAGGAAGAAGTGATCCTGGCATGTGACGCTAGTCCATATGGGCTAGGAGCAGTTTTGTCACACAATACAGCCAATGGAGATCGTCCAATTGCATTTGCTTCTCGTTCCCTCACAAATGCAGAGAAGAACTACAGTCAGATCGAGAAAGAGACATTGGCTTTAGTTTTTGGTGTGACCAGATTTCGCAATTATCTCTTGGGGCGGACTTTCACATTGGTGACAGATCATCGTCCCCTGATAAATCTTCTCGCTGAAAATAAGCCAGTGCCTACTGTAGCAGCTGCACGAATTCAGCGTTGGGCATTAACCCTATCAGCATATGCTTATAAAATAAAATTCAGGAAGGGTGCATTGCATGCCAATGCAGATGCATGTAGTCGTTTGCCATTAACTATTCACATGACAGATCCACCTGCTCCAGCAGATTCTGTACTACTGCTACAGGAGTTAAACGACAGTCCTGTTACTCCACATCTTATTGAGGCTGAGATAAAAAAGTGTTCTTTGCTATCTAGTCTCCGGTCGTGCATTGCTAAGGGTTGGCCAAAAGAAGTACCGCAAGGTCTAGACCAGTTTTGGCCTGCGAGGTATGAACTGTCTGTAGAGAGCGGGATCATATTCAGAGGTTCCCGTGTCTTTATTCCTCAGAAGTTTCGAAGATTCATCCTTGACGAGCTGCACATGGGTCATCAAGGAATTTCTGCCATCAAAGCAGTGGCTCGATCATATGTATGGTGGCCTGGTATAGACAGAGAGCTAGAGTTAAAAGTTCGGAATTGTGTTGCCTGCCAAGAAAATGCGTCAACTCCACCAGCCAAACAGATCTCTTGGCCTGTTCCAAAAGATCCATGGATACGTATCCATGTAGACCATGCTGGGCCTGTGGAAGGTCAGATGTTGTTGATTGTGATTGACTCATATTCAAAGTGGCTAGAAGTGATTCCTGTACCTAGCACATCTTCAGCAACTACCATAATTGCACTCCGCAATTTGTTTGCCCGTTTTGGTCTACCAAAGAGTCTGGTGAGCGACAATGGTACTGCCTTCTCTAGTACTGAGTTTCAGTCATTTCTTGCACAAAATGGTATTGTGCATATAAGAACTGCTCCTTTTCATCCAAATTCAAATGGACTGGCAGAAAGAGCAGTACGCACTGTCAAAAGTGCTCTTCGGAAGATTACTGTAGGCTCCTTTTCTGAAAGGTTGGCAAGATTTTTATTGCACTATCGTAGCACACCACTTGCAGCAACAGGGATCTCTCCTGCAACAAACATGCTGGGTCGTCCACTACGTTGTCGGTTAGATCTGCTGAAAGACTTTAAACAGCATGTGAAACCTCCACCAGATTCTGAAAACACCTCTAGATTCCAAATAGGTGATTTTGTTTGGGCACGGAACTTCAGCCGTGGTCCTAAGTGGGTGGCTGGTGTGGTGTGTGACAGAGTAGGAAACATAATGTTCAAGATTGAAACAGCACTAGGCATTTGGACACGCCACATGGACCAAGTGCGTCATCGTGAAGGTTCGTGCAATTCGACTTCACAAGATCAAGTACCATCCAGTTTTGATGTAGATATCCCTAGAGTGAATCCTTCAGGTGAACCACCCAAGTTGACACCGGCATTGGATATACCTGCAGGATCTGAGGATGATAATCCTCCAGTTCTTACTCCACAAAAGATACAAGTTCCTGGACAGTGCGCTGCAGTCGACACTGACTCCTTACAGTCAGGTTCTACAACACCAGACCGAAGGAAATCTTCAAGGAAGAGAAAACCACCCAGTCGTCTAAACCTTTAATTGGCACTTTAGGACTGAATGTTTTTCTTTTTTTCCTTTTTGTTTCTTTTTTAAGTGTGTGTAAAGTGTTGTATAATTGTTTGCAGCACAGCAAGTGCATTGGAAAAATACACACAAGAGGGCGTCGTGTTCGCCGATGTGGGATGTTCTCGCAGTTGCAATGTAGCGAGCATGTAGAGAGGTCGTATAATAAAGTATTTCTGTGATCTGTATCCATCTGGGTTATTTCGTAAAGAACTCTCTTAACTACTTCAGTTACATCAATTATCGAATTTATTTTTTAAGAATCCTACCTCATTTGTCGTGTTTGGATCGAAACATGATTTTTAAGTAATCAGTAAAATGACAGTTTATTCTATTGCACAGTGCTTTCATTCGCAATACATTCTTATACTCTCTTACCTTGGTTTTGAAAAACTTTTTTCTTCTAATAAACAAAAGATCAAAACATTTCGAACTTCCTTCAGAAGGAACTAAGATCAGTTACATGAATATTTAAAAAAAAAATATCCCTTTTTCCTTTCCATGTATATGCTGCTTATAATTAACACAACTGCCAGGCCCTGATTTTCCATTAGGCCCGGTAGGCCCGGGCCTAGGGGGCCCCCAAAAAATTTTAATTTTAAAAGGAAAAAAAGAAAAAAATTCAAAAGTCAAATTCTTTTAATTTTACCCTTTTTAATAGCAATTTTTTTTATGTATCCTTTCAAATTTGATTGATTGATTGGTTCCTCATATGTATAGTTATATGTATAGTTCATCATATGTATGTTATAGTGTATCTAATGGATTAATAAGTTTTTCTGGTTACATTGTATTGGTGTTTTAATGATGAAGTTAATATGTTGTATTGCATTTTTTATTTGATAATGTTCTAGGCTTCTACGCTTCAGTTAGCCAATTCTTGGTAAAATGGTACTTTCACAATGATTCATGATTATTTTTTTGAATGTCAATTTTGGAAATTTTACGCCAACATCAGTGTTGGGGGGCCCCCATCCCGAGTTGTGCCTATAGTCAAGAATTTTCTAAATCGGGCCCTGATAAAAAACAATGTAGCATGTTTGACGCCAATATCAATCCTTGGAGCCGAAATTTCGCCAAGTTGCCAGATACTGTCAAAAAGTTACCGTTTTTGGAAATACGCGGCAATGCTAATCTCCATAGGGTTTCCTAGTTTTGTTCTCCAAAGGCCGCTTCACTCCAATGGCGTATGGAGAAAATTGATTTGACATACGAGTAATTTGCGTCACGAGCTTTGTCACGGAACTAATTAAACTAGTAAGTCAAGGCACCACTGTGTAAAGCATTGGTATTTGTAGCTATCTGCATTGTTTATTAAAATTTCAAGTGCACGTTTACCGTGATAATTTCTAAGGATGAACGATATTTAGGTCCTGAATCCATATAATTTTCGATCGTTGGCAATGCTGCCGAGACATCAGGATCTGATAATCGAAACCGAAACCGATGTCACATGTTTGTAGTGATAAAATAATGTGGTGTTGAACTTGTCCTCGTAAGTTTGATAATTCCTCATTTGCATTGGATGAACCTGTATAAGAAATAAAGGAATAAAATGATAACTTGGTATGTGGATTTAGTGTCTGTTATATTTACAAGAGTAGGTTAACGTTTGATCATTTCAGTATTTCCCACTTAAATTACGTCTCTAACTTTTGTTCTCTTTTCACCCATATACTTTGCGATTCTAAAAGTACTTTTAAGATTTGATTTATTTAAAAGGGGGAAATTCCATTTAATCTTGATTTGAGTTACAAATATTTCTTGATTCAGTAAGAGAGTTAGCGTGTTTCCAAAAACTGTTAGAGCACACTATAGACTGATAGGAGGAGAGATTATGAAATCAACTATCTTTATAAACCTGTACATTTATAGAATAGACAATAATACTTCTTTTTCACTAAGATTTCAAGAGGCAGAAAAGCATACTCATTCTTTTATCGCTTCCGATTCGTACAAAATTAATGAGGGAATAAAGAGTGGTAAAATTTTTGAACTGATGATTTAAAACGTGGGTGTTTACGATAAACTTTTATTTATTTTATTTTCTAATCATATGACATTATAAATATTATATACTTAAATCATACTTGCAATGCATTTGTACTATAAATAGTGTCAGTTAAAATGTTTTTTGTTTGCACTTGATTTATAGATCTTATTAAACTACGAAAGTTGCATATAACACGTACATACATTATATATATATATATACAGTGGCTCCCAAAAGTGTTCGTACACTTACGATTTTCAATGAAATAGGGGTCTATCCACTAATTAAAATGAATATTTCAGAATGGGTATTTAATAATAAGATCTATAATCTATTCTTAACAAAACTACATGAAATATTTTGAAAACATAGTAGGTTAACTTTATTTTTAATAAACCAGTAATCAAAAAGTAACAAAAACATTATCTCACTAAAGTCATCGTACACGGAAATATTTTCGGATAAATTCATAATTAAAAGTATAGTCTGGTGCTTTATTTTTATTTTTGAACTGTGGTGGCATTTAAATATCGTTTGGCTTTAATATTTGCCTTCCGTAATATACTATTTATTATTTAAATATGCTCGTAGTGATAAAGAAACAACAAACAGCATTCGAAAATTGATTATTTTTCATCGTAGTAGTGTTAAATCAGTTCGGAATATAGCTAAATTACTTAATTATCCCATTCTTCTGTGCAGTATGTAATGAAACACTTTAAAGAAGAAAATTGGAATGAAAACAGGGTAAGAAAAGGTCGTCCGTCAAAGTTAACAAAACGTGATCAGAGATTTATAATTAAAAAATTTGTGAAAAATCCACATCTGAGTGCTGTAAAAGTTTCTGCGGAATTCAATGAAACATATTCTACTTCAATTTTACCTGAAAGTGTTCGATGAGTTCTCAGAGCAGCTGGATTACATGGGCATTCTGCCCGTAGAAAATTTTTTGTGAGTGAGAAAAACAGAAAGCTTAGGCTTTCCTTCGTGCTATCAATGATAAATAAGCCCCAAACGTATTGGAATAAAGCAAATTTAACATTTTTGGTTCCGATGGGCGTATAATTGTATGGAGAAGAAAAAATGAGGAACTTAATCCCAAGAACTTAGTAGGAACAGTTAAGCATGGCGGTCGAGGTGTCCTTGTGTGGGGGTGCATGTCAGCAACAGAACTAGGTAATTTGGTATTTATTGATGGCATAATGAATCATGCTGTTTATATAAATATTTCAAGAGAGAATTTAAAATTATCAGCCCAAAATTTGGGTATTGGAAATAATTTTGTTTTTATCAAGATAACGATCCTAAGCACACGGCTCTCAACGTTCGCCTCTGGTGTCTCTATAATTGTCCACGAGTTTTGAAAACACCACCTCAATCGCCAGATTTAAACCCAATAGAACTTATTTGGAGAGAACTGGAGGTTTGAGTACAAAAACACGACATTCACACGAAAAGCGAACTAAAAAATATGATGGAAGAATGGATGAACATTGATGCAGAAATTACAAAAGAACTAGTGCAATCTATTCCCAGACGTTTAAAAGCTGTTGTGGATGCTAAAGGATATCCTACTTAATATTAATTTAACGAAAAATTAGAATATTTACTAATATGTAGAGATTTTTTACAAGTGTACGATGACTTTTGTGAGATAAAGTTTTTGTTACTTTTTGATTATTGGTTTCTTAAAAATAAAGTTTTACTATGTTTTCAAAATATTTCACGTAGTTTTGTTAAGAATAGATTATAGATCTTATTATTAAATACCCATTCTGAAATATTCATTTTAATTAATGGATAGACCCCTATTTCATTGAAAATCGTAAGTGTACGAACACTTTTGAGAGACACTGTATATACTTAATGTATATAAGTGTATTTATATGTATCTATACACACACGCATACATTTCGTTAAAAGAATTTGTGTAGGAATTTTGATTTTTCACAGAGTTCCCTTTTTTTCTGTGTATATCATAATAATTTTCATTTGCCTTCAATAGTTTTTTAATAATAATCTGCCTAAGATGGATCATGATAGTTAGTAGTATAATTTTTAAACTTTTTATTTCTACTTTTTCTAATCATTTTGTGTTAATTTTCTTATATTATAAATTAGATGTTATGATGTTCCTTAGAATGTCTTCTAAATTAGTAACAAATTTTAGATTCTTATATTTTGGGAACATGAACTCTTGAGTATGATGAAGTTCAGCTTTTTTTCTGTCTTGCAAAAACTGGATGTTAGTAAGTGTGAATAGCTAGAAAATCCCCAAAAATTATCAGATAGGGGCATAGGTACATTATTATGTTTAAAGATGTGGTACTCTTTATGATAATGATTATATTATCATTAATTATTATTTTTAAACAGCTTTAAGGATATGGATAATAGTCTACATGTTGATAGTAACTCTTCTAATAGAGATATTAATTATGTTAAATTTAGCTCCTTAAATATGCATTCAACTTTGAAGAAAATAGAAGAGGATCCAAAAGCAGAAATGAGCTTACTTGTAAAAATAATATCAGAAAATCTCTCATATAAAGGTAAGCTGAAAATTTTTTTTTATCTTGTTACTTTTTGGAGTGTTTTAGCTTTATAACCTATCAGTGTGGTTTTCAGTTTATCTTATTAATGCTCCATTAATTTTGATTCACTATTTTTTTTTGTTCTTTTTTAATGTGGATTATTTCAAATTTCATAAATAGTAGGAATCCCTAATATTCACTATTACAATCACTTAATGCCAGAACCACCAAACCTGTCAATGACTTCATTTTAAACATAGATGGAAAGAGGTATACAGTGGAGCTTCAATCTATCATTTTTCCAGGGACCAATTGCTCTGAACAATAAATTTGGAAAACTAAGGGATGTGGGAATATCACAAAGAAATATTATCATCGGGACTGGATGAAATAAATGACACGGGAGAACAATGATTTAGAGAGTGATTGATTGAGGGTCCACTGTATCTTATTGTTTATGATTCTTGCGTTAAATAAACTTCTGAATTTTGTTTTGCAAAATTAACAGTTCTTCTAAGCATTTAATTATTATAGCTTATTGAGAGCCACAGTAAAATCAAACACTGTAGCTTTGTTCCATTGTTAGTTTGTTTTTATTTATTTATTTTGGGGGGGGGCTAATATGGAGGCATTTTGTCTAAGACATAGCACAGAACCATAGAAATTATTGATACTGTTTATCTAGGAGCACCGTACAGGTGTCTCAACATTGCTCCCTTGGTGCCACCTCAATTTTGACCAAGCCTCCCCCCCCAGGGACAACATATGAATGGCTTGCATCTTCTCCTACCCATTAATCTGATGAAAGGACTTTCTGGTTTATGGATTTAACCTGCCCATATTCGGCCTAGACTTGGAGGTATTTTATGGTATTTGTTAAATTCCAACTGAGTACCCCCAGTCCAAAGCCCAACATGCCACCACTAGGCTACTTCAGGTCCTTCTTCCATTAATTACTACTAGACATATATTAG
Source organism: Dolomedes plantarius (assembly GCA_907164885.2). Lineage (NCBI taxonomy): Eukaryota > Metazoa > Arthropoda > Arachnida > Araneae > Dolomedidae > Dolomedes > Dolomedes plantarius. The sequence continues at coordinate 157,667,711 of OU015495.1, read as the reverse complement.
TAATAGTGTTTTAAGTATATAATGAAGCATCAGATTTATTTTTTTTAATGAATATGGCTAATTCATATGTAATATACACCTTGAAGCTTTCATGGCATATTTTTCTTTTAAATTTCTCAGTTTGCATCACTTCAAAATGTCATTAAGATATTATACCTCTTTGTAATATATATAGTAGTTTAGTCTTATTATTAATGAAATGCATTCTACAGTATTTATTGTTGTTCCATGTAATTATGTAAAATGTTCCATGTGGTTATGTAAAAAATCATTTGTGTTGAATGTTTATAATTTGCAAATTTACAATTTATAAATTTAATGTATTTTGATCTTTATTCTATGTAATGTTATATAATTGATAGAAATTTCATGAAAAGTGATTATAAAAAGAAAAAAAGAAAATTTTTATGCATGTATTTCTAATTTAGTAGAATTGTATGTATAATAAATAATATCAGAGTCAGTATTTATAAATTACTTTTTTTAGCTCTGAAGAATAACTTACTCTTTTTTATATTAGAATTTATAATATGCTTTTTTCAGCTGTGATGATTACATCTTTTTATTTTATCTTTTACATTTTATGGTAACAGAGGCTTTGGAGAAAAATAATTTAATTATGAAAGAACAGTTAAGTGCCTTTTGTACTTTGAAAGACAGGATGATATCAGAATTACAAGAACAACAGCAAAATCTTCAAGAGGCAATAGGAAAGATATTTTTTTTCAAAAATGAAAATAGTAATTTGCAAAAGAAATTAGACAGTCTATCAAAAGACATGTGTCAGTGCAAAGGAATAAAAGATTTCTGTACAAAGGTAATTACTTATGATTATCTTGACATAATTGCATATCATTACTGAAACCTTTTCAGTAATTTGTGAAGAAAAGTTAACATCTTCATTTTACCAACATTTTCTAATAGCGATAATATAAAAACAACGAAACTTTCACATCATGTTTTGAGAAAAATTAATAGAGTTCTGGGTCATTATAGTATCTTAATATTACAGAATAGGAGTCAACATTATCTTGTTATGATACTCATATTTTGTACTACTTTTACTAGATTGTGGTGTTGACTGTGATCCATCTGGTGTCTCACTTCGATTATTATTATTTTCAGAAGGTTTTTCTGGTGAGCATATGTTTGCAACTGTGAACTCCACCCGAGAGGGTATTTTCCATGTGTTTTGTTTATGACTGTAGTTCAAATGCATTTTAGTGGCAAAATTGTGAGTTCAAATAAAATGAGTTAAGAATTAAAGCTATGTCCCCCCCCCCCCCCCCCGCCCAATAAAGCACATACATAAATGAAAAAGAAAGGAGGGGTAAATATGTTGCTATGATAAATGGGGGGGGGGGAGGAAGATGCACCCTCCAAAAAAATGCATAGGGTAAGCACCACTGTACAGCTTGAAACCAAACTTTAGTTTGTTTAAGCTGTGAAGTTATTAGTAAAAAGGATAGATATTTGTATAAAATTTTAATAATTACAGTGCCTGGCCTTAAGCTCAAAAGATGTTAATTAATAAGCACATTAAATACGAGCTTTGCAAATATTTAATAAATAGTTTGAACTTGATTAAGTTAATTTGTGTATGTGTTTTCTTCATTTTTTTTATGATTTGTTTACAAAAGTTTCATAGAGTGTGTATTTAGCATGGTAAGAATTTTGTCAGGCACAGAACTTTTCAAAAATTTAAATTCTCATGGTTTTTAGAGAGATAACTCTATATGTTAATAGATAAAAAAATATATATACCAGGGGGTAATAGTATTTAAGCAATTATATTCATCAAATAAAGGTTGTTTTCTTCATGCTGTTACAACTGTAGCCATAGGTCTCTAAAATGACATTGTTAGGTATATATAGTTTTCGTAGGGATTTCAGGAGTCCTATCAATTATTTGTTGATGTTTTGACAGATCACTATTGTTCATTCCATCGAATCTGTTAGACATTAAAATCAAATGATGTAAAAGACTAATTGGAGTTAAAAAGTATGTTCTCTTGTTCCTTTGTTAAATATTAAAATGCTTTCATAATAAAAAATTATACAGTATTTTGACAAGGAGAAATCTCTCCTTGTCAAAATACAAAATACTGTATAATTTTTTATTATTTGTTTAAAAATATTAACCTGAATAGTTTGGTTGTATCAGGTTTGAGTTTTTAGTCAAAGGGTAAAAAATGAATTATTCAAATCTGATATAATATGGTTGGTTGTTGAGTGGTTATGGTTTAGTTATTGTTCTGCCAATGTATGTCTGTTGTCCCCCAGCTATTAAGTTATGCAATAAAGTTTCAGTAAAACATCAGTTCTCTACAGACTTGTAAAAGATTAGGTAAGATAAGATTTCTGTAATAAATGATTTATCTTTTTTCATATTGGCATGTATATTTCTCATAAATGTGTAAACAATCATTCATGCACAAGCCAGTTAAATGCAGGAGGAATAAAATTGTTTAGAAATGTAAAAATGGGTTCTTAAGGATCTGCTAATTTAAAAAAAAAAAAATGAGTACCTGTTGCAGAAAGTGGGTAAAATATATGCTATACAACACCAATATAATACTAATTAATGAAATCAGTAAATTTAGTGATATCAAATGCATTTCTATCTTTGGAAAATGTAGTGTTTTGGAAATGTTCACTTTTTTGATTCTGCTATATAGTTGTAGGGTTTTTTTTTTCATCCTAAAGAAAAGATGATTTAAAGACTATAAAATAATTTCTTTCTAATTTAGGAGAAATCTGTTAAAGAATGTTCACAAATTAGTTCTGATACTTGCAAGGAATTAGCAGATCATAAAAAAATCATACAGAAAGGTGAAGAGGTACTGAAAACTTTTCATGAATTATTTTATTCATTCTACTTGTAAAAGTTTGATATATCACTTGGTTAATTTTTAATAGATATTTCTTTTCAATATCTTTTGGTTTATTTGTAATAGATAATTCTTTTCAATATCTTTTGGTTTATTTGTAATAGATATTTCTTTTCCATATTTTCTTTTTGGTATCATATTTGCATATCACTTTAAATTTTTTATGTTCTTCTGTTTTGCTCTTTTAAGTATTTTAATTACATATAATAGTAACTTTCCTTATGTATTGATATCAGATTAATAAAATTACAGAGAAGTATTATATAAATAACATATTAATTATGTATAGAACATTTCTCTTTGATCAAAAAGAAAGGATAGAAAATAGGCTCTTATAAGTCCTTAAATATTTTCAAAAACTTTTCATAATTTTCCCCAAAAAGTCCTTAACCCCTTAATGCGCAATTTTTGTATTAATTTGGGTAAAAAAAAATTTTTAATTATAACTTATGTATGACTTATTTATGTTAAAAAAGCAATATGACATAAACAGACTTAAGATATTTGGATAAAAACAATTTAGTATTAAACATGACACAAACCCAGTTGTAATATTTGAATGAACATAAAAGTATGATGCCCATGACTTTCACATAGCTGAACAATTCTGCAAGTAAGCGTTGCCCGTGTATATCACGGAACTGTACATTAAGCGATTAATTTTTCGATAGGAGGAAGAAGAAAAAGAAGTGAACCATGACCACTACTTTGAATATCAAATAATTATATATTTGAACAGAATTAAAAAGTAGTGCAAGAAATGTAGTAGTTTGTCTGCAAACTCTAGAGCAAGTTATCAGGGATGTTCAGAACCAATGCCTGCTAAAATTTTTCTTTCTTGAAGTTTAATTTTAACTATAGGTTTTGAATTCAGAGCAAAACTTTACACATCTAAATACTAATGAGGTATCTACGTCATCCTCTATTTTTATTTTTATTTAAACTAGGGGCTTCGCCCCTAGGACCGCTCCCCTGTTATGGCTAATAGTGAGATACATAGGTGTGAGATTCTCGGGCAATGTAACAGCTTCCATCCATTTACTGTTGTCACCCTTAATGCAAAGGGCGTTTCATCACTGTTGAATTATCAGCTTTAAAATTCAATTAAAAATCGAAAATTTAAGATATAGACTTGAAATGAGGTTTATATGAATAAGAAAGCTTTCAGCTTCCAGATGATGTAAATATTTTCTTTGTAAAATAAAAACTCGAGGAGCATCCATATTACATCCACATAGGGAATGATATTTCTTGAAAAACTGTGTTTCATTTTTTGATGAAAATATTAGTCTGTTTTAAAATATTTTTAAACAAATGAGGTCTAGTTTGAAAGAGAAATGTCTGTAGTCTTAAATTTTAAAAAGATCAAAATTCTACGATCAATTTTTGGCGAGTTATCGTAATCTGAAGATGAAAAAGTCAATATTTTCCCACAAAACATAAAATAAGTGTGTGAATATAGTATCTGTATATTCTGTCATCATAGAAAAATTAAACTAGTGATGTGAATATAGATTTTTTTTAACTTTTACATCACTGAAAATAGTAAATTTTCCTTTCTTTGAAAAAAAATAGATTAATCTAATACATGGAAAAGATTTGATGAGTGCTTTAAAGTCTGAAGTCGAAAGATTGGATAAAGAAATAAAGAAGTATCAACAGAAGTTTGGTTCCATCTCTAGGTAATGCTCTTTCAAATTCAATTTTGTTCAAAATAATTTTTTTTCTTTTTCTTTAAATCTATTAATATCAATTCTGTTTGACATGTTTATTGGCCTCAAAATAAATATTAAAAATTTGTGAGATTCTTTTGCCTTGTAATATACTGTATAATTTTTCAGCTTAAATTAGTAAGAATAGCTCTGATCTTTCTCTGTTATTTATTCTAATCTAACAGATTTACTGCTATATGCAAGTGGAATGTGTTATACAGTTTTGTTGTAGGATTGAAAGCAAAAAACATATTGTTATTTAAAACTTTTGTTTGTTTTCAGAGAAAGTTAATAGTTAAATTTTTCATAAAATTTATCTAAAATGTTGCAGTGAAATTTAACCATACAGTGCCCAAATTTTATTTATGACCATTTAAAAAGTTAAGTTTATATTGATAAAATTTTCAGGTTTTTGTTTGTTTGTTGTTGTTGGGGGGACAGGGGGGTATAAGTCTGTTATTATAAAATTTAGTTTTATTCAGATTAATGAAATAGTAAAATTTTGTTTTGAATATTTATAAACACCTTAATTTTAAAACAATATACTTGTTAGAAATCCTAAAAATTATTAGGGAGGAATAGGTAAATATAATGTCATAAAAATTGGACATATATGATATAGGTTATATTTTAATTAATATGATATGTTTGCATCTAGAATTACTTAAGATCGCCCTGAATTTTGTAAGCAACAGACATGAGTACATTTTTGTTTTCAGAATTTTATTCACTTCTGGAATTCTTCACTTGCAGTCTTTCTTATCTATTTTCTTTGGGTGCTAAGAAAAACTACAAATTCTAGCTATGCAGGACTACTAGAAATTTTGCAGTATTGATGAATGTGTGAAAAGAATGAAAAAGTTAAGATAAAATTTATCGTAACCAAATTGAGATTGCATTAGCGTAACATTTGTTTACATGAGTTGTCCGTCTCACTGAAGTATTTTTCATAAAATTTATTAAGGGATGTATTATTCTGCCTTAATTAGCTAAAAGCTTCAAGCTGCCATATCACAGGTCCAGTGTTTGACCCTGCGACTGGGCAAGGTCGATTGAGTCTTTCATCCCTTGAGTGGGTCAATACAATGAGGACCAAGCATGCTTGGGAACTAACTCTGGGGGGTCCCACGGCAGGCTGATCACCTGCCTGAGACATATGCTGTATGTCACCCCAAGCGGTTCCCCCACAGTCAAGAAAGTGGAGATGGGCTCCACTGACCTTGGTCCACAATGGACTGTTGTGCCATTAGTTAGTATTATTCTGCCTACTTAGTTATTCCTCTAAAGTACTGGACTTTTAAAGAATAAAGTGTTTATTTTTTATCATATTTTTACTTTATTAGAAGATTTAGGTGAGCCATTAAAGAAATTCTTTAGTTTTATTGTTTTGAATTTCCTAGAAACTTTATCGATTTTAATGAAGGTTGAGATCTTTATTAAGATAGAAATCTGTAAATAAATAATTTTATGAATATTCTTGTGAGAAATACTTAAAAAAACATTTAGATGAAAAAAAATGGTTTCACAATTTGTTCATTACCCAAAAGAAAAACCACCAAAATTGTATTTAAAAAAAAAAATACTAAAAAAAAGTATTTTCTATGATAAGAACATAATTTCCAATGAACCAACCAACTTAATTGCTAATTAATTTTTAGGATATTTAAAATTTTATTGTAAGATTATTAATGCTGTAGAATGTCAAAAATCTTTTTAATCATCTGTTGACAAAATACACATGTATGGAATTATGAATAAAGATATCCTAAATGATATAAATGGCTGAGATCAAACTTTTAGAGTGATGAAACATACAGTGTATGATTGCATAAATTCTGTATTGTATAAATGTAATTGATAGCAATTTAAATATACAGCCATTTTTTTTTCTAACTGCAGAACATTTGTAATGCTTAAGAGTATCAGTATGGTCACAGTAAAATTTCTTGTTTGATTGTACTAGTGATTTCTGGTAGCTCTTATTATAACTTATGTAGCAAATTTAAATGTCAACAATATTTTTGATATTCATGTTTATTACAGGCATGAAAGCCTTCAACAGACTGATGAATATGAAGTTGACACATCAAAAACATCAGAGGATCATAATACTAATGAATTTGGTCAGGAATCGCATAATATAGAGGATAATTTGAAAATGGAACAGAATAATCAAAGAGATAAGTAAGTATGGATTGCATTTATACCCATGATCTACATTCCAATAATCATACTTATTTAAACACTTTTATTGCAGTCTTTAAATTTACCTCCCACCACCACAAAAAAAGCATTCTTTTTTTTTTAAACATATAGTTTTGAATTTATTGAAAGAAATTTTAATGTAGTTAAGAGTTTGTTGAGTTTTCATTTTTTAAATTATTAAGTTATTTCCATATCATGTTGTGTTTTACTTGAAAATATTAACATTAATGTGTTTATATGTATATACACACATGTATGTAAATGGAAATATAGATAAATATAGATACTTAATTTTTTCCTTTATATATGTTCAATAACTGCTTATAAGTGTGCATTTTTCATTATGAAATATGACTGCTGTGGATATATTAATATGTATGACATGTCTTATATGATAATATTAATGATCATTTTTTTTTTGTGAAAAATTTTATTCTTAGAACTAGTACCTTAAATATGATGTTGCATGTAAGCAATTTTTTTAAAATGAATTTTATGTTTAAAGGGATATCAAATTTAATAAAATGAAATTATTTCATCCTTTAAAATTGTGATTAAAATTTTTTTTCTTGTATTGTTGAATTTGAATTTAAGGTAAAATTATTGTTAAGTTATTAAAAATATACATGACTATCTTTTATTTATATGTTTCATTATAGAAAAATGGCTGTGATTTCTATGCTCGTAAATTTCCTGAAATTGTAAATTTTTCCTAGTTAGGGAATTCTATGGTTTCATTGAGCAGCTGGTAGGCATTTTGATTTCTGATTATTTAAAAGTAGGTACTTTAAGTCTAAAGTTTTGAATTTAAAATCGTGATAGAAAAGTAATTAAATTTATTACCGTGAGTCATGGATTTTCTATAATTTCGCATTTTTACTGTAAAGGATAAGATCTTATTTTTACCTTTTCTGGTATAAGATTAATTAACCAAAAATTTTCTGGGGAAATGTAGTATTGAAATTTTAAATTTTAAATGAGCCATAGTATTGGTTTTGTCAAAAAGTTTGTTCAGTTTTAAAGAGCACTCTAGTAGCACTTAGTTGTCTTTAACATCATTCGAAATAATTTTATTAGAATGTGATGTAACAGCTGTCATATCAGCATGCATTTAAAACAAAAACTTATCAAAATTAAGGATTTTTCGTGTAGCCATTTTAATATTGAAGATTGTAGAAAATGAGCAACATTTTTTGTCATATTACATTTCATTATTTAAAAAAAGGTTAAAAAAAAAAAAAAAAAAAAAAAAAAAAAAAGAGATTTGTGCAGTCTAAGTTTTGGGAAGATGGTATTATGAAATTGCTGGAAAAATGGCTGAAGGTTGTAGAACAAAATGGTGAGAACATGTTCAAAAAAGCTGTTGTTGAAAATCAAAAATGTGTCTTTTATTTTTACCTAAAATATGAATGAAATTTTTTGCCAACTAGCTAAAAATTGTATCTATAAATGTATTTATGTGTATAAATTTACATGAACATGATTTTTCTTTTAGGAATTCAAGTTCATCATCATCAAGAAAAAATCTATCATTCTCTTCCGTAACAAAAGTAAGAATTTTTAAATATGGGTGAGTCAAAGGCAAAGTGAAGTAAGCAAAATTTTGAAAAAATTGGACTAAGTGGGGTTTTGTAGTGTTAAATGTATTCTTCAGCATATGGCAAAGAGAGGTAGGTCTTAGTTAGATTTGAAGGGAAGATAGGATGCAGCAGTAATATATTTATGATATCTATGTTAAAATTAGTATAAACATTTTAGGTGTGCCACACACTGAGTGAAATGGTTTTGTGAAACAGTGATGAAACGATTAAATTTATAAACGGAGATTCACACACTGAGTTTCATGAAATTATAGTAGCACAAGGTAGCACAATCAGTATTTCTTAAAACTTGTATGATTTCAAGCAACTATAGTTTTGCATAATCACTTGCAGCCAAGTGTTCACAAACAAGTAATTCCTAAAATATTTTGCCAATAACTCAATTCTTTTACAATTCATTAATTATCAATTCTCTCAATATTTTTCTTTTTTCTAAAAAAATTCCAATGTACAACTGTTAATTAGTAGAAGCCGAAAGTTTTCCAGGTCTTCATGTAATTCTTTGGTTACAACTTAACTACTGTAAGTTCTGAACCAGTTCTGTTAGAACCAGGGCTCATAGACCTGGGTTTTTGAACCCAAATTTGGGTTTTTCAATGACCATGTGAGTTTTTTTTTTTTTTTTTTTAAATGAAAATATTTTTAAATTTGGGTTTTTTCCCCCTTGGTAAGTTAAAAATATAGCAAAACATTAATATTTATTTCTTAATATAAGCATAATTAAGTTACAATATGACAATATAAATTTTACAAAAATACAGCTTATTAGGACATTAGTATGTGTTTGAATGTAAAATGAGAAAAGTGGTGATCATTCCAATTGAATTGTGATATACCTCCGTCTTATAAATCCATTCCATAATTTTGGTATTTGTTATGTAATATCAAAGGTGGATTCAATAATCCTTAATATGAAATCTTATCACACTTCGTGGCCCATTTAAACTATTTTACCTCACTCTTCTGTGAGTGTAGTGAGAGTTTTATCACCAGTTAATAGAATCACAACAGAAGACACAAATTCTCTAAAATCTGAAACTATAAATGATTGTATGGTAGCACAACAGTCAGTAAATAGATATCATCAAAATCGTCACACCTGGATACCTAAAACAGAATTGGTAAAAGACGTAATAGAGGGAGAATGTTATAGGTGATAAGTAGCAAGCATAAAAAAAAAACAAAAAGAGCTTCAGAAAATAAATTTGGAGGTGAATGATGACATGGATAAAATTTGACAATCTATATATATAAAACACGTAGGTATGCAGCACAAAAATCGATGATATTTCTACACTCCGAATGGCAATGGCTACAACTACTGGATGTAAACATTAGCAGCCGTCTGCAATTTAAAACGTGTCTGTGTAGTGGCGACACTTGTTACAACCGCTGATCTTTTGACAAAATATGTGTAGATCTATCAAATCCAGTGTTGAGTCATGGACAGTTGTATGCAGGTTTATCTAGAGTCTGTTCTTTTGATTCTGTCACTGTAGTATCTCCTACTTTTGAATTACTGAGTGTATCAAGAAGTTTTATGAATATCATAGTTGTAATCCACACTATATTTCAGTAGTTTCTGAATTTTTACTCCATCTTAAAAGTGAAGAAATTCTCCCAGCAATTCATTATTTGATATGATTAAGTGGATATCTGAATTTTGAACAATAGTATATACAGAGAGTGATTTAATCCACACTATATTTTAGTACTTGCTGAATTTTTACTCCATTTTTTAAATGAAAAAAATTTTCCCCAACAATTTCTTATTTCATGTAATGATACAGTGTATATATCTTAATTTTGAAAAATTGTTTATACAGAGAGGGATGTAATTTTTAAAATCATTGGTGTTGGATTTCCCAGTCTTATCTTTAACTCTGTTCTGAAGTAATGGAAATTTACATTTTTTAATCATGTTGTTTTAGAATCAGCCTTATAGTGAATTTAGCAATGATTGTACATTTTTTGTGCTCAGCTCCCACTACCCCTTAACATGCATTTATGATGAAAGGTAATGGTGACATTCCTTACATAGGTTACTTTCAGTTGAGTTGTTTTGCAAAAGAAAATATAAAACTAAAAACAACCATGGTGGCTGCGCAACAGCTAGTAAAATAAAATAACTTTAATGCAACATCAAGTAATCTTAGAAAATGGTGTATGTATTATCTTATTTGTATTTTTTTTGTCACAATCTGGACTTCTTTAGATGCAATCTGTGTTTATTACATTTTTCGTGTTGGGACTTGGTTTGAACCCAGTATTTTAGTTTCCTTTTCTTATTTCACAACCACCTTCAAAGCATGAATATTTCCATGTCACCTGATGACATCATAGAAACTGAAAACTACAGTTGAACCAGTGTGCAACCTCATGTGAAACTACTTTCAAGAAACAAATTTCATGAAATTGATTTCATAAAACCAATTTCCTCAACATGCAGCCCACTAAAAATGTTATGTTTTGCTTTATTTGGCTAAAACATCATCAAAGAATCATAGTATGCTTTCCTTAATACAATGAAGCAGGGAAAAAAAAAGTTTTGAGACCTGTATAAAATCCGCAGTTTGAGATTGTACCTAAGTCCAATTTTCTGAAAAGTTATTTCTTTTTTCTTCTTCTTCTTTTCAACTAATACTACTACTAACTTCACTTTGCCTTTTACCCATATCTAAGATTTCTTTTTAAAAAATTAGACTTATTTCGTAATCTTATGAGTTTAAACAATTACAAAAATTACTGCATGTGTTTTAGAACTATATCAGTAACCTTAAGCAAATGGATAACTGTTGGAATTGTTTTGTATGACTATTACTAGATACAGAAAGGATAAACTTGAGAAAATTATATAATATTGTTATTAATTGTGTGTGTATGTATATACATATATGTACAGTGGTACCTCGGTACTCATCGTTAATTGGTTCCAGAAGGCACGACAAGTTTCGAATTTTTCCTATAAGGAACAATGTAAATTGAATTAATACATACATGAAAACCAGAAATTTCAGCTTTTACTGGTCAATTTATAAATGAATGGGGTTTTTTTTAAAACAAAATCTTTAAACTAGAGTGAAATAACTTAAAACAATAATTAGATAAAATAAAATTGATTTTTACTCTACCTATACTGAAGGGAGTTTATAGCCTAATGCGATAGTGATGAGTTAGAGGAGGAGTGGGGTTATTGCTTGGAAGGGGAGTCTCATTCAAATAAAACATCAGGCGTTTGTACAGGGATTCTTACCCTTTTCTGTTTCTTAGCACCATCGATCCGTGTTGTAGACTCAAATTTAAGGAGTTTCACTACAAGACCTATCAAGAGAAACTTTCTTCTGTCTACATTTCAAAATGTTTCTGAAGTGAGACATTATTTGATAATTAAATGTATCGACATTTCAGCTTGCTTCTTATGGTGATACTTTTGATCCAAATTATGTAATTCAACTTATTTGTCTTTTTTTTGGGGGGGGGGGGGGGGGGGGCAGGCAGAGAGACAACATATAGAGGCACCTTTGTGTTTCATATATGTTTTAGCATGTGTGATGAATACTGAGCAAATGTTGAGCACGGAAGCATTTTCTTTTGCATCGAAATGTGATGAGAACCGCACAAATGTCGAGTACTGAAGCAATTTTTTTTGTGTCGAAATGTGACAAGTACTGAGGTATGACTGTATGTGTGTGTTTGCGTATGTGCATTTTGTTTCCTGTATTTCGGCTTATATATATATTTGTAATTCTGCTTAAGGACATTCATCTGCTAGCTTTGATGTGTTTGAAATTAAAAAAAATAATTGTGTGTGTGCATTAGAAATTTTGGTAGAATGTAGAATCGTTCATTAATCACTGATAAAGGTTTTGACATTTTTTGGAAGCATTGTTAAGTTTGATTTGTAATACGTTAAATATTTATACTGTTAGGTAAAATCTGTTATCCATCTGTTGTATATAGATGATGTTAAACACTGCTATTAAAATTATTGGCTTAAGATTTGCTAGATATTGAGAAACCAAGAAATAGTAATGCATAACATAGACTGAAAATAAAAATTGAAGTCGGACCATTTGTGCCAAATTTGACAATTACTCTATGACATTTTCATTTGAAAAACTTTTTTAAGGGTACTTTTTTAACTGCTCCAAAACAGAATTTTCCCGCTGCAAAGTTGTTTTGAAGCATTTACATCCTTGTTTATTGCAATAGAATTGATTACTGTTCAGTAAAAATGAGAATTACAATTAATCCAAATTCATCAGTAATTAATAAATATGGAAAACTTTAGCACTAATATAAATTTTATGTCTGATTGAATCTGTTTGAGCCAAGATATTTTCTATAATTTTATTTGTTACAAATTTGACTCAAATGGAGGGCCATTGCACGGGATCGAGCTAGGTGGGGAAAAATTGGCGAGACAGCCTTGGCCTGTAACAGGCTGTAGTGCTAGCGAAGAAGAAACACAAATTTCTCGGCATAGGCATAAGACCCTAGCTTATAAATACACTAATTTAATTTCCTTGGCTAATATGAAATTAATTATATGAATTTAAATAATAAAAGTACTGCTCCTTTTATTCATTTTTTAAAATATTTTTTTCCTTTACAGAATCAGAGATATGGAGGAAAACCAATTGTGTGTCCTGTTTGTGGGGACAAATTCCCAAATAGACTGACTGCAGATAAGCACATGACTTACTATCACATAATGTCATAACCTCAGTAACATGTTATGACTAGGTATAACTATTTAAAATCAGTTTTATTAACCTATAAAATGTTAACTGAGCAGCAAAATTTAACATAACTTAAAACAATTTTAATTTCAGTTTAAACATTAAACTGAAAAGTGATAACTTATTATTGGCATACAGAAAGAATTCATTTAGAGAACATCTGCACTAGGCATCTGAAAAATTATCCAAAAATACATAAATTGCTTGTTTAAATATACGTGTACACTTACTATGTGCTGTGGCCATAGCATGTAAACCAATGAGTGAAGTAATACACTACTCATTGGGAGCCCTCGACCTTGGTACAGCTTACAGTTAGGATCTGCTATGAGTGAGGTGGCATGTGACCTGCATAAGTCAGGAGATTAAACCCTATCCCTATGGATTCTGGCCCGTTGACTGCAGCCAAGCCGCTGGCTAGCTCATGTTAACCACTGGAAGCCACGACTTAATTTGAATTTATTCCTTTTTTTTTTAAATTATTTTTTTATTATTATTTATTTATTTATTTTTTTATTTATCAGTATTCCCCTTATTTTTTAATCTGTCATGAGTTTTTCTCTCAAAGTTTTTCTGAAGGACGATGGTCCGAAGGATTCTTTTTGAGCAAGCCACTTAATGGGGGTTCTGCAGGGTGGGTCTTGACTCATGACATTGATCTTAGTGTTATGAGCAGTGGTGCACCCAGGATTTAATCAGGAGGGCAGGGGGGGAGTTGAACGGATTAAAAATTTTTATAATGCAATTTCTATTTTTTTTTTTTTGGGGGGGGGGGCAGGGCCCCTTGGCCCACCCCCTGGGTGTGCCACTTGTTGTGAGACACAGGCCCAAGTTTATGTCTGCCACCTCTCAAAATTGATCAGATACCCATTTTGGCTCGGTTGGTTCCTAGATAGTCATATCAACAATACCCAGAATACTCTTTTTTTGTCCAGTTTTGTGTTTGTGTACCGCTCTCACTAATTGTGTGCCGCTTGGTCTCTCTTCTTGCCTCTAGAGCATCCTGTATTTAGCAATTTCTTCTAAATTGATTTATTCTAAATGGCTTCTCATGAGCAAATCCGTGTGGCTCTCGCTGTCACAGGCCTGGGGTGGTGGTGCCAGGTGTTTAGTGGGGGTTCATCTGTTGCGGTACCCACCGGAGGGGGTTCAACCTGGATGGCCTTAGCTGCTATATCGGGCCCTATTTGGTGCAATGGAAGTAATCAATACATACGGCCAATGTGTCCACATTGTGTAATGAAGTCTGCATCTGGACAGCAGATCTGCAATGTGCAGTGTGTGATCTGCAATGTCAGTTACCATGATGTATGAGCAGGAAAAATTCAGTGGGCAATTTCTAAGTCAATATGGAATTGCAGTGTTCTAACATTGCATTTAAATGATAGTATCTGTTACTTATCAGTATATCTTCCATAATTTTTGTTATGGATTGTTATCTTGTTAATGTACCTTGGTTGTTCATCTTTTACTGCAATGAAAAATTTAATATCAATATTGAGGAACCTTTTATCTTTTTTACTGTGTATTATACTTGAAAAGAGCTGGGGGTAATGAAACTATTTTTATAGATAAAATACATTGAATTTTATATTCAGGCTATCCCTTTTTTTATGTCAGAATTAAATATTGATATCTAATGCATTATTAAAAGTTTATGTTCTCATCAAAGTGGTGAATGCATTTTAATTCTCTTGTTTGTAATATATTACTGAATGTAAATATTTGCTTTTAAGACTTTTTTTTTACATAAGTGTGTATGATAAGTTACTTTGCCTGTATCTACTATTTTCATGAGAGGAAAATTTTTAAATGTACCAAGTATCAAATAATCCATAACTTGAATTTGGTGTTTAAATTTACTGTTAAAGAGCAAATTATGGACATAAAATTTTCCTAAGCAATTTCTGACCATTTGAACTCTAATCCTTAGGGCCTGGAAGATACTGCTCATACCATCTATCAAGTTGCTTCAACGGAGCACGAGCACAAGGGTGTTCCTGGAGCACTGTTGTCACTGGGGAAAGGGGGTCCTGTGGCAGATCCCCCCTTCCCTGTTCCGACCCATGATACTGAGCAGCGATGCCACAAGTCACATATTAGATAGAGCGTGACACCAACCCATGTCAGATGCCCATCAAGAGGACATTCACATATGGAAAACGAAAAACAGAACTTTATATTTTTGCCAGAAGATTTCTTTTAAATATCTTGAGAATTCTATTTTTTTAATATTATGTCACTGTACATATATACCTGTAGATATTGACTTTATTTGTCTGAGTGTTCTGGAACATATTGTAATAAAATTCTTGCATTTTTAGTAGTGGTCCATTGTCACATTTTGGTTGTTTTTTTTTTAGTAGAAAACAGGCTTGTTTCGCAAGAAATTGCAGAACTGGAAACCTGATTCCGATGGTTGTCAATCTTTGGTTTAAAAAACATTTTAATGGAGGATAAACAGTTTTCCCATGTTTCATTATTTACATCTGTGGAACCCTTTGTCTTAAGCGTATTAACTACTAGATCCTCCCTAACTGTCTCAGAAGTCAATCTGTCTAAAGATATACCATCAAGTGTTTTTTTTTCTTAAATTCCATATGAAATTTTATCTATTGCAGTTATAAATGGCAAAAGTAGATTGAATCTATATTATTTAGAATTATGCAATCTAGTGTGAATTTCTAACCTAATGCCAAATTGAAAATAAAAACTTCACATAGAATTCAGTCATTGCGGGTTTTAGAACCCATTTCCTTAAAATAAAATTTTTTTTACTTACACAATAAATTAAAATTCTTTACATTCTGATGACGGTAGTTGCATTAGACAACCACCGTTATTGTTGATTTGTGTAACATTAACAGTTCAATTCTGGGGCCT
This sequence comes from Dolomedes plantarius, assembly GCA_907164885.2. NCBI lineage: Eukaryota > Metazoa > Arthropoda > Arachnida > Araneae > Dolomedidae > Dolomedes > Dolomedes plantarius. The sequence goes on along the minus strand of OU015495.1, from coordinate 157,651,677 downwards.
CTACTACCGTCAGCATTAGAAATGTTCAACATTCACTACGATAATCGGCTAATAGCTGATGCCCAACAACATATTAGACCCATTTTTCAGGCTCCGGAGTCTTGGAAAAGATGAAATTTGCATCCCAAAACATGAAGGTTGTGTGGGGCTCCATGCTCCTCTGGGGAAAGTTAGGACTGGAATTGTTTTTTTCTTGTTCATTTAAAATCTTTTTTTATTCAATCTCAGTCTCGTCCTCTATTAATTTCTTCCTGTCAAATTTACATGCCAGAGCTTCCGAGTAACAGTTCTTGTACTCGGACCACGATGTCAAAGAGAGGAAGAGCCGGAAGATTTCATCAGGACTCAAATCCCCAAACTTAACAAATACGTTGAGGCCCTCTTGGATAAGTCGAGGACCACAGAATGGCATCCAATTCCTGCACACAAAATGGTTTGAAAATTAAATAATAAAATGAGTATATTTGACACAAAACATTGAGAAGGTCATAATTACGAAGATGAGATATACATTTAAAAATGAATATGTACACATATACTTGTTGGTATCTTTATTACAGGAGCCACCTGTAGGTCAATGAACATCACTTCCTACGAGGGTACAGCACAAGAAGATCCATTCCTTAGTTAGGGTTCAAACCCCACCCCCACTTCATGGAGATCTGTGACACTAACTATTGTATGATAGTGGTATGTTCCTATTTATACATATACGTATATACACATATGTAAAAATTTACACGTTAAAAATATATATATAAACGTATACACTGAAGTGCCAGAATACCTTGGATAGACCATCCCTTTAGGGACATAGGCAGCAATAAGCATGGGAGATGATGATTTAGGTAAATTTCAACAAGGTATGATTGTGCGATGGCATTTCGGAGATAACGACAAAGTTTAAATTCTCAAGGATGTACCTCGAGTAGAAGAATTCTTGTCAACTTTTGACTGCAATAGTGTAACTGTCTGGATAACCACAACCAAACTATCAACTGAAAGCAGTACATTCAATGCTGGGGCCTCTACTACCATCAGCATTTACTGTATGCTATTAGCTTTAACAGCTGATGCCCAACGACATATTAGACAAGTATCCTCATTTTTCTGGTACTTCAGTGTATAGAGTATGTTCTCACGTACATTATATATATACTTACTCAATGGATTGGATGACTAGATCTGATCTTTTGGCAAGATTCGATCGCACAAAAAAGAAAAGTTCCTGGAGTTTATCTGGAGTCATGGGATGTTTAAAAATGTCGAGTTTGGGAGTCAGCTTGATGAGATAAAAACAAGTAGTCCTCATCCTCTACAAAAATTGTAATAAAGTGACATGTAAGTGTAAACATACATACATTAGCATATATGCACAAATAAATATATATATAAAACAGTTTCGTACTGACTGACTGACAGATAACGCACAGACCAAACCGCTGGACCTAAAGGGTTGAAATTTTGCATGTTGATTCTTCTTATTGTGTAAAGGGTGCACTAAGAAAAATTTTTGAAAAATTCTTAGATTTTTTAAAATTAAATTTTAAAGCTGTTTTTGTAACATTCTTTAAAGTTTGCATTTAAAATAATTTAAGAGTTACAAAATTTATATCACGAGAAAGATCATAAAAATTCCTTTAAAATGAAATCCTTTGTGAATCTTTACCTCCATTTTCTGATTTTTGGTGAATTTTTAAAGATTAATTTTTAGAATTTAATTTATTAAATGCTGATCACATGGTTTTTCTTCTTTTTGTGATACTTTAACCCTTTCGTGGGCCTTGGGAAGATGACTTCCCACCTACACGATCTTAGGAAATACACCTGCGGGAAGTGCAAAACCCACTATAAGGCTACGTGTCCACTTGTGACAAAACAGTCTCGAGAGTAGTCTTGACAATAGACTTACAAATGGATGGGGGTCTGAAAACAGCCTCGGGGCCAAGCAGGTGCAAGTATCAGAGATTGCAGCTGTCACAAGTGGACATGCTCATTCATGCTCTCGTGACTTAGTATCCAGTCTTCCATCGTTGTTTGAAGATTTTTGTCAGAGCTGAAACTCGATTTTCTTCTTTTATTTAATTTTAATTTTTATTTTGCAATAAATCAGTAAATAATTTCTCAAAATGAATGAAAAGAGGGCTGTACCAGATAAAAGAGAGTGGAATGATGATGAAGTGTTGGAGTTAATCCATCTTTATGAGGAACAGGAGTTTTTATGGAACGTGAAACATAAATTATACAGTAATCGTGAAAAAAAAAATAAGCATGTTCGAAGAATTTGCAAAAAAATTTAAAAACTGTGATGGGAATGAATTGGTTTAATATTTCCTAATAATCAACCTATGGAATCGACCAAAAAATTATTTAATAAGCCGTACGAAAGATTGTTCAATATGCTGTAACTACAGTTAATACTGGTCGTATAGAGATGGGATTTTTTTTTTTTAATTTTGTAGTTCTTAATTTCTTCTTTAAAAGATATAAAATTCATTACTATTGAAGCGAAAAAAAAGTCGAGAAAAAAATTAATCTTTCTCATGATAAAAATGTCATAAGTATTATTACAAATTTTGCATTGGATTGTAATGTTTTGTTAAATAAACAGAATTATTCAATTATTTAATTAATTACAACTGATTTTATAAAACACCTCAAATACACAAGAATTTTTCGTTTTTGTCCTGAAATGAGAGCATTAGAAAATAATAAACCAGTGTACAAGACTTTGTAGCGTTTTTTATTTATCATAAAATTATAACAAAAATTATATTAAAAAAATTATTATTATTATTGCTTGACAATCTGGTGTTTAACCAAATTTAGAAGCAGTTAAAATTGCACTGCAGACATCCGAATAAAATTTACAAATTGTTGTGCATCTTCAAACCGCAACTCATTTACGAGTGTTGAACAAGCTCCGAATTCATTTCGATGATCCCCCCATTTTCTTACCCAACATGCCTTTTTTTTCACAATTTTACATGCAATTATAAAAGCTAGGGCCTGAAGCGAATCCATTTGGAAAGAAAAGAAAAACAAACTGCGATCAAATCACAGAACTGACTGCGAGTTCACTCTCAAGTCGACATGAAATGTTCCTGGTCACGAGACAGCAGTGACCCTCGAGTCTCATGACCCTGTCTCGAGAGCGTAAGTGATCACAAATGGACAACACCCTGAGATTAATCTCGAGACTTTCTCTCAAGTGGACACTAAGCTGAATATATTGGTCTCACTATTATAATGTTGGGAAGAATAATTCCCACTTCAGTTTTGTGCTGCCATCTTGTTTCCAGCAATTGAAACAGAAATAGTAAATATGTTATAAAAGTTCAGAAGCCGGTTCTGTGAAATCTGTTCTGCTCTGACACCTCTGTTGATATATATTATAATTGTTCTATGCAACTAAATGACAAGTAGATAAAAGGAATAGAAGTTTAGACCAGCTGACATTCCGTATAGCATTAGCTTGTCAGCTAAAAGATGGATATTCTTCAAGAAAAAGGAAAGGTCGTTCTGCTAGCTTCCAAGCAAAAAAGTATGCAGTTCCAGATAATGTGCGATTAGCCAGTGTGGGAAACCATATGCCAAAGTTGGTTTCAAACTATAGATGATGTAGGAAATGTAGCACAAGAAAAGAGGACCCGCTACACGTGTGCAGAGTGTGATGTACCTTTGTGCATTGCAACATGCTTCTCATCTTTTCATGGCAAATAATCATCATTAAATTGAATTTTTTTTATGTCTGTAGATGGTTACTTGGGAAGTATGCTTCCCACCTCTAAAATTTAAATTTAAATTTGAAATTCCACAAAATAAAATATATTTCCTTAAATGCTATTGCTTAATTGATAATAAAACATAAAAACTGGGAGAACTTCAAAAGAGAAATAAATGGCCTATGAAAGGGTTAAACTAATTTTGTGTCACATGCATAACAATGAAATAAATTGACAAATAAAAATATTTTTTTCTTTCTAATGCAGCAGATGATTGGACATAATCCAAAAAAATATTAAAATACAACAAAAGAAATGTTCCTCAACTGTACTATATTCTTTAGTATGTTCTATTAGATTTAAATTTGAATATTTTCTTCTACATTATTTTGTCTATAAAAATATCTGTTATAATTATATACAGTGGACGCTCATTAATTCGAACTTATCTAAAGGCCCCAAAAAACTTATATTGGAATTAATGTTAAAAATATCTCATTAATTCGAACTAAATTTTTATCACTTCGGTTAATTCAAACTAAAAATTTGACAAAAAAAAATTCTTTTTCCTTGTTTAATGGAGAAAATACACACTGTATTTATTATTTTGTGTGTCAAAATCATCTGTATTTCTTTTCTGTGTAAAGAGGCACATGCCTGCATTCCTAGACTATTGCATGTCCACTGAATGTTAGTAGCTATTGTCCTTCTTATCTATATATATATAACAGTTCCGTAACTGACTGACTCATTCATTCATTCATTCATTCACTGACTGACTGACATACAACGCACAGACCAAACCGCTGGACCTAAAGGGCTGAAATTTTGCATGGCGATTCTTCTTATAGTGTAGGGGTGCACTAAGAGAGATTTTTGAAAAATTCTTCTTAGATTTGTTTAAATTAAATTTTTAAGCTGTTTTTTTTACTTTTTTTAAGTTTGCATTTAAAATAATAATTTGAGGGTTATAAAATTTATATCACGAGAAAGATCATAAAAATTCCTTTAAAATGAAATCTTTTTCGAATCTTTACCTTCATTTCCTGATTTTTGGTGAATTTTTAAAGATTAATTTTTAGAATTTAATTTATTAAATGCTGATCACGTGACTTCTTTTTCTGGTACTTTAAATAAATTTATCGTCACGTGCATAAAAACTAAATAGACAAAAAATAATTTTTTTTTTCTTGCTAATGCGGCAGACGATTGGACATTATCCAAAAAAATATTAAAATACAGTAAAAGAAATGTTCTAGAAACTGTACTATATTAACTGTACTATATTCTTTAGTATTCTTTATATTAGATTTAATTTGAATATCTTCTTCTACATTATTTTGTCTATAAAAATATCCCTTACGATTTTTTTATAAATATATATATATTTTACATCAATTATATACATTGATCATCGTATTTATTATATATATATTGGCATTAATTGCATACATTCACCGATGTTTTTACTTTGAATGTACTCCGTAGCGAAGTGCGGGTTTTCAGCTAGTTAGTGATAAACGGAAAAAGCAATTTTCCTTTATTTGTATCGATTTTCTTAGAATTTCAGAAAAATCAGTCTTTACTACAGATTCTAGGGAGCTGCGTCAGTTATACCTGCAGTGCAGACAAGTTAATGTGATCTAGTTTTTCTTCCTCATTGTGTGGTGTGAACGTGGAAAAATTCAGGATGTCTACACATGTAAAGTACAAAACCCTAACTTTGGATACAAAGGTAGAAATTTTAAAGAAAGTAGAGAATGGCGAATGTAAAAAAAAGTTAGCAGCTGACTATGGAATTAAAAAAATGGCTTGTCAACTAATTTGAAAATCAAGGAGTCAATTTTAGATTCATGGGAAAAATCAAAATTTGCTAGAGGAAGGAAACGCATGGGAAATGCGTCCCAAGAAGTTCTAGAAAAAGCTCTACTGCTATAGTTCCAGGATGTTAGATCTTGAAATTTTCCGATAATTGGACCCCTAGTGCTGACGAAGGCTGATGAATTGGCAAGTCGAATGGGTATTGAAGATTTTAAATGCAGTGATGGATGGCTTTCTCGATTTAAGCCAAGGCACAATTTTTCTTATCAAACTGCATGTGGCCAAAGCTCTGATGTAAATGAAGACGTATGCACTAATTTCGGTAGGAAATTGCCAGGGCTTTTCTCTACTTACCTGCAGAAAGATATTTTTAATGCGGCCATCATGGACAAAGCTATAATGGACTATTAAAACTCTGAAAGCATTTATTCAGATGGAACCTTCCTCTGAAAATGAATTGAAATGTTTACTTCAAATCGAGAAGCTGGCTGAACAATGTAGGCATCATAAACAGAACCAAACATCCATTTTACAATTTTTCTCCAAAGTGTAATTCATATTTTTAATTAAAGTTTACTTTCTACTGCATATCTTCTGCTCCATTTTATGATTAAGGTAAATCTGTATTGCTTTTTAATATGTTTAATTTTTGATAACGTAGTATAATATATTATCTGGGGTTATACATACTTGGAGATTTTTCTTCTTCAGTGATACACATTTAAAGTTATATATTTTCTCTTAACATCGGATAATTCAAACTTTTTTTCTGAGAACCTTTGAGTTTGAATTAACGAGCGTCCACTGTATATATATATTTCATTAATTGCATACATTGATTTTATTTGAATTACCATTGTATTTAATTTGAATGTACTCCATAGCAAAGCACGGGTATTCAGCTAGTGTGTATATATATATATATATGTCGGACGTTTGTGCTTCACGCCCGATCCTATTAACACATCATTCCAAATATCCTATTAATCATTTTTCACTTGGCAGTCAGTGGTCCGGTGGCGAGGACATTCATCATTAATAAATCCATCAAACAGCAAGATGTTAACACAACAGGCATAAAAACACTCCAAATGAGCATCCTAAACATCTTTATTAAAATTCCAATAATTACTCAGCTCCATATCTAAAATAAATGGCATCCCAATCCCATTAAAATCTGTGTGCCTTCGGCACACATCTTTACTCGATGCTATCTCTCCATGGCTCTGCCGATTTTTCTTTGTTTCAACGTTAAAACCAACGTTAGTGACGCTCATTACTTATGCGTGATGTCATATCGTACATGTTCTTTTTTGCTAAACTCAGCATTTCCTTTCTCTTCAACGCTCAAACCACAGATGCGCCAAGATTATATAATGAAAAGGGGAATTTCCCTTTAGAATATGTGATTCTTCAGTAATCGAATCAAGTCGAACCCATTAATCCTATTTTCACTGCAATACCTTATGCCGCTTAATTGAACTCCCAAACTTTTAAATTGTTAATCCTATATTTTACTTGCTAATATCCCGGTTTAAGGTCGCGCGATCGCACCCCCCCCATATTTTAGCCTCACAACTTTCCCCCCCGTCCCGCTGAAGGCGTGCACACAAGGAGTAGCTAATTCTCTGCAGCACGTCCTCAGAAGAGAAAAATAACTAAAATTAACTTAATTAATCAACAACTGAAAATTGCTGTGCAGGACGGTACCTTCCCACACAACAAAATTAACTAATAACCCTAGCTACTGAAACTCATCATCATCTTGTTAACCCATTTAAACCAACTAAAATTAAATTAACATTTACGATTAGAATAGGGCGATCGTTCTCCTGAAGGAGTGCACACAAAGAATGGCCAGTTCTCTGCAACACGTCTCCAGAAGAGAAAAACAACTAAATCATCAAACTGGAAAAATGCTGAGTAGGGACGTATCCCTACACACCAAAAATCTCAGTGAAAACCCCATTAAATTATTCCTAATTACGTCTTGATTCAACCACATTAATATTAACTAAATTTTTCCTTAGTATTTGAACATCTAATTTAAAAAAAAAAAACTAAAATTAATATTCTTATTTACTAACTTCGTGCACCTAACCCCATGGAGCTGAGAAGATTACATTTTACAAAAATGTCTCCATTTGAGACAGAAGTTGACACAGAATGACTTAAAATTATTACAATCAGCATATCAAATTAATTATAAAAGAATATTATACCAACATATTATCAATAAAACACTAAAATCAAAGTTAATTAACACAAAATATAAATTGAAAAATGTAAGAATATGATAATAAACTTTTATGTGAACACCCGCACTATGTTCTTTAGCTCAAGAAAAACAAACCTTGTGCCGAAGCACCTTGAGTCCACTACCTAAAAATGAGTCCTGACTTTTAAATGCCGTAAAAGTTCAGATTTCTTGAAATACATATAGTTCTTGTAGAAAATTGGGGTGTCACAGAACTTCATACAAAATAAATTTTATTTATAACACTATTATTAGAATTTAAAACCCTTCCTCAGATGTCTGTTATGGTGGTCATACTCCACAACAGCACTGGGAATTTTATTAAGAGCTTTCAGCGTATCATCGGGGATACCTGATTCCTCCGAAACTTCAAATTTGACACAAAACAAATCAATATTGAAAAATAATCTTATTACATTCTAAATTTTCTCGTTTTCACCATGATGAATACTAAAACACAATAAACAAATTAAAAGATCAAATTTAAGTGCTTTAAACTAAGAAAAATACACAATATTTATCAATATGAAAAAAGCAATTAAATCATTGAGGTATGAAACTAACTTTCATTAAAACACTTTCCTATACATTTTAATACCAAAAAGCTTTTCATTTCATTCAAAAACCAATTTAAATACCCTACTCAAGTTTGAAGTAAACATGGTTGAACTCATGCTTAGTTCTGCTTCTAGACTCAATTTGATAAAATATGTTAATACACTCACATTTTGATCAAAACTCACAATTCTACCAATTTCAAAAATTAAAACTTCAGACCTTACAACTTGATCAATACAACTCAATTCCCTACCTCACAAAACATTACTTATCAAAATAAATTTATATGAAGACAATAAAAATGCACTTATAAAATTATATCCAAAATTTTCAATTATGTACACTTGAGCACCGATATGCAATATACCGAAAATAAACACATTATTAATCAATAAACCTTTTAAAAATATTTACAAAATGACGAGACTGCCAACAGCAACAAAACCAAAATGGACAATTTAACTTTAGTATGTTCTAAAATTGACCAATAACTATACCGAAACTCATAAATTTCCAAAACATAATGAAATTACAATCTTCAAAATTTTACCAATATTTATTACTAATACTCTGCTATCTAGCTTTCCCCCCTCCCCGAGCAAAACAGGATTGACTGGAGTGATCATCCCCAGGAAACAATTTTCAAAATTTACTTAATTTTAACATTAAAATTTTCATTTTTTATTACCAATAGTTTCAAATTGTCAGAAAATTTTCTACTGAATTTTAACTTGTCACCACAATTTCCAAAATTTACACAAAATTTTCACATTTTACATATAATAGTTACTTATTTCAATTTTCATCAATACCATTTCAATTATAAAATTTTAATACTTTAATGTCAAAAATAATTTAAATCTTCAACTTGTACAATTGCAAATTTAACCATTTAAATCATTTTTCATATTTCTCATTTTTAACAACATTTTTTCACACCCATTTGTTTTTAATTTATCGCGACATAGTTATTAACATTATTATTAATTCATGTAACATTACACTTCAAAACCATTTGGCATCTTTATTTTGTAAATTTGAATCAAAACGCTTACCTTAATTTTTTCCCGATTTACTTATTTTAATTTTTTTTTTTTTACCTATTTCTTTGTATAAAAATCACAACAATTTTCTTCTTAAAATTGATCCTGAAACTGGCAGACAGTCCCAGAGAGCCACAGAAATCCTGTCTCACACACTCCAACACTTGAAGAAAATTTCTTTGCGAGAGAGAGAGACAAAAATTCGCTGAAGTTTCCACACACAAAAAAAAATTTTCCGATGAGAAGATGACACGATACCACTGAAAATTGAAGCACAAATTTTGAACACTTCTGATTTTTTTTTTTTTTTTTTTTTTTTTTTTAACTATGAGCAGCCGAAGATTCCCGCACGACGAAAAATTTTACTAATCGCACAATTTTAAAACCAGATGACATCACTGACTTAATTTTTGAAGCACAGAAATATGATGATCACAGGCTGAAGATTTTTCTTAATACGATGAAATTTTTTTGATTTCTTGAATTTTAAAGGCTGGGTTCCCACAGCGAAAAGGTTGCAGAATCGCTGCCGTCTTATGTCGGACGTTGGTGCTTCACGCCCATTCCTATTAACACATCATTCCAAATATCCTATTAATCATTTTTCACTTGGCAGTCAGTGGTCCGGTGGCGAGGACATTCATCATTAATAAATCCATCAGACAGCAAGATGTTAACACAACAGGCATAAAAACACTCCAAATGAGCATCCTAAACATCTTTATTAAAATTCCAATAATTACTCAGCTCCATATCTAAAATAAATGGCGTCCCAATCCCATTAAAATCTGTGTGCCTTCGGCACACATCTTTACTCGATGCTATCTCTCCATGGCTCTGCCGATTTTTCTTTGTTTCAACGTTAAAACCAACGCTTAGTGACGCTCATTACTTATGCGTGATGTCATATCGTACATGTTCTTCTTTGCTAAACTCAGCATTTCCTTTCTCTTCGACGCTCAAACCACAGATGCGCCAAGATTATATAATGAAAAGGGGAATTTCCCTTTAGAATCTGTAGTTCTTCAGTAATCGAATCAAGTCGAACCCATTAATCCTATTTTCACTGCAATACCTTATGCCGCTTATTTGAACTCCCAAACTTTTAAATTGTTAATCCTATATTTTACTTGCTAATATTCCGTTTTAAGGTCACGCGATCGCCCCCCCCATATTTTAGCCTCACACACATGTATGTATGTATGTGTATATATATATATATATATATATATATGCACACACAAACAGCAGTCTATTATACAACACAGTATGTATGCCTGAAAGTGTTTAATGCACACTTTTTCATTCTGAATTGTACAGAAGGTCACTAATAATACTTAATCCAGAATTTACTAAAACAAACACAGAGTAGAAGTTTATTTGGGTGTTAAACATGAATGGTATGAAAAACAGAATTGTTAGAGTTTAAGTGAAATGCAACTTTGCCTTTCAAAAGAATATTTTACTAACAATATGTTTTGCTGATATTGATTTCCTGGTAGTATGTCTCAAATTAAAAAAAACTGATTAAGATAGACTGTTTGGGAAAAATCTTCATAACTTTACAAGTTCTATTGGTCTCTCCTAGATGTGCAATTAATTGTCCATCCACATTTTGGGATGTAATAATATTTACAGAGTATATTTTGGAGCAATATGGAAACAGAAAATACCATTCAAACTCATAAGTGTGTATGTACTTTTAATAATGATTGCATCCCTGGACACTTTGGTTTTAAAATAATGCATATTACTGATAAAAATAAATAAACGTACCTTTTTATTCCTTCCTTGATTACAAAAATAGAAATTTTCAGAATCTGCTGAAAACTGTCAAAAGAACAAAATATCAAGATTCTGATTGGATCATACAATAGACAAATGTAATAGAAATCTAATAATGTCAAACATTCTGATGGAATGCTAAACATCTGAAAATTGAACATTGAAGGGCTTATGAGAAGGGCTGAAAAATAGTTTAAAACACCCATATCTCATTAGTTTTAATTCATGTCTTTGCTCCTCATCCATGTGAACACACTATCATAAAGTTATTCTAAAGCTCAAATAGACCATTAGTTTGCCTTATTCTTGTACCAAAGTGATCATTTCTTAAGGTGCCAGTACATGAAAAACAACTAGTGTTCTGAAGTGAACTGGTTAGGATTCAACATCAGTTACCTGTTACCATACTGGACTCATACCCATTGATGGTGGTTAGGATATCATTTTATTGAAGAGGCAATGTACGTATGATTTATACTGGATAAATCCCAACTTTGCTTTCTGAAGCTTTAGTTTGTTGATACACTGCTTAATGCCAAATCTAAAAGGCTCAAAATGTTCCATCCAATACATACCTGAAGGATTTTGGTCTAAGGGATACATTTTCAGAGCCTTCACAGAGATTGGTTTGCAAACTTGCAGATATTTCCATAGAAACCCTACATCTGGCTGTGTTTTTGGAATCTGTCGCCATCTTTATTTCATCAAACCCACTACGTTTAAAAACATCTTCAAAATACAAAGTGCCTCTTTTTTTTTGTAACGTTATTTATTTCCATTAAAATCTTAAAAACTAATGAGATCTAAATACAGCTGATGTTACATATTATAAGCAACATAAGTTTGTTTATAGACTGAAAACTTAACCAACAATGACATAAAGCCTTCTAAAGACAGCTGCCAGGTGACAAATATTGGTCCTTACATACTGATAAATAAGTGCACAAGAGCAAGAAAACAAATGTATGACACACAGCTGAGGCTTGGCATTGCTATCCCATGTAAAAGAACATATAATGAAGTAATAGCATACATCTTATGTACATCAAACAAGTTAGATGATACAATCAATTTGCTAACTGTTAATTGTGTAAAGGCCTGCTCACACTGTATCTAGAGCATTGCGTTATGTTGGCTCTGAGATAGTTGACATGACCTGTGATGGGATCAATGAATGAGCTCTGTGATTGGATAAAATTTTCAATACTAATGCTACATAATGCTGTTATATGCAACACAACCATTGTCTGATGAATTATTTCATATTTGCTAGCAAACAGGGTAAAAACTCTGCCTCAGATAAACATGCATTAAAAATAAGCCAAATATTTTCTTTTAAGTAAAGCAAGTGCAGTCTGCTGTATCAGTAGAGCCATCGTGGCACCTGAGGCAAGTTTTAAAAATAGCGACTATTAAAATTGTTGGAGAGACTCAAAGTAATGAATGTATTAAGAATAATGATTAAGAATAATGATCATTTTGGGAAAAATATGTATTCATTAAAAAGTTTGTTTTTTTTTTAAATCATAAAATTTTTATTAATGACAAGAACTTACAAAAGCAGAAAAAGTAAATAATTTTGAATATAATTTATGTAAAAAAAAGTAATGACTCAATCGTTCTTTGGCAGCAAATTGTTTGATTACATCTTTATAATGAATTATTTTAGATACTATCTTTCCTACAGAGACTATTGCTAGATCTTTCAATCACTCTCAGGTTATTGTTCTTAGATAATTCTCTAAAATTTTCAGCTTAGAAAAACTGCATCTAGCTGCTGCTACAGTGACAGGTAGTGTTAGTAGAATTCTTAGAGCTATAACAACATTCAGAAATGCATTCAAAATTTATTTTCATGATATCAAATTCAACCATTTATAAAATAATAAAAAAATATAAATAAATAGTCTAAATATTTGCTTATATTTGAGTATTTTTTTTATGAATTTCGTCATAAATTACATTGAACTACTAATATTTTTTTGTTACTCCTTAAAAATTTTGCATTTTTACTACATCTCATTTGGCACCTGAGGCAATCACCATGCCGCCTCACCTATGGGTATCAGTAAACTTGATAATTACCCAAACTGTGGGACAATGAATTTAAAGGAAAGGTGCACTTATATCTTCCCATTTGCTATGAAGTAATCAATAAAAATCTGCAGTTAACATGAAAATGATTACAACATAACAAAACTGATGTACTAAAAGAACTAATATTGTGTGTTTCAACACTTCAGACTCTAAAAAATCTGCAGGTTACATAACTTATTTTAATCACTTGATATCCCACCATTAATAAGACACTGTCCTGATATCACACATTGAGATGACAGAAATGCATGACTATGATACTGATTTTCTATCAGATCACTTGTTTGTGGCCAGAAGGTTTTTCAGCAAATGAAGCCATCTTATGTAATGTCTAGTTCTGGTCTCACAATATACAATATTTAACAGAAAAGGAGAATGCACAGATTAAGATAACACTAATAATAAGAAAGCTAAATGCACCACATACCTTTTGCAGACATTTCATTTCAAAGAAGAGGTTATATAACACAGTTGACCAGCGATACACGGAGAGATTTTTTTTTTGGCAAGGCATTCATACACTGCAAAGAAAAGTATGGACATACATACATATACAGTGCTTTTTTTTCTGGGAGTACCTCTTTTTAAGTATTATTTTGGCTTAACTTAACCAACCAAAATTTTAAGAAACTTATGAACGACAATATATAACAAAAAGTATTTCTTTTTAAATGCAAAGTTTTAGTTCCCCAGTGACATTCTCGTATATCAATATTTTATTGTGTTTCATGAACAGATAAAAGATTTCCCACAAAAAGAAACAAGGCAACAGCGCAACGGCATATGACATAGCTAAGCATATGCTATTATGGTCTCCTAGATGGCAGTATCGTTGCAAGGGCATTGACCCTTAGGAATCCTTGCACAGAGACGTGCAGGATAACGGGGTGGTGGGAAAAGTTGGCATAATGCAGTGAGAAAGAGAGTATCTCATCTTCCAGGAGGTTAGAAAAGAGGACCCACCAATATGCCCTATTTCATTTTATGAAAATTTGAGTATGTCCATAGAAAAGAGATTACTATATAATAAAGAAGCTGATTTACCTAAATGGGCCAGAGTGCTTGACCCAAAACTGATATAAACCCCATAATAAAAAAATTAAATAGAGGTGTATAGTGCAGATTTTAAAAAAACCGCAATGCAATATATAGCTCTAACTTTTATTTTAAAGTAAAACTGTCGGCAACCAAAATATATAAACATGACAAAAAAAAATAATATAGCATAAAAGAAAGTCCCATCTGGACTAATTCAAAAAGCATCACTGCCATAAACAAAAAATACTTTTACGGACAAGAGCACCGACTGATAGACATTGTCATGCCGACTGTTTTGGATGTTCTATCAACCACTGATATAATGCATTTCACCTTCTAACATTTGCATACCTCGTCAGCAAACCACACTGCTAAATTATCTTATAGGATACTCTACAATGCTGTCACCACAGTAGGTGTGGTGGTGAAAAATACTTCTATTATGTCATCCCATATTTTTTGATAGATAGGAAAAACTTTACTCAAACGTCTATCAAAAACAGTGGTCAGAAGAAGTTCAAAATCATTTGACATTTTGGGGAGGCAGAAATAAGAAATTTATCAAGAAGTTTTCAATTCAATGAAAGGGAGATGATACAGAGTTACCGAAAATACATGGAGGAAAAAATAATTCCAGAAGGATTATTTCAATTATATAATACTAAAGAAAAACTAAACTCACGGCGCAACAGTCCACTGTGGACCAAGGCTGGCGGTACCCATCTCCGCTTTCTTGACCGTGGGTTTGGGGTGCCATACAGCATATGTCTCAGTCAGGTGGTTAACCTGACGTGGGACCCCCAGAGTTTAGTTCCCAAGCATGCTTGGTCTTCATTTGTGTAATCGGATGATTCTTTCCTGATAACCCTGTATAATAAGTTCACTTTATTTTAATGTTATCTTCGGACACCATAAGATGCATGGTGGGGGGAGGGAAGGCATAGGCATAAAAAGGTTGAGAACCACTGAACTAAATATTTCAGTATTAAGGCAACTTGAAAGGCTAATCTGGGCTAATTTCTTTCCTCTATTTTGTCTGGTTTCTTGTGTAGGCAATTCCACCCTTTTTACTTTCTCTGTGGGCACCATTTGCCTTCCCAGGGAAACATTATAGTCATTCCCATTTATGTTATTAACAGTAACCTGGCTCCTTTTACTTGTTTAGGAGCTATATATCCTGTTCATGATGTTAATAAGAGATGCATGGACACACATACATCATTTAATCAACAGTTAAATTCGGCTTTCCAAGTTTTTGAAAATTTCCGTATGTAATAAGAAAGCTTTGTGTGATTGGACATTTTAATAAAATCATTAGTTATATAAGTTTTGTGTTTTAAATATGCATTACAGTTCTTCAGTTCATAATAACAAATATACTGATTTTGCCAGAGTAGGTCTGTTTTAAAATATATACTGTTTTTATTGGTTCTTATAAAAGATAGGGTATATTTGATAGTTTTATGCAAGTATAAATACGCATATACAGTCAAACCCTGTTATACTGAACACTGTATATAAGGAACGAAAATTTTGGTCCTGCCATTTTCCTATTGTATGTAATTTAATTAATATTGTGTCAGTTTAATGTTATCAATTTTAGTCAATTTAATTCATTAATGATCATTTTTAATAGATTTTATCATTTTTTTAATATATCATTATTGAATACTCATTGCAACTAATGAGTTATACATTTTGTGAACTCCAGCATTTTTCTTAACAGTTTGGATATCGCAAACCACCAAATAAAGCAAACAAAACCCTTGGTCCCTTGAAGTTTGTTATAACGGGGTTCAACTGTATATACATTGATATTATATTTGCATGTGTGTATATAAATGTATGTATATAAATATTTGTGTATTGGATTGTTTCATAATTATTGGTCTATTCTGACACACATAAAAAAACAGTAACAGACGAAGTACAACATTTTATTCAGAAAAATATCTGCCCTCGGGAGCAATACATTATGACTGCCGTGTTTTCAGTGAAAAATGCCACGATGGCAGAAGTGGTCACCGTGGTCTGAAACTCATAATATACCACACAGAGATCTCAACATTCTGTGGGTGAAAGTCTGATTTGGACAATTGTTTTGGTGGATCACCTTTATTGGGCAACTGCGCTGTTCACTTTCGGTTGTTATTGTTGGGATACCCCCCCCCCCCCTTTCAGTCTTTCCAATTTGAAAATTAAACTCTATGTTGTTTTCCCCATACAGCGAACAAGTTACCAACTTCAAGGAACAACAGTCTGTCTAAAACTTCTGCATAATGCTTATATATGTACTCATATAGTACACGTATAAGCATTGTATTGCATTTTGTTTTTTGTGAAAGAGTGGTTTCAAATCAATCAATTCCATAATTTTTTTCTGTTCTGTAAAAAAAGTTGTGTGATAAGCTTCATAATTGAAAGAGGGATCACTCAAGTAAAATCTACCAACATCTAAAGTTACGATTCATCCAACGTGCACATGCGTGATCACATTTCAATAACAAGCTGTTGGTCCATAGCATTTATACAATTAGATGAGGATTTGTTATACAAAGACTCAGTTTCTGACAAAGAGGCTCTATGTGATTCTTCATTTAGCTCTGGAGATGAATTTTTGGGTTTTGAGAATTCTGATTAAAAGGTACCCAACAACAATGTTCCCTAGTTACATTTTTTATGCATATAAATAACTATAAAATTAGTACAGTAAATCATTATGGGAATTCGTAAAAAAAATGTAGAAATATTTTTCCTTAAAAATGTAAATAAAAAAGGGGGGGGGGGTCACTGGACTTTCCCGACTATTATTTTTTTTTTAAATTCTTTGATTATGTTGTTGTCAACATTACAGGCACTGAACCTTGAAAACAGTGTATGCACAATTCTGTCACCCCACGTTTTATTTTTATTGGAAACCATTTCAGATATGTTACATTTCCCACAGCATTGTCACAAACTGAATAAAAGACCTTTTCAACATGTCGACTGCACTGATTCACTATGCAGTATCTGTTACAATGCACCCTGCTCTGCTAGTGCTGTACCAACCCTTAAAGTTTGTACCATGAATTTGAAATCACCTTGTATACACATTTATAAATAAATAAATATATATATATATATATTTATGTATGTATGTATATATAATCACACACATAAAACTATCAAATATACCCTACCTTTTATAAGAAACCATAGAAAATGATATTTTATTTTAAAAGAAACCTACTCTATCAAAATCAGTATGAACTGAAAAACTGTAATACATATTTAAAACATAAAACTATACAACCAATCAATTTATAAAAATCAATAAAAATGTCCAATCATACAAAGCTTGAAAACTGCTTACTTATTACATACAGAAAACCTCAAGAACATAGATAGCAAAATTTAACTAGTGATTAAAAAAACAATAGATAAATATCAGGAAGCAAGGCTTAAAATTAGGGATTGCAGAACCAGACTAAAGATTCAGAACTGGGTTTCGATTCTCAAATTTTTCCAGAACCAGGTACCTGGGTTTGAATAACACATGAACCACAAAACACTTGCCATAAATATTAATGAAAAAAATGTATTTATTTATAGTGTAAAGAATTTTAGTTTACTGAATAAGTAAAAAATATTTTTTTTTATTTAAGGAAATGGGTTCTAAAATTAGAAAAGACCAAATTCTTTGAGAAGATTTTATGTTTTTAATTTCAAGTTACCACTCAATTAGAAATACATCACAGACAAGATTGCATCATTTTAAATATTATAAATACAATCTATTTTAGCTCTTTATAACTGCAATACATGAAAATTTTATCAATCAAAGCAAATGGCACTGGATAGTCTTTCTTTTGAGTGCAGGAGGAGATTGACTTGTGAGATAGTTGAGGAGATCTAGTAGCTAATACTAAAGATATGATTAAGACAAAAGGCTCCAAAGATCTGTTCTTGTTTTTGTTCCTGATGCTTCCCTGGCTGCAAATTCCAGACTAGGTCCGTATAGGCTTCAGAAAGAGAAATATGGCACAAGTTTGAAATAGCACCCCAAGGGTCAGAGTCCGACAGGTGTACCACCACAATTTTGACCAAGCAACCCCAGGAGTAACATCTGGGATGATTGTGCTCATCGAGCTGAAATAAGGGTAGAGAGAGCATTGGCAACCCTTGGCCAAGCAATACATGAAGTCACGTGACTTCGGGACTCCCCTACGCGCAGCAATTCCTGCGCATCTTTCCTTCCATAGGTTTTACATTGTACGCTTGGTGGGAATTCATTCGAAAGTTACGTTTGCTTTAGATTTTAAGCTTAAAATGGTAAATTCCTGCTGTGCCTATGGATGCAACGCAAAATACGTCAAAGGTGGAGACACTACGTTTCACCTGTAAGTCTTTTGCTTTGATTTTAATGTATATTTTTGGCAAAACAAAGAATAATTTGACATATGTAGTCATGACGTTTTCCAATAAAAATGGATTTTCTGCCCTTGTAAATAATGTATTGTGTTGAAATATTTTTTAAGTATATTATTTTACATAGGTATACATACATTAAAAAATTTTGCCTCTCAAAAGGGTTAACATTGCATTAAGAATAAAATGAACTTCAGCAATTAGCAATGTGCATACTTTCTACCTTGGCGATAAATATTTACGCCAAGGAAACAAAATGCATGCTTGTTTACCGCCATGCACAAATTCTTTTATCTAGTACATGTTTTTTGTTTTACCATATAACGTTATGGAATTATTTATAACATTTAGAAAATTTATTTATTTCTATATTTATAATTGCCATTATATCCCGCTGTGAAATATTCTTCCATAGTTATCAAAATAAATGTAAAATATTAATAACATACGTCCGTAAAAAGGGGTTTTGGTGAAAAATGTTGTAGATTCATTTATTTTGTTACACTATCTTTTTAATTTTTGTATATATAAATTAAAAAATACATATTCGTGAAAATTATTAAAAAATTGAATAATTAGGACACAATATATATATAAAAAATCTGTATAAAAAACAGAGCTGTTAAAATATTATGTAAAAATATAATTTTGCGTTTATGAAACTCCTTAAATTAACCTATAATAAGTGTACTAAAAATGTAGTACAGCGTCATTAATTCACGTAACGCAAATTAAAACTTTGTTAAAAACACATAATTGTAGAATTTTTCCACATTTATGCTGTGTTTAAACAAAGTTTTAATTTCCGTTATCTACTTTTAACACTAGTTTGTTGTGTTCTTTTATATATCATTTACTTAGTTTTCATGTGATTAACAGAATTATTACAATATTATCTAATCCCTATCTCATTGATTAGTTTTCCGAAAAATGAAGAAAGTTGTGGGAAACACAGCTGAAAAGAGAAAATTTCAAAGCAACAAATGTTTCGAAATTATGTTCTAAGCATTTTAAGCCAGAGTGTTTCGATAGAGCTAAATTTGGAGGAACTTGGCTTAAAGCAGATGCAGTGCTCTCTTTTCCATCGCATCTGCAAAAGCAGACAATTGAGTATGCATACAATTGAGTAGGCAGACAATTGAGTATATATAAATTAGTATGCAAATGAAGTTCCAACGTTGAAAATTTACTTTGTCTGACATACATTTCCTCATATATCAATTTTCCTTTATTCATGTTTTTAATTTGGTTCATTTCAGTTTTCCCTAATTTTAATTTTATCAATGTATGGTATGGTATGAATATTATCAATGTATGGTAATGTAACGATAATGCATATGTTTATGATAGCTGCATTAAAATTCATCGTCAATGAATAAAATTGATATATTTGTCAAAATCATTTTATAATTGTTTCATATTTCCCGAACTTCATATTTTTGGATAATTGGGAATATCAGAGATTTAGAACCTACAATTCATTTTGAAACATTAATATCAAGTATCCACAATCTTTAACTATAAAATTAATGCTTTTGTTCAAAATGTTGCTGATGATTTGATTAATTGAATAGGAATCAATTAAAAATGTATTGAAACGAAAATTAATATCGAATGACTTAAGAAATTTAGAGTACTTTAAAGCCACTAGCGCGTGAAAAGAAATATTTTATAACGCCAAATGATGCGATAACAAGCCAAATCTGAGATAGCTCACCCGAAGTCACGTGATAGATCCCTTACTTGCTTTTTTCGGCTGCTTTGAATAGCAATGCGCTGTCTACGTATATTACAGGTCTATGATTGTGCTATCACTACCCATTGACATCATACAAGGACTTTCCGGCCTATGGATTTAACATAGCCCTATCTGGCCTACACACAAAGGTATTAAATAACACTTGTTGGGATTCGATCCGAGCACTCTCAGTACCGAAAGCTGACATACTACCGATAGGCTACATCGAGCCCTTCCAAAGATCCAGATAGTGATACTTAATGAAGCATGGTAAAACTATTTATCACTATTAAAATATTGTTTTTGAAACCTAAGATTTTAAATATCCAGTTCTGCAATCTCTACTTGAAATAGTTCTCAACTTACCAGGAACTCTGTCTCACTGATCAAGAGAAATAAATCGCAGCGTCCATAACTGAAAAGTGTCGCTTGGTTTGGCAAAGCAGCAAGTAAATATCGTAGGAACTTATGACTTCTTTTGTTTGCAATCACAGCAAGAATTTGAAAAGGTGTCTCTACAAAAACAAAAATTATTAATATTTATCAGTGAGCTGGATTTTAACTATACTTTACATAATTTAATAAGGGATTCAATCTATATATATAAAAGCCAAATACCACACACACACATATAAATATAATATATATATATGTATATATATATCTATACACATACATAAAACTATCAAATGTATTTATGCTGAAAACATAATTTTAAATATTACTATCTGGAAAGAATTCTAACAAAATAAGTCAAAGTCGGATAAAATCCATTCAGGGATCGTATCTTATGGGACTCCCTTTCATAAATATTTCAAATCTCAAGAGATCATTTCAGGTTCCTTTATAAAAATAATTTCTGATAAAAGGATGTCATAATATACAACATTCTCCTCTCTTATCTCATTTCCTTTGCTTTATATAGACTACATGCTATCTAAAAAGCAGCATAACAAATGCTTACAATCCACAGGCAAATGTTTACAATTCAAAGACAAGGATTCCAACCTGACATGAGCTTTTTCAGGAGTCAAATTACGCAGAAAACATTCAAACATTGAAAAAGGAGTTAATTTGTACACGTTTCTGAGTATTACCATCATTTTATAGCTTGATTAGCAGCTGCAAATAAAATTAAATTTTAGCTTTGGTTCATACACCAGCTTTTCCAGTCTTTATTCTTTAAAACAGCTTTCTCTATCACAGAGTTATACATTTTAACTCAGTTAATAGAGAAATTAATTCATCTGATAAATGAGTAACTGCCTTCTTTTTTCATTTAGACCAGTGGTTCCTCATTTTTTGTTGATCAAACACCACATTAGGAAAAAAAATAAAATAAATAAACAGGAAACCAAACCTTTTAGAGGCAAAAATGGGTTTTATTTCCTGAATAAACACACTATTTATGATACACAACTTTAATAGAAAATGACTAATAAACCTAATAACAATAAGAAATTGAACGTAAAAGAAAACCAAATAGCAAACATAAAGCTTACAAACACTTAAAAATGAACAGAAATTTTCAGTTTGAACTGGCTTTACTACCTGTAAAATTGCTGCGAGTCCCAATACCACCCACCCACCCACACAGAAATATTGGTCCTTTATATACATTTACATTTTAAAAGACAAACTTCTCACATGCTCGTGAAATATTTTCTTCAGGGTACTAATTCTAAAAATCAAAAATAAGGAGCTCTAAAGGGACTAAGGACTTTCTAAGGATCTCAAAGAGGATTTAATAAGATGTTTTATTTCCAGAGTGTAGGCTTTTAAAAGTATTGGAGTGATAGGATCCTCTACAACCTCATGATAACTTCTACATCCACATAATAAATTATTAAAATAATGAATAATACTATTTAAAAATGACTTTGACAGGTTGAAATCTATTGGACGATCCCTGCATTTCACTGGAGAAACACCTGTAAGCAGGTTCATATATATATATATATATATATATATATATATCTATCTATCTATCTATCTATCTACCTATATATATATATATATATATATATATATCAGGGGTTTCAAACTGGCGGCCGGCGGTGCCTTTTTTTGCGGCCCACAAAGACTTCTAGGAAAATAATTTGCAGCATCAATTTAGATATTCTTAGTTAACGAAAAATGTTTTTGTAAAAATCTTTATTGTTTTCAAATGCTGTACATTTACAAAACAGATAAGTTTCCTCAAATTCCATGAAAAGTAGGGCGTCCACTCATGTTCTATTTCATACCCCCCACTTCTTATTTAAATACCCACTTCTTATTTGACTTTTTTTTTTTTTTGGTGTGTGTGTGTGTAATTTAACGAAAGTTGGCCAGTTATAATCAAGGTCGTTGTTGGAGGTTCATCCTTGAATTTTTAAAAATTTCATAGTATATACTATACACAAATCCTCCAAATCCCCCTCCCTCAAGAAAAAAAGTCCTGGGTATGGTCCTGATTAAATTGTGGCCCGCCACTAGGCAGGTGTTTTTGATTGCAGCCCTTGGACACTTGTAAGTTGGAAACTCCTGATATATATATATATTTTGAGTTTGGGATGAGAGTGATTATACACAAACATTCCTGCCCTGTTTAATAATGATACAAATAGAAAACATGCAAAATGAACTGCATTTTCATAAAGGCAATCATTGACAGCTATTGACTGAAAGTTCATGTATTTTGACTCAAAAATAAAGATTTAAGGGCCAGGAAGTAAACAAAAAAATGTATGGATCTCGAAAGTAAAAAGTACTTTTTAAAAACTTTTTAAGGGCCCTTTGAAACAAAAACTGAAAATAAGGAATTCTTTTAAGAACCATATGAATCCTGTTTCTTTCTATGTTTTACCTGAAACCTGACAACAATCTCATGAGTGCATTCTCTGACAAGTGTATTAAAATTTTGCCAGCAAGACTGTATTTTCAATTTCAGACATTTTAAGCACTTCACTACAAAAAAAGTGCTTTTCTAAACCTACAAAAGAGTAAAGGGCCTTCAAAAAGTGTTATCAAATAGAAGCACTTTTAAGGAGCTACACAGCCGGTCAGTTTTTGCATGTGTATTTACCTTTTCCCCATGAATAGACAGGTATGCTTTTAAAGATATTATCGAAATATTCTCTTGTGGAATTGGATGGATCAAAATTCTTTCGAAATTCAAAAGATGGAATCATCATTAAATCTTGCTGAACAATTTCAAGGGAGGGGTAATCAGCAGATAAAACCTGTATAAGATAAAAAAGAAAAACAAAACACTAAATCAATGAAAAATATCACACATTCATTTATAAAATAAATGGACCTCCAATCAAACCTCTTTCCTGATCAATATTCAGAACCATCAAGCTTTTGTTAGCTACTGTATCAACAAAATTTTTGTTTGAGACGAGCACATAATACATTGAACAAAATTCCTTTCTTCTATGCTTGAAGCCCATGTTCAATAGATTCATATTGGCAACAAATTAAAAGATTGAATCTTAGTGTTTAAAAAATTTTGATTCAAAAATCCTCAAATTCATTTCTATGATTGGTTGGTTGGTTGGTTAGTGGTGGTTTACTGGAGCAAGGTCCAGGATGGAAAATGCATATACAAATATTAGTATAATACAATGATGAATAAAACAAAAAAGTAAAGGTTATAAAAGCAATGATATGTAAAAGATATAACTTCAATGATATATAAAATGTAAACACAATATATCCAAAAGTGACGAGAACAAAGGCAATTAAGGTGATAAAAGTAGCCCAATGTAAAAGTGATGACCAGTCATACAAAAAGATGTGATAAAAGCATTAACTGATAAAACAAAAAGATTAGTCAGCCATAGGAATAGATGAAGTAAGTTTTAAAAAATACAGATTAAATCAAAGAATTAAATCCAGTACATTGTAAAAAACAGAAATGAGCAGGGTGAAGTGTCTCACCCAGAAGATTATACAATGTGATAGAAGTAGAACCAAAAAAATTTATGCTCTTGCACAGTCCTTTAATACGGCGAGAACGGAATTGCATGGACAGAAAATTTATTTCTAGGAAACAGCATTATTGACAGGAAATAATAAAATAATTTCATACTTCTAATGCAGGTAAAAATTCTTTATTCTTTTCAAATACACGCAGTTGTATTCCATTCTGTAGAATGGAACTGGAGAGAATACCAGGTCCTAAAATAAAATAAAATAGTAGCTTGCATAACTAATACAGGCATAAAAACTGGATACTTATACATAATGAAATCTACATTGTTGAACATGTGTGCAAATAAATTATTCTATAAATCATACTTGGTATAATACACTCCATTTTTTACATATATGAGTTGGCTATTAGCCGGAGTGAGGGCAGAACCCACAATGATCCACAGCACAAGCCCCCTTAGTAGCTAGGGTTACAGAAACACACCATGGTTCCCGGCAACCACCTCAAGAACTGCCCCATTGTTTTGAAGTTTATTACAGATAACTCTGTGGAGGCTAATTTTCTCTCACTTTTCTGCATCTTCATCTCTATATTGGACTGCTCGTCGACTGATGGTAGAAATGCCGAAGACAGGCGTAGGATTAAAAAAAAAAAAAGAAAAACACTCCATACACATACTCAAATACCTTTAAGCCAGTGCTTGAAATGGATATAAACCAAAATGAAAAGTTCTAATCAAATTGGTTTGTATGGATATTTTTATTTATTGATCCATCTGAAACCATTATTATGAGATGGATTTAATTTTGCTTCTCACGATTTTAACCTTCCTGGATATTACATCTGACATGAGCCATTCATTGGCTCCCATTCAGGAACTGTTCTGAGCCAGAACAAAAATATCTCTCATAAGATTTGGCTCCTTATATTCTTTGTCGAAATTTCAAATAAAATTAAGCTGTTTCTGTAGGGTTAAAGTTTTTAAAATACGGAATTTTCAAGGAGGTTTTATACAAAAATTTGTTTTATATATATATATATACATATATATATGCATATATATTATTGTCCTCCATAAATATTGAAATGATCCACTAAATTCTAAAACAGATTTTAGTTCTCTCTGATACGTAATTTTAGAACTTTTAGTTCCTTAAATTATCTTTGCATATAAAAAAACTCAAGCTTTTATATTTATTTTACAATATTTCAAAATTATACAGACACACAATTTTTTTTCTATATTTCACCAAATTTATTGGCTTTTTAATGTTAAAACTATCGTGACGTTTGAATCAACTTTGCAATTAAAGTGTACATAGAAACCAAACTCAACTGATAGCTGCTTCTTAGTCTTAAATTCTAATTTGACCACTGAAGGATTTTTCAGTGAATCTTAACCAACTGGACTTCTCAAACATATGCGCCATTCACAAGTCAAATCGATTCCCTCCACTTTTTGAATTTTTTAAAATTTTAGCATCCAAGCACTTGATTGACTTCTCAATTTTTATACTCATAATAAATTTTCCTAATTATAAGGAATAATGCTACTTAATAACATTTTTTTTTGCCACTGAATAACAAATAATTAAATTCAAAAGACAATCCAATTAACCCCATACTCTGATGTAAATTGTTGCAATAATGACATTCAAACAGGCAAGTACTTGATAATAATGGTAAATTGTAGTGTTGTTTCATCACAAAAAAAAGTAAAATAAATCAGTCAGTTAGGATCTAACTGCCACAGAAGTGTTTGTGAATTATTAAACATTTCAATTTTTTTCTCTGAAATAAAAAAATAATTTGAAGACTGAATTAGATGCTATTACTTTTTTTACTTGCCAAATCGATTCGCTCCCTTGGTCATGCAAAAATTGTAATAATAATAACGATGACTCCAAGGATATTTATTCTATCTTACACGTTTTATATGTCATTTGATAAAAGACTCCAAGGATATTTATTCTATCTTACACGTTTTATATGTCATTTGATAAAACTATGTGCAATAATACATCCCACAGTGTGTATTTGAATTTATATTTTAAAAGGAATTTTAAAAATCAATGTATAATATTTTCTCCCCTTTTTGTTTTTTGGAGTGAATCTATTTGGCAAGTGAGCAGTTCATATCTGAAGTGCTTGTATGTTATTTTCTACCAACAGAAAAAGTATGTTTAAACGGGCAAAGAGAAGAGTTAGCATAATTTAGCCTAAAAAATAGAAGTGACACAAATGAGAACTAAAGAGAGTTTCTTCTACAATACACCTCATGTGTCAAATCATGAACAAGCAAAGAGTCATGCTACAGATGAATGGGATCACCTTACCTGGATTAGCTTCCAATAAGTAACCTCCATTCCATTCTTTCACAAGGCAAGATGCAATAGAATCTACAGTTAAACACAGCAAGTAAAGAATGGATACAGCAATTTTATAATAATTTTAAAACATATAAAGAAACAGTTTTAATCGATAAAGTAGTGAATATAAAATATTAAAATACAAATAAACAGCAATGATATGGTTTTAAAAATAGAAAGAGTCTTAAAATCATCCTCTTTGTACCACTAAGGAGCTGTAGCAGCTATTATTTTATATTTTTTATTATTCTATTTTTATGCTTTCCATATGGCAACATTAAGTTTTTGTTAGTTCTAAATTGATGTAGATGTAATTGTTAATTATTAAAATGATAGTATTTAGAATGTGTGCTATTAATTCTTTTAAAGGATAAATATTACCTGTGCCGCTTTGAAATAACTTAAAGTTTTGAGAATAGAGGTTAGTGTCTTGTCAGTTTGCTTATGCTGGCGGACTTATATAATTTACTTATGGTGCATTATTATGGAGCCATGTTTTTAACTGTTTTAGGAAAAACTTGAAATTTTTTCAACAATATATACAATCTAGAAGCCACATATTTATTTCAATGTTATGTGACTGAACATGATATTTACCAATCTTATCAAATAGAAATCAGCGTTATTTACTTTGCATATCCTGACAGTAAAGATAAAAGTTCAATCGGATAGAAATGAATTCATAATAATTGAGCAAGCAATGTTTTTAGTAATCCCTTTAAGTCAGTTTGACTGCAAAGAGACTAACAAACCTCCTCCTTTCACAGTGCAATGACTTCTATGCTATAGACAAAATTTAGCTTTTAATTTTATAACCATGAAGTTACCTATCTTAATACTATGAAAAAACGGTACTTACGTATTAACGCCACCGCAGCTGAAGTTGCGCTAATGTGCCAATATATATATATAATAAATATATATATATATAAATAAATAAATATATATATATTTATATATAAATATATATATATATATAAAAATATATATATATATGTGTGTGTTTTGATTTTAAATAACGTGTTTTATTTTATGATTTGTCAAAAAAATTTTAGGTGTAGATTGGCGGCACTTAAAAACCACCAAATCTGTAGCTGTGGTGGGGTTAATACGTAAGTACCGAAAACACTTTTCGACATGCATATTTTTTTAAAATATAAGTATTTAAAAGAGATAATAAATAGAAAAAGAATATACATGTATGTCAGAGCTTGCTCTGGATTTGAAAAATCGAGGAGTCATATTGACCTTCTACCTCAAAACTCGAGAATCAAGTATTTATAAAATTAAAGGCAATTTTAAAAATTTGTCAAATGGTATAAAATTTTTAACTAATGCAGTAAATTTATTTATATATTGACAGAATCCTTATACCCTAATTCTATATTATCTCCTTTATGAAGAAAAAATTACTTTCCTTTCATGCTTTTGGTAAAAAAATGTAAAATGTATAACATACTAAATAATCAGTAAAGGGATTATAGTATATATATATACAAATTATTTCAATCAGCATGTTATAAATTGCTTAATATTTAATAGGATGAAAAAGGATTGAATTCACTGGAATAAAATTTCTAGAAATTTACTGAGGTAAAAGCAACAGAAAAGAAAACTAAATATTGATATTTTGCCATTATACTGCCCTGTCGCCAACTTGTCTGCAAACTGTGACTCTTGGTGAAGAAAAACAATTCTCATATGCTTGCAGAGAATTGGGTTTGATCTGTGGAGCACCTGCTTACAAATTGTAAATGCAATCACTGCATTACTAACAAAATAACTAAGTGTATAGAAGTAGACAGAAATGTACATGAAAATGAAATTTAAAGATTTATTTTCTGATGCAGCTCTGTCCTTTTTTTACATACACTTAAATAGAGTTGTTTTGTCCACTTTTTATGTATACTTCATGTAAACAAAATTTCCACATGAAAGGAATAACACTATATATACCACCAAAAGTAGATAGGTAGTTTGCAAAAAAATAATGTGTGATGAGAAAAATATGCAGTCTTATTTTTCTTCTATTTCTCTGTGTTTTAACTTTAAAATATAGTTTGAAAAAGTGAGTATTTTCTTGTATTTGTTTTACTTAATTGGTGCCTTTTAGCATAACGTTCATGACAGGTTGGCATAATGGGGAAGTTCCAAAAAATTTAACATTAAAAGCAAAATAAATGCTAACTTGAAATTAGAATGGATATATGCCTAAAACAATGATAACTGACCACTTCACTGAATTATTTTCATAAATTAGATTTCAAATACGATGTGTTTATTTAAATAAAATAATTTTTAAAACAGAAGTTTATATGGTTAACCTAATGGCAAGTTCAGGAGCTGGTGTGACATTTATACATAATCAGCTGAACTGAAAGAATTAACAATGAAAGATATTAATCAGCAAACATAATGATAACTATCTCTCCATTTTATCATACAGTGGTCAGTGTCCCTGGCTTCTAAAAAAGGGTCTTGAGCTTGAATCCTGGCGAAGGCATGACAGCCCTGTGATGTTCCTTTACAAGTAGTGTTGGTTTACTTGTATAGTTCTTCCTTAATAACTAACTTCTTTAAAGTAACTAACAAAATTATGGAGTAGATGGACTAAAGTCCTCAGAACAAACATTGCAGAAATTTGAAGAAGAAAAAAAAAAATCTCATCTCAGAAAAAACACTAGTAGCTTCAGGTTCTTTTATTCATATGTAAAGATGTAATCAATAAATTTATAATATTCTCAAAAAAATTAATAGTAAAAAAGGTAAAATATTATAGTTTTCCAATAATTTATTGATTATATAATGTTAATAATAGAAACCTTATATAGAAAAATTTCAGCATCAAAATTGCAATTTTGTTTAATCAAAATCACATTTACTGCAACGATTACACAGTGATAATTCCGTATATAATCAAGGAAGTATTAAAATTAGCATCAAAAGAGAGAAGAGTATATTTGCGTTATAAATTTAAATATTGTCACCAAGGTGAACTTGCTGAGAAAATACAAATGATGCATGCAGCTGCTTCACTTCTATAATTATCCAAAATCTCATTTGTAAAGAAAAAGAAATTGAGCCTTAACTATTTCACTTCAGTTGTTTTATTGACTTTTTGCTTTCAGTGCCAGTCTAAGTGACTTTTATGGACATCAAAAATTGGACTAACTAACTGCAGATTCAATTTAAGTAAGAAATTAAATTTTAGCAAAGGGTGCTCTCTTGAACAAGAATAATTTAAAATAGGAAGTAAAAAAGGTTCAATTTATTGTGAAAAGCGCAAGACAGTAGACGTACTTGCAACCTGTGGGTTCTTAACGTAAACACTTCCTTGTAGTTCCACACCTTTGCCTTTCCTCTCGCGGAACTTCTCAATGCTACCATTAGAAACTGTAACATGTAAGCTCGAAAAATACCGAAATTTATTAAACCTGTAATGCGTAGCAATGCAATACCATCGTATATGAAATAAATGCCGTGGATTCATTGGAAATCAATATTTGTTACATAAAATTTGTTAAAACGTAAACGTAATCTCATTTTAGAGAGAAATATTTATTTAAAGCGTATATCTTTACAGTTATCCGTAATGCTATTGACATGAACAACGTAGAACAGAAACTACTCGTAGTTAAATTCAAAACATTCTGTACCGTTAATGTGTGTTGCCATTCAGCAACTTAAAATACTTATAACACAATCTCAATCGTAACCATGGTAACGTAACATACTCCCACCTTTGACTTATAATCAGACAAAAAAAACAGAACTTCTTACAAACGTACTAAGGGCAGAATTCAATGTAACGTTTTAGCTCTTTAGCTAGTTAGCTCTTTAGCAAACCTCAATTTTGCTAACTGTTAGCACATCGGCATTCAAATGGCCCATTCGCTCTCCGACAAGGGAATATTCAGCAAATCTCGGAAGATTTTAAGCGAATGATCTCAGTAAGCCAATCAGACAGCCCAAATTCATCTCCAGCGCGACATCAAATGTAAACAAACATGGAAACTTCGGAACTGATAAAATAAAAATAATAAAAACGAGTAAGGGCCTGTTCACATAGGAGTCCGTTGCGTTGCGTTAAGGAAAAGATGACGTTGATACGAAAATAAACCCATCATAGGCATTAAAAATGTCACTGCTAATCGTTTGGAGGCATATGATTGGTTTATTTTCGTCTCAACGTCATCTTTTCCTTAACGCAACGCAACGGACTCCTATGTGAACAGGCCCTAATGCCTGGATACGCAACAAAAGAAAAATGAATCAAATGATTTTAAATTTCTGGATAGAATACTTACAAATATTTTCATAATTCTATGTTCAACTTTATTTGAAATATTTATAATTCACTATGTTAAATTACCGGAAACTTTATTTTTCTTTTCTTTCAGCAAAATGCCACATTTTTTTAAAGCAATTAGTAGAGAATACAGATGATGAAAAATATTACGAATATGGAGGATATGAAGTAAAATATATTTAAAACAAAGTTTAGCTAAATGTTAAAATATCGTTGTATTCAGTAATCTAACCTTCCAAAAGCTATATATTTTGACATAAAAAAAATTTTCTGATAAAATGATACACTGAACTTTATGTGATGTCCTTGTTTCAATTAAATGCATTTAATAAAAGCTTTTAAAATAGTTATCACATTGATGTGTTTCCCATCTGAAATAAAACACATTCAAATCTCTGAAGTTTATACTAACAGCATGGTATTTAAAACTAACAGTATTGTATTTAAATTTTTCAAATATACACATTATATTATACAGACAAACTTTAAATTAAATAGTATTATTTAAGATGTACTCACCTGATTATTCTCAGTTAAGATTTAGAGCTCATAACATTCAAATTATGCATCACAATTAATAGTAGCCAAAAAAATTACAAGTACAGACACTGCTTCAGTATAAATACAGCACTGCACATGAATTCATTTAGCTCAATCTTTTAAATGTTGATACAATATCCTTTTAAGAAAATCGATATATTTACGCTCTTTTAACATATCCATGTGTCTCTCTATTCTTAAAAAAAAAGTCACTGGCGCCGCCGCCGACGCCGCCGCCGCTGTCAAAAGCTTCTCACGCTATCTCCTCCGAAACCGCTGGGGGTATGAGGTCGAGACCGATACCAATAGATGCAGAAAAATGCGGGGAAGAAAGTAAGACATGTTTCATCTTCGTCGGACTTTAAGTTTTTTTTTATTTTATGTTTTGTGAAAAAATATTGACTTTTTCATTTTCAGATTACGATAACTCGCCAAAAATTAATCGTAGAATTTTGATTTTTTTACAATCTAAGACTACAGACATTTCTCCTTCAAACAAGACCTCATTTGTTTAAAAATAATTTAAAACAGACTAATATTTTCATCAAAATATTAAACCCACTTTTTCGAGAAATATCGTCACATATGTGGATGTAATATCGATGCTCCTCGTGTTTTTATCTTACAAAGAATATATTTACATCATCTGGAAGATGAAAGCTTTCTCATTAATATAAACCTCATTTCAAGTCTCTATCTTAAATTTCGATTTTTAATTGAATTTTAAAGCCGAAACAGTGATTCAACAGTGATTCCCCTTCGCATAAGGGTGACTGACAACAGTAAGGGCCTGTTCACATAGGAGTCCGTAGCGTTGCGTTAAGGAAAAGATGACGTTGAGACGAAAATAAACCAATCATATGCCTCCAAACGATTAGCAATGAAATTTTTAATGCCTATGATTGGTTTATTTTCGTCTCAACGTCATCTTTTCCTTAACGCAACGCAACGAACTCCTGTGTGAACAGGCCCTCAATGGCTGTTACATTGCCCGAGAATCACCCCTATGTATCTCGCTATTAGCCATAACAGAGGAGCGAGCGTAGCGAGCCTAGGGGCAAAGCCCCTAGTAAATGAAGAAAATGCTAAATCTAGTTCAATTAAAGTTCAAGGAAATACAATAAGGCAATCTCTCGCAGCATGTCACACATTTCAACTCTTGCATATTTTACTTCTCGTTTGGCGAGGAGTGGCAAATCATTGCATAATTTAACTTGGCGCTAAATGAGCATTCTTACAGCTTGTTAAATAAAATGCTCTCAGATTACGCATTTATGATTACGCATTAATGCATTCAGATTACGCATTTACGCATCTCAGGTTAAGTCTTTAGATACGGTATCTAAACAAAGGTATATCACTAAATTAAACATTCAGGTACAGGCCGGAATGGTTTATTCAGTATGTGACCCGTATTTAAGGACATTTATGCAGCGTAATATATCAACAATATATTCGGCTCTGTTAATATAACAAGAATTTTCAGTAAAATCTAGAATTAATTTTTTCCCCAGAGTTCTTTGAAATAACTGTTTAATATAATTTTCCATTACTTTTTATGATGATTTAAATTAAGTATTATTAAAGGGTTAATAATTTAAACATATCTTAATAATTTAGTACATCTTTATTGATGTTTACATTAAGATTGCATTTCAACAAAATGATTCACAAAAATCTATATATATAAAACGCGTAGGTATGCGGCACAAAAATCGACGATATTTCTACACTCCGAATGGCAACGGCTGCAACTACCAGATGTAAACATTAGCGGCCGTTCGCAACTTTCAATCGCGTGTCAACATTGATTTACGCACTGAAATCAGGAATGCTCGAAAGCGAGCTGTACGATCAAGTGAAAATCTGGAACAGTCTCAAGAAAGAATGCGAAGAAGAAATAATTCATTAAGAGAGAGGCATGAAAGAGAGAGCATAAATAATCGCTAGGTTAGGCTTAACCGTCGTCGGCATAGCAACCAACAGCCCGTAATAGTTAATTTTCTACACTTTTTTCAGTACGTGCTGAATTTTTACTCCATTTTATAAGTGAAGAAATTTTCCCAACAATTTATTATTTGATATGATTAAGTGTAGATATCTGAATTGCTAACAATGGTACATACAGAGTGTGATGTAATCCGCGCTAAATTTTAGTACTTGCTGAATTTTTACTCCATTTTTTAAGTGAAAAAATTTTTCCCCGACAATTTCTTATTTTATATAATGATAAAGTGTAGATATCTTAATTTTGAAAAATAGTACATACAGAGAGGGATGTAATCTATAAAATCATGGGTGTTGGGTTTCTCAGTCTTGACTCTGTTCTGAAGTTATGAAAATTCCCATTTTTTAATCATGATGTTTTAGAATCAGCCTTATATAGAATACCCCTTAACAACGTATATTTATGATGACAGGTAATGGTAACATTCCTTACATATGTTACTTTCAGTTGAGTTGTTTTGCAAAAGAAAATATAAAACTAAAAGCGACCATGCTGGTCGCGCAGCGGCTAGTTATATATATAATAGCCGTTGTCTCTGTATAACACTTCCGGGCTGTACTCATCTTTCAATTGAAGCCCTCAGTAAACAAACTGCCGGTTAGGATTAATTTCAATTTCAGATGTGGATCAGAATTTTTTCTTACCTAAAAACTAATATCTTCTCCATCAAATCACGTTTGTTCAGCATATTTTTTTATAAAACATTCAGAACTAAAAAAAAATGGATGCTTTTAGCTGTATATTTAACAGTTTTTAAAAATCTGTTTCCTTTTGCGATGAATTCTGAAAGTAAACAAACTTGAATGTGAATGAATGAAGTAGCTCAAGTATTCATATCGCGTAGTGAGCTGTAAAAAACTGGATGGCAGTCTACTACTCCAATCGCATGAAAAACAAAAAAAATAAAAAATAATGAAAGGGTTTCTTTTACAAGGTGTGGATTAAATGCAATATTGTTAGATAATTCGGGGTATTTTTTAACTTTCATCTACTTTTTCCATTATGACGTCATTATTAGTATTATGACGTCAAAATGACGGGTTGGATGGCAGTCTACTACTCCAATCGCATGAAAAACTAAATAAATAAAAAATAATGAAAGGGTTTGCTTTTACAAGGTGTGGATTAAATGCAATATTGTTAGATAATTCGGGATATTTTTTAACTTTCATATACTTTTTCCATTATGACGTCATTATTAGTATCATGACGTCAAAATGACGTGTTACCTTCTAGTTGTGTATATAATCTTTATCAAGTGAAAGTTACTTTATTTTAATACTAAATACAATCCAAATTTTCAAGTTAATATTATGAAATTATTTTATATTTTTTACTGTGTCAAACTTATTTTATTTTTTAAAGAGTATACTTTTTTAATGGTATTTTAAAGAGTTTAAGAAAATAATTTAAAGCATGAAATTATTTTAAGAATACACAAACTGGTACAATATTAATATTGCAAATTAAGTTAGGTTTCTGTGCTTACATAGCT
This sequence comes from Dolomedes plantarius, assembly GCA_907164885.2. Lineage (NCBI taxonomy): Eukaryota > Metazoa > Arthropoda > Arachnida > Araneae > Dolomedidae > Dolomedes > Dolomedes plantarius. The sequence continues at coordinate 157,616,562 of OU015495.1, read as the reverse complement.
AAGAATGTATCAAGCTTGAAAAACAGTGAGTAAACTACAAAAACAAAAGTGGCCTAAAAAGTATTTATTACAGTATATAAAAAGTTCAAAATGATTGAATACATATGTCACAAAAAGTTAAAGAATTTACATTTTAGTAAACAATATTACTGTCCAAAATACCTAAAATAATTATTACAAAACGTAAAACAAGAATAAACAAGCATAAAACTAAACGTAAAATAAGAACAAATAACTGTGTAATATTCATGAACAGAAATAGTCTAAGGAATGAACCATAATCATCGTTTATAGAAAGTTAAAATCATGCGGAAATACATGCTCTGTCAAAAAAAGATGTTCTCACTTCGAATGATAAAATTCTCAACGAAAGAATGATTATATTCTCTTAAACCTTGCGAAATATTGAAAAAAAGTGTTAAAATACCTGTTACATACAACTAATATGAAGAATTTTATAAATAAACTTAAATTATTTAACTCAAAATGAAGGTATCGTCAAAAAACACATGCAAACGCATAGGAACTGCTTCTGTTTTCTGCCACCCGATAATGACGTCATCTATAGCAGACGAAAACTGACGTAGCTAGTGACGTTCCGACTTTTCACCTTATTGATAGTACCGTAATTTCGCACGTATGCGCCGCACCCACCGTAAGCGCCGCAGGGACTGAAATTTCCTTTTAGAAAAGCGAAATCGGGGTAAGCGCCGGCGTAAACGCCGCATATAATTTTTTCTTAGTTACCGTACCGCAGCCAAATATTGAGACACTAGCAGAAATTTTAGGTTATTTCCGTAACAAACTAATACATTTTAATGTAATAAATTCAATATAATTCTAATTTTGAATATTTCTCTTATTAAATTACACTTTAACACTAGAAGCGCCGAATGACACCCTGTTAGCCTAAACACATATGCAAATCTTGTCACTTACGTGTTCGAGTGAAACCTCGGCTCATCGCTCTGCCCGCGAGACGGCGTGCAGCACATGCGTAGTAGCCGTACGGGGGAGTCGCCCGTGTCCGGCTTTCACGATAAATACGTGGCCGGGGGAAAAAATACTCGGCGGTGTGTTGTTCGTTCTCACTCGCTCGCTCGATTTGTATGCGTTGATATTATTTTCTGTTACTGCCCTCGCATATATTTTATTTCTATTATGTTTCGTTGCTGTATACTAAAGCTAGTATCGATAACTTTTAATAAAAAAAGGAATTCTCAAACCCTATATTTACTTCTATTTTTAAAACCTCTGCCTAACACACCCCATACCTATAAGCGCGGTAGGTAGTCATTTTGACCCGTAAGATTTACTTTACTTAAAACTGTCTTATTTTAAAATGAAATGTTACGTACTACTACACGTCTACCGTAGTACAATGCAAAAAAAAAAAAAAAAAAAGAATGAAACCTGAAACTGTACAAACGTATTTTTATTTCACAGTAACACATGATATATTAAAAAAGAAACGCAATCATGGAACATCAAACGGGCAAAACACATAAAGCATACATATATGAATAAAAGTAATAAAGATATTAGGTAATACAGAAAATCGTCAAAATGAAAATCTAAGATATACGGGTAAGAATTACCGATCAATCAAAACAATCAAAGTCCTCTTCTTCCGTATCAGAATTGAAAAGTGGCAAAATTTCTGGATGAATTTTTGTATCTGGATCTTCCTCGTTGGAAGAACTGTTATCGTCGGAACTGTCAACGTCGCTGGCATTGGGAACAATTATTTCCGCCTTTCTAAAACAGGAAATTATTGTCTTAATGAAGACACCTTTCCATGCTTCAGAGACCCACTTCGCGACTTCTACGAAAGTTGCCTTTCGCATAGTTCCGCTTTTTGTGTAGGAATGTAGACCTTCAGTTATCCACGATTCCCAGAGATTTCGCATTCGGCATTTGAATACTTTGTTTATAGCCAAATCAAGTGGTTGAATTAATTTTGTCAAACCTCCGGGAATTATCGCTAAATTTGCAGACACAGTCTTCGCTGCAACTTTAACAGGCTCTGACAAGCGGGCTTTCATCGAATCCATTATAAGTAACCCTTTTGGATTGAAAAAGCCCCTTTCCTTTTCCGCCAGACTTCGTTCAACCAATCTCGCATTACTATTTCGTTCATCCATCCTTTCTCGTTCACGCGAATAACAACGTCATTAGGAAATTCTCCTTTGGGGAGAGTTTTTCTTTTAAAAATCAACAGAGGTTTCAGTTTCTCACCGCTTGCTGTGCAAGACAAGATACAAGTAAATGACGTTTTCTCGTGACCGGTAGTAACAATACTCACTGTACTTTCGCCAGCCTTGTTGACAGTTCTGCTTGGAGGACAGTCGAAAGTCAAAGGTACCTCGTCCATGTTGATCACCTGATCGGTGGAAAACTTGTTGTCCTTTAATTGGTCCCCTATAAACTTCAGGAAAGAAGATTTCTTTACCTCCCAATCAACAGGCAATTTTTGCCCCACGGTTGTGCGGGCCCGAACGGAGAGGTTTTTCCGCTTCATGAATCGGTAACACCAGTTGGATCCAGCTTTGAAATCGTCTAATTCCATCTTCGCCGCTATAACTCTGGCTTGTAAACGTATCTTTACTGTTGATATTGGAATGCTCTTACTTCTCCGGGATAAAATCCATTTCTCAAGACTAGTTTCCAGCTGAGGCCAAGCAGCTTTCCCTCTTCTGCATGCTCTCTTACTTTTCGGCATCTTTAGTAAAACTTTCTTTTCGGAGCGCCATCGCCGAACACAACGTTCATCAACACTGAACTCTCTGCCTGCTGCTCTATTTCCGATTTCTTCTGCTTTGGCAATAACATTCAACTTAAAATTCGCACAGTAGCTTTTGTTTCTGCGTTTTGGAGCCATTTTGTTAAATAGTTTCACAGTACGGGGGGGAAAACTATTTTCGCAGAGAAAGCGACAGCAATGCACGTGCGCCGTCGCCAAAGTGTGTATGACATCATCGTCATTCTTTTCTAAAATTAGTCAAGAACTTCGCGCATGCGCAGTGATAAACGCCGGTTCAAGTAATGCGTTAGGCTCAATTTTAGTAGAAAAGTGCAAGCTGAAAAGATTTTAAAATCCGAAATCGGCGTAAAGGCCGCACCGGCGTAAGCGCCGCGCCCAACAATTTTTGAACTTTTTTTACGTATGCGCCGCGGCGCTTACGTGCGAAATTACGGTACTTTGTTTTTGTTGACTATCACTGATTTTGGTTCATTGCAAGTATACAATTTTAAGATATTCATTTCATTCCTTACACTAGGGGCAAATAAGCAATGTTTAAAAGATAAAGTATTTGAAGTACTGCATACTGAAGTTAGTATCTTTTTTTAATTTGTGGCGATAAAAATTTAAAATTTCAAGTTATCTTAAATGTTGTAGTCATGCAGAAAAAAACACAGTTTCACAAATATAACAGTCAAACAAAATTAAATGTAATTAATTTCTGTATTAATCTTTTTCTATATGAGGAATAGGGCAGTAAAATACTCATCTGCATTGTAGTTTTGTAGTTTAGTATTTTAATTTACAGAGTGACATATCTGCAAAGTGCTATCAATTACAATGGAATACAATTGATAGTACTTTGTTTATGTCGACTATCACTGATTTTGGCTCATACCTATTCAAATATACAATTTTAAGATATTCATTTCATTCATTACACTAGGTGCAAATAAGCAATGTTTAAAAGATAAAGTAATGAAGTACTGAATAGTTAAGTTACTATATTTTATTCAATTTGTGGTCATAAAAATTCAAAATTTCAAGTTACCTTAAATTTTGTAGTCATGCAGAAAAAAATACAATTTCACAAATATTTTAGAATTTTCTGAAGAAACAAACAGAGAACAGTCAAAAAGCAGTTGATTGAATCACATTATAAATAAAACAGTTAAACAAACATGGTTTGTACCAAATTTCATAGTCCTGGCTGAAATTTCAAAACCCATAGCTAAGCCAAATTCGATTTTAGTTATAGTTTGATTAATTAAATAGGACAGTACATCAGGTCAGAAATAAGCTTGTACATTGTAAAATTTAACATTAGTAACTGCTTTTGATAAGGCATGACTTTTTCTAACACTTAAATTTTGTTTACATATAAAAAAAAGTAAAGTCCTGGAAACTGGGATAAACCACATTTTATAAAATTGAAAGAAACAGAAATCAATGTTATGCTTATGAAAATCATACTTAAAGACATATTATAGCTGTACTTATTTTAGATTGAAAAAAAAAGTTTTTTCTAGGTAATCATTCAATTACTCACTGACAAAATTTAACACATCAAAACAATTACTGCACACATGGCAGAGCAGTTTCCACACAGACATACTAGATAAAATTGCTCCTTTTGTACAAAAGAGTAATAAATGGGAAAAAATCAATATCTACTAAGGTTTTTATCAAAAACGAGCAACAGCCAGGAAGAGCAACCCATTTTGTATACATCAAAATTTAATTTCCTGGAACAGGCTTGAAGCTTGTAATTTGTCTGGGAAGAGGAATATAAATTTTTAAAATGCTTTCCAGCTTAGATACAAATGTTTTGTAGTGTTATTAGTAGGTTTCTGTTGATTGATTCAATTCTCATTCTCTAGCAGGAAGAATGCTTAATTAAACGTATTTTCTAAAATTCTTCTGTGTTCTTTCACTACGGATATCTAAACTAAGAAGAGATCAAATGTTTGATAGTTAAAATCTATATTTTGAATGTGTGTTCAAACTGTATATAACTCCTCCATTTTACAACATGCTCAAAAGCGGTTAAAGCTACAGAATTCTCAAATCATTATACTAATGACTAATAACATAATTGATCTACTGTAAATTTCCAAATCATTATATATAACGGTAAACATGAAAATGTTTTAAAGTGCACGTAACAGAGGATTAATCTAATTAACAAAAGATAATTTGCTTATTTATAACGTGTTTTATGTAACAGCTAAATAAATAGAATTTAGAATATTCAAAAATACCAGAAAGAGTTAATTACTAACTTCAAAACAGTAGAAACGAGTCGAAACCTTAATCAAAACAAAAACACCACCAGAGAAACCACCTAGCAACCGTTAGCTAACAGGCGACCGGATATTTCGTTCCTTTTGGGCATTTGAATAAAGATCGGCTAAAGAGCTAACTAGCTAACTAGCTAAAGAGCTAAAACGTTACATTGAATTCGGCCGTAAGAACATGTGACTGCATATAATTAGGGGAAAATGTGGGTGTGTGTGAAAAATTAAGCGGTTTAGAATAAATTTAAGAATAACGGAATGACATAAGGAAAAATTTAAATTTACGAGAAAGAAGAGTTGGGAATTTTTCCAATGTCAAGCACTAGAGTCGCTCTGCGATTAAATTCTCTATTGTCATAATCAGGGGGATTGACAATTTCCTCATTAGGAGTGGAGTAAAGACTATTATAAAATTTAGTGGCGAGATTAATTATAGCCAGATGAATGGGTTCAATATTTAGATCTTTATGGAGGGAGTAGTTAATTTTATATCTATTGGCTTTTGTGATTAGACGTAAGGTTTTATTTTGTGCGCATTGCAATTTCTGAACATGACTGTTAGCCGCTGAACCCCATACAGTGACGTAGCGAGAATAACTGGCACCCGGGGCACGATACCTTTTTGGCACCCCCCCCCCCGAAAAACGTATAGTAATATAATATATAGATTAGTGAAAAGGACCATTTGGTGCCCCTCTGCGAGTGGCTACCGGGATATAATAGACCCCCTTGCTCCCCTCTCGCTACTCCACTGCCCCCATACAGGGACCTATACTGCATAAAGAAGTATAGGTCGAAGTACTGTTTTGTAAAGCAGAAGTTTATTTTCTATACTCATCTCCTTCTTGTAGTATCCCCTTCTCGTATATCTTGGATAAAATGAGAAGGTGATAAAGGCTTTAACTTGTTCGGGTCATCTGATAGGTACGTTTTAGAGGACGATTGTTTATTGTACATTCAATGTCACAAAGTAAAATGACCATCTCTTCATAATTCAGACAGTGGCGTAGCGAAGGGGGGGGGGGGGCAAGGAGGTCTATCATACCCCGGGCGCCTCTCGCAGAGGGGCGCCAAATGGTCCCCAAGACAAACAAGATTTTCCGGAAAATTTCAATTTATATTTTGATCGATTTCTGGGAGATACATTTTAACTAGTAAGTATTGTAATATAATTAATTATTTCCTTTCTTGATCTGTCTGATAAAATATGTTATAAATAATGTTTGCAATAAATCAAACAAACATCTCCGTATACAAAACAATCTTTCTTATTTCTTTCTGAACTCTTTATTTTTCTAAAATAGTGATATATTTTTATTTCTTTTAAACGAAATGCACGTACAGCTCACGCTTGTTATTTTAAAACAATAACAAACAATATACTAGTCTTTTATTATATTAAGCCCTTCAACCTTAAACTATTATTAATTCGGCAGCCGAACTATAACTATAGATATCCTTGTTATGCATTTTACTTTTTAACATGTACTCGGCGATTCTATTATTCAGTGAACAGTATATGAGTGAAATTGTCAACAGTGTTCAATAAAATAATCGAAGAGATAGACAATATTCAAATTTTATTACTATATTGCTTGCAATTTGCAATAAAGTAAGTTCTCCTTTTTATATTTTATTTACTGTTGTTGTGTTGTTCAAAAGTAATATCTAAATTAATATAATGCAAAGTAGTATCTTAATAAAGATGCAGCCTCGTTTGAAAATACGATTTTAGAAAAATTTAATTCTGATGAGATTTCATTAACAAACTGTAGATCACAATGTTACGATAATGCTGCCGTGTTATCAGATCACGTATCTGACGTTCAAAAAAAATTAATAATAAAACATTATTTGTAAATTGTGATAACCATTCATTAAATTTAGTAGGAGTTACTGCAGATAAGCAAGATCTAATCGTTGTAACATGTTTTGGAATAATTGAAAATATACATATCTTTTTCTCACGTTCAACATTACGATGGGAATAATTAAAAAATGCTTTAAAGAAAACTGTTAAACGTGAATATGAACCTCGATGGAGCGCCAGAGCACAAGCAGTTAGTGTCATTGTCGATGGGCTGGAAGAATTATTAGAACTACAGTAGACGCTCGTTAATTCGAACTCGGTAAATTCGAACTTTCGGTTAATTCGAACTAATCCAAAGGCCCCCAAAAAGTTGTGTTGGAGTTAATGTTAAAAATATCTCATTAATTCGAACTAAATTTTTATCACTTCGGTTAATTCGAACTAAAAATTTGACAAAAAAATCTTTTTCCTCGTTTAATGAAGAAAATACACACTGTATTTATTATTTTGTGTGTCAAAATTTCTTTTCTGTGTAAAGAGGCATATGCCTGCATTCCTAGACTATTGCATGTCCGCTAACCGTTAGTAGCTATTGTCCTTCTTATAAGTGCTAAACGGAAAAAGCAATTTTCCTTTATTTGGATCGATTTTCTTAGAATTTCAGAAAAGCCAGTCTTTACTACAGATTCTAGGGAGCTGCGTCAGTAATAACTGCAGTGCAGACAAGTTAATGTTGTCTAGTTTTTCTTCCTCATTGTGTGGTGTGAACGTGTAAAAATTCAGGATGTCTACACGTGGAAAGTACAAAACCCTAACTTTGGAGACAAAGGTAGAAATTTTAAAGAAAGTAGTGAATGGCGAATGTAAAACAAAGTTAGCAGCTGACTATGGAATTTAAAAAAATGCTTTGTCAACTAACTTGAAAAACAAGGAGTCAATTTTAGATTCATGGGAAAAATTAAAATTTGCTAGAGGAAGGAAACGCATGGGAAATGCGTCCCAAGAAGTTCTAGAAAAAGCTCTACTGCTATGGTTCCAGGATGTTAGATCTCGAAATTTTCCAATAAATGGACCCTAGTGCTGACGAAGGCTGGTGAATTGGCAAGTCGAATGGGTATTGAAGATTTTAAATGCAGTGATGGATGGCTTTCTCGATTTAAGTCAAGGCACAATATTTCTTATCAAACTGTATGTGGCCAAAGCTCTGATGTAAACGGAGACGTATGCACTAATTTCGGTAGGAAACTGCCAGGGCTTTTCTCTACTTACCTGCCGAAAGATATTTTTAATGCGGCTATAATGGACAAAGCCATAATAGACTTTCTTAAAACTCTGAAAGCAGTTATTCAGATGGAACCTTCCTCTGAAAATGAATTGAAATGTTTACTTCAAATCGAGAAGCTGGCTGAACAATGTAGGCATCATAAACAGAACCAAACATCCATTTTACAGTTTTTCCCCAAAGTGTAATTAATACTTTTAATAAAAGTTTATTTTATACTGCATATCTTCTGCTTCATTTTATGATTAAGGTAAGTCTGTATTTCTTTTTAATATGTTTAACTTTAGATAACATAGTATAATATATTTTCAGGGGTTATACATACTAGGAGATTTTCTTCCTCTGTGATACACATTTAAAGTTATATATTTTCTCTTAACATCGGGTAATTCGAACTTTTTTCTGAAAACTTTTGAGTTCGAATTAACGAGCGTCCACTGTATTAGAAAAAATAGCAGAGGACCACAAGTGACACCAGAAGTGAAGCTACAATTTTTTGCAAAATTCACTGAATTTTAATTTCATAACTTTTGTCGATTTGTGGCATGAAATCTTGAGGAGAATTGATCGTGTGCAGCTCAGATTACTAGATCCTAAAATTAATTTTAGAGAAGTGTTCCATGATCTTGACACATTAGCGACTTGCAGAAATTCGAGACGAGATCTGTGTAAAGGCAATAGAAAAGGCTAAGTCTTTTGGTAAAAAATGGGGTATTGATACAACAATCCGTGTTAGAAGACGCCGAAAAATGCCCGGAGAATAATTGGCTAGAGATGTTGGCCTTTCCGCAGAAAATGAAATTTCTCGCATTATGAAAAGCGTTCTTGATCGTCTGCAGCGGGAAATAAGTACACGATTTACACGACTAAGTGATCTTAATTCCAAATTTGGATTTTTACTGGACGTTGAAAATTTATTAAACAAGGATAATGTTGATAACGACCTTGAAAAGAATTGTAATACTTTGGGTGAATTTTATAATACAGATTTTAATGGAACAGAACTCTATGTCGAAATATGTGACTGCAAGATGTTACTCCGCAGTAGGAAAGAAATTGAACCTAAAACTCCATTAGAGCTTCTTACCTTTGTAATCTCGTATGGAGAAGATGTTTTTCGAAACCTGAGAGTCGCACTTCAAATACTCCTTACTATTTCAGTATCAATTGCTAGCTGTGAACATTCGTTCAGCAAACTAAAATTAATTTTGGCATATCTATGATCAACGATGGGACAAGATCGCCTAAGTGACCTAGCATTTTTAAATGTGCAAAGAGAAAAATTTGAAATGATCGACTTGATAAATAAGTCGATGAAGTAATTGATAAATTTGCTTAATCAAAGGCAAGAAAAATGTATACATAGCAATTAATTGTATTAATGTATTATAATATTATATTATTATTATAAATAAATATATCTACTTTAATATATTAACTTTTTCCATTGTTTAAAAACTGTATATATTTTAAAACAATTATAATAAATATGTAAAATAAGTAATATCTTTTTAACTAATTCTAGATGACCTATGTCCGATTTTTCCACTGACACAGACATTTCAGAGTCAAATCCTAGTCTTCATTTTTTTAACTAGATTTTTTGTCTCAAATTTAAAGCCTAACCTGAGCCTGTGTCCCTATTTATTCCGAAAAACAGTATAATATTTTGTAGAAACGTAGTTAAGCTATGTCCACACTTTTGCGCTTTTGTGTTCGCTTTCGCTTTCGACATGTCGCACTGAGAGAGAAATGTGAGGCAAGCTCAGAGCGATGCGTCACCACCTGCAAATTCCAGGACAGCGCATGCGCCCAGGGCCCGATTATGAACGCTGGGGGCCCCTGGGCAGATGCTATTTTGGGGCCCCCCCCTTACGGACATTTATAAAAATACATACTATTAGAAGTACTAGGTGCATACAACAAGGGGGTTTTGGGGCCCCCTAGCATCAGGGGGCCCTGGGCAAAGTCCCGATTTGCCCATGCGATAAAAAGGCCCTGCATGCGCCGGGATAGAGCATGCGATATCGCAAGCGTATCCGACCCAAGTGGATTTTTTTGCGGAATGCCATGCGCTTTTCTATTCTGCAAGGCAGTTTTCAAGCCAGTGTTCAGAATGTCGCAGTCTGCGGAAGAAATTTTAAATTTTATTGATGATTACAGAAATTTATCGGCATTGTGGGATGTCAACCACTCCACACGCACAAATAAAATTATTAATGCATTTAATACATTTAAAATAATTATTTAATAATAATTAATGTGTATTGTTTTAAAATAAAAACTAAATTTATTTTTAAACAAAGCAAATTGAAAAAAAAAATTTGAAAACTTGTACTATATCATTGAAATTTTCTTTTTGAAATAAAGGGAGAAGATTTCAAAAATATGCATCAGCTAATTTGTTATTATAAAAATACTGAATAAAAAATTCCCCATAGCTTATCATAGGAATTAAAAACCCACTTTGAAAAAAAAATAGATGTTTTAGTATTATAAAAGAAGGTTACAACCTGAATTCGCTTTTTGCGTGACATAATATTTCCCCCCATGTCATGCATTGCTTGCATCCAAATGCGTATGATCTTGCATGTATCATTTTCATTTGAAGCTAAATATCATCGACACATTTTAAATGTAGGCATTTTTTAGTCCGTCATGTTCTTCATTTAACCTCATGTTAAAGAAAAATGAACGATTTTCATTAATAACAAAATATACTTCTTAACTTCTTACATATATAGAAATTTTTTTTAATTATATATGAAAATTCAAAAGTAATTCTTCATGGCCCGCTTTGCTCAGAAAAGAAGTAAATGTCTCGGTTTAATTCTTTAATTTATACTAAAGAGATTACTTAATCTTACTTTTACTCTCTCTCTCTCTCTCTATATATATATATATATATTATATATATATATATATATATATATATATATATATATATATATATAGTATGATTAGCTAACGATTTTTCTTGAATATTCTGCATACTTCAAAAGTAATATAAATATTCCTTTTATTCAAAAATAAATTGATATACCAGTGTAATTTTACACTATATTTTTAAGAGATAAAATTTTAATAACAAGCAATATTCTACCGTTTTATATTCTTAGTATTTGTTTGGTTTTATTACTTCATAAACAAAGCTATAAATTGTAGTTCTATTTCTAATAACTTGGCATATAAAAAAACAGGTCTTCTCTATATTCCGTATCACCAGTTATTAATTTCTCTATCAAACTACATTGATGTAGAAGCTATGTGTATAAGAAAAACCATCTCTAATCGATTAATTAGGTATTACATAAAGAATATTATGTTTAAATTTATATTTATTTTTTAGTCTTCTCATTTAGATCATTTTCCCCTGCACGTGCACACACACACAGATATATAATTAGAAAACTACAAACATTAGATAACTGTAAATATATTGTAACTTATGATTTTAAAGATCTATTTAATAATATTGATATAATTGATTTAAATAGAATAATCATAATGTTAGTACAAAATAATATTCAATACTTAAACAACGAAATTAAACAAACTCGTTTCAATAGGCTCCTAGAATTAGTAACTAAACATAATTACATAGTTCATAATAATAGTATATACTTACAGTCCAAAGGTGTACCACAAGGTGGTAATGCTTCAAGTATGCTAGCTAATTTATACTTATATTATTTTGAAATTAATAATATAGAAAATAGCAATTACAATATATTTAGATATATAGATGATATAATAGTAATAAATAAAAGTAATAACCCTATAGACTTAAATTTTTACCCTCCTAATTTAGAACTAATTAAAAGTAGCCATGATAATATTAATGTAAACTTTCTAGATATTAATATTAAATTAAGTACTAACAATAAATTTACTTATGACTTATACGACAAAAGATCTGACTATAATTTTAATATTGTTAAATTTCAAAATTATCTAACCTGTTTACATAAATCTGTTTTTAATAACATTATTGTAAATCAGTTAGTTCGTATAAATAGGCTATGTTCTAAAGACAATAGGATTAAGCATATTATAGACTTGAATGCTGTGCTAACTCGTAATAATTACCCAGTAAGTCTATCCAAAAACATAATTGGTTGTTTTTGTTTTAATGAATAGTTTGTTCTGTTGCATTAATAAGTTAAACATAACAATAGGTTAAAATAAAAATAATAACTACTAAAAACAAAAATAAAAATCATAAGAAAAATAAAAAAATAATTAACTCATAGTAGTAACAATTATAAAAACTAAATAAATAATGGAATAATAGTCTTAAAATATGGTAACCTAAGTAAGTCTGTAACTGAGTATCCACTACCTCAATGGTTGCAAGTTATATGACGTCAGTCATCTTGCGGTTACAAGTTCTTAATTTCCACTCTGACTAGCGCCAGGCTTGGTGTTCTTTGGTTAAGTACTTTTATTCAAACTTAATTCATTTATTATTCAATTCTTCTGTTAATAATGGATTGTACGGTGTCTGAGTGTGTTTATTTAATAGATAATACTCATCAGAAACAATCCATTGGTTTTTAGACAGTATTGACACCGCTGATGAAGAAATGCTGTCAAAAACCTTATTCATACTTTTCTTTACATGTTGGATGTTCCTGGCTTCAAGTAGCTTTAGAGCTATTACTGGTTTTCTCTTTCATCTTATTCTTATTTATATATATATAAATAAGAATAAGATGAAAGAGAAAACCAGTAATAGCTCTCTCTCTCTCTCTCTCTCTCTCTATATATATATATATAAATAAGAATAAGATGAAAGAGAAAACCAGTAATAGCTCTAAAGCTACTTGAAGCCAGGAATATCCAACATGTAAAGAAAAGTATGAATAAGGTTTTTGACAGCATTTCTTCATCAGCGGTGTCAATACTGTCTAAAAACCAATGGATTGTTTCTGATGAGTACGATCTATTAAATAAACACACTCAGACACCGTACAATCCATTATTAACAGAAGAATTGAATTATAAATGAATTAAGTTTGAATAAAAGTACTTAACCAAAGAACACCAAGCCTGGCGCTAGTCAGAGTGGAAGTTAAGAACTTGTAACCGCAAGATGACTGACGTCATATAACTTGCAACCATTGAGGTAGTGGATACTCAGTTACAGACTTACATAGGTTACCATATTTTAAGACTATTATTCCTTTATTTATTTAGTTTTTATTATTGTTACTACTATGAGTTAATTATATTTATATTTTTCGTATGATTTTTATTTTTGTTTTTAGTAGTTATTATTTTTATTTTAACCTATTGTTATGTTTAACTTATTAATGCAACAGAACAAACTATTCATTAAAACAAAAACAACCAATTATGTTTTTGGAAAGACTTACTGGGTAATTATTACGAGTTAGCACAGCTTTCAATTCTATAATATGCTTAATACTATTGTCTTTAGAACATAGCCTATTTATACGAACTAACTGATTTACAATAATGTTATTAAAAACAGATTTATGTAAACAGGTTAGATAATTTTGAAATTTAACAATATTAAAATTATAGTCAGATCTTTTGTTGTATAAGTCAAAAGTAAATTTATTGTTAGTACTTAATTTAATATTAATATCTAGAAAGTTTACATTAATATTATCATGGCTACTTTTAATTAGTTCCAAATTAGGAGGGTAAAAATTTAAGTCTATAGGGTTATTACTTTTATTAATTACTATTATATCATCTATATATCTAAATATATTGTAATTGCTATTTTCTATATTATTAATTTCAAAATAATATAAGTATAAATTAGCTAGCATACTTGAAGCATTACCACCTTGTGGTACACCTTTGGACTGTAAGTATATACTATTATTATGAACTATGTAATTATGTTTAGTTACTAATTCTAGGAGCCTATTGAAACGAGTTTGTTTAATTTCGTTGTTTAAGTATTGAATATTATTTTGTACTAACATTATGATTATTCTATTTAAATCAATTATATCAATATTATTAAATAGATCTTTAAAATCATAAGTTACAATATATTTACAGTTATCTAATGTTTGTAGTTTTCTAATTAGACTATAGCTATTATCAATTATACCACAAACACCAGATGTTATATTTTTATAGATTAATTTAAGGTATTTTAATAATAATTTACTTGCTTTTGTAGCATAAGTATTATGACCACAGGTTACTGCTCTAAAAGCAATAGGTGTTTTATGAAATTTTGGAACTAAAGTTATATAAGGAAAATGATAAATGTTAGATGAAATACCTAGTAGTTTATATTTAGCTATGATTTTCTTAATAATAATATTAGTAGTTTCTTTTAATGTCTGAAAAAGATCACTATTTTCTAACTGTTTTTTTAAACATATGGCAAAATATTTTTTACAAATTATAGCATAGTTGTTGGCTGCTTATATATATATATATATATTTATATATATGAATGATAAATATGCAAGTAGAGGGATTATACATATTTATATACAGAGGGGGATACTCTCGATTTGTGTGCACCGCCGCCATCTTGGATTTTTCCGCCACGATTTGGCGCGTTTCGCTGGGCGATAATTATTTCGTTCTGGTACCTTCGTTAACCAATGAAATCGCGTCGATTGAACGACGGCATTTTTCTGAACTCCCATTGGAGGGGGGGGGGGGTCGGGGCTGCAATTAGCTCAACTAATCCACATTTTGCGTAACCCTAGATTACTGTGCACTTGCTAATTCGCACGCTCTGGTTATCACAGCACTCGAGACCGCCGGATTAGTAATCTATCTGCATCTTAAAATGCATCCATCTCTTATTGGTTTTTCTCATCATACTGAGCACAGAATTATAGAAAATGATGAGAGCGCTATTTCTTTTTTGCAGGATTTAAATATTCTTCCACGGGAGAGCGATGAAATCATCTCTTATTGGTTTTTCTCATCATACTGAGCACAGAATTATAGAAAATGATGAGAGCGCTATTTCTTTTTTGCAGGATTTAAATATTCTTCCACGGGAGAGCGACGAAATGGAGTGCACCGCATGCGGTTCGAAAATGAGAATTTCGCGAGAATCAAGGATGAAGTTTGGTTGGAGGTGGAGGTGCAAGGAGAAAAAGTGTAGTGTGACAGTTAACCCACTGTCAAACACATTTTTTGAACACTCTAAGCTGACCATCAGGGAAATACTGAGTATCATCATTGACTTTGTTCGCAAGCGCAAGGTTACTGAAGTGCACAGGGACATGTGCGAATGGAGGAAGTACAATGGATTACCCAAAATTCATATAGGTACTGTGATAGATTTTTTTTCTTTTGTAGGGAAGTTTGTGAGGTTTATGCGTCGCATAATAGTCAGTTACTTGGGGGATTACATAAGACGATAGAGCTCGACGAAACCTTTTTAAGTTCTCGCAAGTATAACAGGGGTAGAAGAACAGCCCCGATGTCAGAGACCATTTTTGGGATCTACTGTCGTGAAGACAAAGAGGGGCTATTCTTCCGTGTAAAGTCTAAAAAAAAGGAGGATTTATGGCCTTTAGTCAAGAGGTTTTGCCACCCGAGCACCTCGGTAATTTGCACTGACTCTGCACGCCAATATGAAAATATTGATGTTCTTTTCCCGTCAGCTATTCACAAAACTACAAACCACAGCATCGGTGAGTTTGTGGGCTGGACTGATCGCTCAAACACGATAAATTCGTTGGAAAATGAAAATAAGCATCTGAAGCTTGCTTTGAGCTCCAGACGCAACTCCAAGAGCATCAGTCAAGGAATGGCTGTCTTTTTTTACCGAAGACGTCGCCTTCAGACAGAGCTCTCTGAAGGCGAGCGAATTTTTAATTTTTTACAGGACTTGAAGGACGTCTATCCAGGTCCCGGGAAACAGGGGAAACAACTTCTGGAGATTGAGCTACCAACCCCAGAATCGGAAGGAATTGAAGATCTTATGCCTGAAAAAAAGCGACAGAGAACAGAAAACATACTGCAAGGTGACGTACCGTTTGTTGACGACAATTGGAAAGGATAAAGGTATGTGGAAATTTTTAAAGTCTATTTTTTAATAATTTGTAATATTATGGCGTGCAGTTTTCAGTGCTGGGGGGAAGGGGGGAATATTATATGTGTATGTATATTATATGTGTATATTATATATGTATGAATATTATATGTGTACAAAACAACCCTTCTTTCGTTGCTCCAAGTTTTATTATGATTATTAATAATAACTAACACTCAGGCCTCCGAGTTGCCCTACTAACACAACACTAACTTTCTCTCTCAATTACTATCCTGCTTCTGCTCACTTCTTCTGTTCCTTTAAAAAAAAAAAAAAAAAAAATTATATATTTAAAAAAAAAAAAAAAACTGTTCGTATGTATCCATACGAACCGCAGGGCCCCCACCACACTTTTTCTCCAAGTGATGTAGGAAGTGCCACGTAAGAAGAAATTGTGCCAACACATAGAGGACTAAATAGGGTCTACGGTGCACAGCTTGGAACACGGCAACAGAAAGAAGGCAACAAGGGTACAGTCGGCTCTCCTGGAGAGGCCTTTGGCTCGGAGAAATAAAAAAACTAGTGGACTTGATAGTTTACCCTCCCAGGAGAGCACACAACAAGCAGAGGAGAGGATCCACACGAAACAGCTACGGCAATGTAAGTGCATTTAAATATAAATATTTAAAATGTTTCTAATGTGTGTATTTTAAATGTAATTGTGTGATTTTAAATGCGATTGTACATTTAGAATGTTATTGTATTTTTTTTGAAAAGTTACGATTTTTCATAAAAAATACACGTGGATTATGGGTCCAGCCGAAACCACGTAAAAACAAAGCGCGCCTTGGAAGTTTTACCTCTTGGGTGGTGTGGAAAAAAACTTCAATAATCGAATGCTTTTTTGTAAAAATTTTCTAAGTTTCATAAATTGAAATGGTAGTTTTCATTAAAAATACTTCAATAATCGAATGCTTTTTTGTAAAAATTTTCTAAGTTTCATAAATTGAAATGGTAGTTTTCATTAAAAATACTTCAATAATCGAATGCTTTTTTGTAAAAATTTTCTAAGTTTCATAAATTGAAATGTTACTTTTTATTAATGCTTTTTTGTAAAAATTTTCTAAGTTTCATAAATTGAAATGGTAGTTTTCATTAAAAATACTTCAATAATCGAATGCTTTTTTGTAAAAATATTTCTAAGTTTCATAAATTGCAATGGTAGTTTTTATTAAAAATGCCCAAAAAAATCTAAGTCCAACCATTACAAGATTTGTCAAAAATATTTCTAAGTTTCATAATTTAAAAAGGTGGTTTTTATTAAAAAAGCTAAAAAAAATTCTAAGTCCAGCGTTTTGAAAACACCGCTTTTAACACATTGGCGAGATTTTTTCCACTCCTCAAAACACGGTAAAACCGCCAAGTTGGCGCGAAAAAAATCCAAGATGGCGGCCGTGCACACAAATCGAGAGTAGTCCCATACAGAGTACCGTACCAAAATTGTAGTCTATTCTTGTTGCACATTTTTTGTTGCTTTAAGTAAAAATAGTGATCACCTTATAAACTCCGCGAAATCACAAGAAACGCAGCAGTAACCGTCCGACTCTTCCATCTCGTGAGGCATGAACTGTCGAACAAATGTGGACAGCAAATCGAATACGTCTAGAGGCATGCCGGGAAGCATGGATTAGAAGTAAGTTGAAAGGAAAGACGAAGTTGAAAGCTCAAAAGTGTGGACATAGCTTTAGGTGGTGACTATTCGTAATATATTATAGAGCATTTTAACCCTTCAGCGGGCGCGCCCGTGTATAAAGTGCAACATTCTCGTAATTTTGAATGATTTGTTTTTACATGTAAGGTTTGGATGATCTAAGCAGTTTCTATTTATAGCTACACCCTTTCTAATGCAGGTCTGATTTTCTGACCTTTGTATTCCTTTCTATTCATTTTTAATCGTGATTCCAACAGAGGATACTTCTATTTGTTGCACTCTGTGCACAGCGCGCCTGTTCATGTAAGAAACTATTCCTTATTTTATTTCTGGTTATTTCGCTAAAATAATTCTAAGCATTTACAAAGTTGCTTTTCTATGATTATAAATTTCAAAAGGCTAATCAAATAAATGTCCTGGTGAAGTTTTAAATACTAAATAATTATTAGTAATTTTATTCCCGATGTTAAAAGTAATTTTACTTTTCGTAGCATAGGAACACTATGTTCCTATGCTACGAAAAAAAAATAAGGGAGTCATAATTTTGTGGACAATGCATGATGGTGTAATAGTGGATGACGATTCTGGTAAACCAGCGATTATACTAGACAAAAGCAGGAGTTGATGTAGTGGATCAAATGTGAAGCTATTACACGGTATCCCGAAGATGGACTCTCTCGTTGTTTTTTAGGTTTTTGGACATAATAGGAATCAATTCGCAAGTTGTCCTTAGATCCAAAAAACCGGACAGTTTTGAAAGAAAGCGATTGTATCTGCATTCTTTGGCTTCAGAACTCCTCGAAAGCCACTTGAAGACCCGGACAAATATTCTATCTCTTCCTCCAGACATAACTGGATTCTTACTAAAATATAAAGTGAAAACTTCTCGAGAAGCAGAACCAGAGGTGTCGGCTAAAAAATAGGAAAGTGTAATAAATATGCGGACGGCTAAATAATGTAACTACCACGATAAAGTGTGATAAATGTAATAGTTTTTCATGCAAGGCGCATTGCAAAATCCATACTATATGTTTGCGATGTGAAGAAATTGGAGAAAACTGAAGAGAATTGAACAAATTATTTGTGTTTTAAAAATAAATTTTAATTTTTTATGAAAATTTCTTATTCATTTTTGGCCTTTAATTATAAATAATCTTAATATTATCAACATTTTATCTCTTATCATAAAACACGGAATTATTATTTCCAACTTGAAAAAAAAAAAGTTAATTACAAAAGGAATAATCGAGGTTTAAAGAGACGTTGCACTTTATGCAACGTGCGCCTGGTGGTGCTACAAAAATTGGCGCGCCCGCTGAAGGGTTAAGGTAGGTACTGCATTCTATTATTATTTGTATTATATTCTTATTGCGAGTATATTCTATATATTATAGTACTATATGTTTTTCGGGGGGGGGGGGGGGGGCGCCAAACAGGTATCGTGACCCGGGCGCCAGTTTTGCTCGCTACACCACTGAATTCAGACTATTTCGTCCAAGTAGCTCTTTCACAGATTTCACATGGTGCAACAGGAGGATTGAAATGCCATTTGATTTGGAGCAACGCACTCTCTGTCTCTATTTCCTTTTATTAAAGGCATTTAAAGCTCGAGCTGTCCCGCTAAAATTGGTACCGCGGTCTGTATACATAATTTATGCTCTCCCTCTTCTCGCAAAAAACCGCCTCATAGCTTGTATGAATGCGTCTGTTTACAGGGAAACCACCAACTCTAAATGTATCGCCCTATAGACTCCACAGGTAAACAGGACGATCCATGATTTTGTACTTCCTCGCAAATAAAGAGGTCCTGCTAAATCAACACCAGTCACTTGAAACGCAGCCACTCGATTAATTTTATCAATGGGTAATGGACTGTGTTATACAAAGTGGATTATATTGCTTTAAGTATGTTACCACACAATTATTTGAGGTAAATCGAATGAACAATAAGGTATATGCGTATTTTTACAGTAATAATTTTGATCGAAAAGGACATTTTAATACTGTTACCATCAGCGACATATTCCGGTTGTAAATACAATGGCACCAGGAATAAATCAGTGTTACTGGGAATAAAATCTACTTACCAATTCATCTTAGACTAGCGGCCCGTCCCGACTTTGTCCGGGTTGGACAATTATCTATCTTAAGTAGATATAAGGTAGATTTAATTTATTTTAAAACCTCATGGTATACTACAATTTTTGTTTCGTTTTTCTGAGGTTTTAAAACAAATTGATTCTCCGCATTTCCTGACCTAGAGAGACCAACATATAATTGTCCATGAGTAAAGCAATCTTTCCGTAAATCAAGTCCAATATATTTGTATGTTTGACCTTGGGATTTGTTGATGGTGATGGCAAAAGAAATTTTTATTGGAAACTGTAACGTCAGGCACTGAATTGTTTCCGGGGGCCACCCGCATGTCGATTTTGATACAATTCGGCCCCATACCCTATCCCCTACAGAGTCCACACACAAAAAAAACACGAAAAAAGCACCATAAATGGCACACAAAAATTTAATAACTTTTTTTAAATTAAAAATAAAAAAATCCGGCTACGTCAGGCACTGAATCGTGCCACCCGCGTGCCGATTTTGGTACGACTCGGCCCCATAGTCTCGATATCAGCGAGGAAAGCCACGAAAGCTGTCGAAATAAGCAGCTTTTAGGGGCAAAATCTTTAAAACATTAATTAAAAATACTCCGGGGCCCGATTTTCAAAAAATAATATGCCTATGTTTTAATCTGAACTATCAACTTTATCTATACAAAATTTCAGCTCAATTGAAACAATACGTTTTCACTTATAAAGGAAAAAAAATAGTTCTATTCGAAATAATCAATAAATTTCACAGTTTCAATGAAACACCCTAATTTTTTAATAAAGTTCAATAATTCAAGTTCAATTTACGCAAATTGTGCATAAAATTGTACATAAATTCAAAAACATAAAGTTAAATAAATTTCTGTAATATTAAACCAATAAATTTCCAGTTGATAGCCAATAAATTGTAAAACTTTTTTTACCTTAAATGTCCAATAAAAAGCGTAGTTCCAAATGAAATTTTCTTCAATAAACCCTTAAACGTAGCCAATTTCAAAAATCCTTTTTGTATTTATCAATACCTCTTCCACTTGGATCTTTAAAATATTAAATGTTTTACTGATAATAAATGAAAATGTAGTTTCATGTGTTGCTATGGTTACTTGACTATGGTTGACAAAGGAAAAGTTGTAAAGGTGAAGCATCAGCTCAACATTTAGCCCAACATAACTTTCTTTGTACTTATCAGATATACATAATATATAGCCTATGTCCATCTGGAATAATGTACCTTTCAAATAGTGAAAGAATTTTTCAAATAGGTGCAGTGGTTCTGGAGATTACCCTCCACGTACAAAATCGCTCTCTCTTTATATATAAGTATAGATATAGATATAGAAGAAGCCCACCGCGATAGCACAACGCGAAGGATCGTTGAAGACTTCGGCACGAAAAGCGGTAGAGGACAGTAGCGGAAACAATGGAGATTTTTAGGATTAAGCACCTAACTTTATTTCTACTGATCAGATATACATAATATATAGCCTATGTCCATCTGGAATAATGTACCTTTCAAACAGTGAAAGAATTTTTCAAATAGGTGCAGTGGTTCTGGAGATTACCCTCCACGTACAAAATCGCTCTCTCTTTATATATAAGTATAGATATAGATATAGAAGAAGCCCACCGCGATAGCACAACGCGAAGGATCGTTGAAGACTTCGGCACGAAAAGCGGTAGAGGACAGTAGCGGAAACAATGGAGATTTTTAGGATTAAGCCCCTAACTTTATTTCTACTGATCAGATATACATAATATATAGCCTATGTCCATCTGGAATAATGTACCTTTCAAACAGTGAAAGAATTTTTCAAATAGGTGCAGTGGTTCTGGAGATTACCCTCCACGTACAAAATCGCTCTCTCTTTATATATAAGTATAGATATAGATATAGAAGAAGCCCACCGCGATAGCACAACGCGAAGGATCGTTGAAGACTTCGGCACGAAAAGCGGTAGAGGACAGTAGCGGAAACAATGGAGATTTTTAGGATTAAGCACCTAACTTTATTTCTACTGATCAGATATACATAATATATAGCCTATGTCCATCTGGAATAATGTACCTTTCAAACAGTGAACGAATTTTTCAAATAGGTGCAGTGGTTCTGGATATTACCCTCCACGTACAATATCGCTCTCTCTTTAGATATAAGTATAGATACAGAAGAAGCCCACCGCGATAGCACCACGAGAAGGATAGTTGAAGACTTCGGCACGAAAAGCGGTAGAGGACAGTAGCGGAAACAATGGGGATTTTTAAGATTAAGCCCCTAACTTTATTTCTACTGATCAGATATACATAATATATAGCCTATGTCTATCTGGAAGAATGTACCTTTCAAACAGTGAAAGAATTTTTCAAATAGGTGCAGTGGTTCTGGAGATTACCCTCCACGTACAAAATCGCTCTCTCTTTATATATAAGTATAGAAGAAGCTAACCGCGATTGCACCACGCGAAGGATCGTTGAAGACTTCGGCACGAAAAGCGGTAGAGGACAGTAGCGGAAACAATGGGGATTTTTAAGATTAAGCCCCTAACTTTATTTCTACTGATCAGATATACATAATATATAGCCTATGTCCATCTGGAAGAATGTACCTTTCAAACAGTGAAAGAATTTTTCAAATAGGTGCAGTGGTTCTGGAGATTACCCTCCACGTACAAAATCGCTCTCTCTTTATATATAAGTATAGATTATGTTACAATATCAACATAGATAGAAACATCATAAAAAGCTATTCACAAGCGCTAAATAAAAATTTTCAAGAGTATCGCTTATTCTAAGCTCATCTTTCACAACGATAGGCTTAGAGGAATGAAATTTTAAAACACATTCTGATCTTATTCCTGTACGAAATCGCATTCCTCAATTTTTGTGGAAGGGTATTTTTTGCTCCTTTATCGAATTCAAGATGTGCAGAGAGATAATATTCATTAGTTTAAGAGATATTAATATTTGTTTTTCCGTTCTATGGGAGAATAACATGGGCTGCCATGGCGGAAGTACCCAACATGGCGGATATGATGTCACACTTCGAGCACACTAGATTCAAACTAATTGATGTGGACATAGACATGGACAAAAAGTTTTCGTGAGGTTCCACTCCTAAGAACTTCCTTCCACAAAAATTGAGGAGCGCGATTTCGTACAGGAATAAGATCAGAAGGTGTATTAAAATTTCCTTCCTCTAAGCCTATCGTTGTAAAAGATGGGCTTAGAATAAGTAATACTCTTGAAATTTTTTATTTAGCGCTTGTGAATAGTTTTTTATGATGTTTCTATCTATGTTGATATTGTAACATAATCTAAGATGAATTGGTAAGTAGATTTTATTCCCAGTAACATTGATTTATTCCTGGTGCCATTGTATTTACAACCGGAATATGTCACTGATGGTAACAGTATTAAAAAATGTCATTTTCGATCAAAATTATTACTGTAAAAATACGCATTTACCTTATTGTTCATTCGATTTACCTCAAATAATTTTGTGGTAACATACTTAAAGCAATATAATCCACTTTGTATAACACAGTTCATTACCCATTGATAGAATTAATCGAGTGGCTGCGTTTCAAGCGACTGGTGTTGATTTAGCAGGACTTCTTTATTTGCGAGGAGGTACAAAATCATGGATCGTCCTGTTTACCTGTGGAGTCTATAGGGCGATACATTTAGAGTTGGTGATTTAGAGAAGTAATCGTGAGGTTCCCAGGTAAAGGGCTAAGAAAGCTCGGTATGGATATGGGAAGCACTGAAGCTTTTCACGCATGGTCCAAGAAGAAATCAATCAAGTTTAAAAAAAAAGGTTACAAAATAAATTAAAGAAGTTACAAAAATAAAAGCAAAAATGTTAGAATTAAGTAAGTTGAAGTTAACAGAAAATTAAATCAGCAAGACTTGTCAAAAAAATGCTCTAATATAAGATAAAATAAAAAGCAAAATATAAAGTTTAAACTCTCAAAAGTCGAAGACGAGCCACAGAGGACCCCGAGCAGCAAAGATATTAAATGCTGGGATCAAACCCAGGATGGGAAAGAACTATCAAACAACCCGTGCTTGAAAACAGTCCGAAAAAGGAAGCAAGATGATGAATTTGTATTACAGAAGTTAAAAAAGATCAAGCTTAACTACTGGTCGAGAGCAAAATGTGTCCCGCAACCTGATTGGTTGACGAAACAGGATCCAGGAGCTTAGAAGAAGATATTATCAGGGAGGACGGCTCACAATTTGACCATGAGGATTCGCAGAGGCATATTACATCAACACTACCTTTTTCAAAAAAGCGTAAAAGAGGATGTGACTGCATATAATTAGGAAAAATGGGGAGGGGGAAAAGGCGGTCTAGAAAGAATTTAAGGAAAGCGGAATGACAAAAAGAAAGAAAAAGAAATTTTAAATTAGGGGAAAGAAGAGTTGGGAGTAATCCCAGTGTCAAGCACTAGAGTCGCTCTAGGTCTACGATTAAATTCTCTATTGTCATAATCCGGAAGATTGGCAATTTCTTCATTAAAGACCATTATAAAATTTAGTGGTGAGATTAATTATAGTCAGGCGAATGGGTTCAATACTTAGATCTTTGTGGAGGGAGTAGTTAGTTTTATATCTATTGGCTTTAGTGATTAGACGTAAGGTTTTATTTTGTGTGCATTGTAATTTCTGGACATGACTGTTAGCCGCTGACCCCCATACAGGTACTGCATAAAGAAGTATAGGTCGAAGTACTGTTTTGTAAAGCAGAAGTTTATTTTCTATACTCATCTCCTTCTGGAACAGGAGGTGGGCGATATCTTTTCTAGCTTTAAAAAATTTGCACATATTATTATTAATATTTTTCTTCCAAGTAAGCTTACTATCCATGAAGATACCCAAATATTTCACTTCTCTTTTAAAGTGGATGAGCTGACCATAAACGTTAACTGGGGGAGGGATCCTATTGTATGAAAAGAAGATAGCTTTTTTTTACTGGGATTTAATTTAATACGCCATTTATCAAACCAGCGCTCAAGAATGTTAATGTGACGTTGGAGGTAAGTATGCATATATCTGACATTATGGTTTTTAACGAGAATGGCTGTGTCATCAGCATAGAGTGCAAGCGCAGTGTTCGGGGTGGTGGGGATATCATTTATAAATAAGTTAAATAAGACCGGTCCGAGTTTAGAACCTTGAGGAACTCCCGCATTAACAGGGCGTAGGTCTGAAGTGGTACCAGAATAACTTACAGCAAAAGTTCTGTCCGAAAGATAGGATTGTATAAGTTTAATTAGGGCAGATGGCATTTTAAATTTAATGAGTTTATAGATAAGGCCACTGTGCCAGACAGTATCAAAAGCTTTAAGAATATCAAAGAAGACAGCACCAGTCTGCATTCTGTTCTGTAGTCCATCATGGATGTACTCAGTAACACGAAGAAGCTGATGTGTGGTAGAATGTTTAGGTCTAAAACCAAATTGGGCATTAGAGAGAATATTATTGCTATCGATAAAATTATGAATACGGCTACAAAAAAATGTGTTCAACCAGTTTAGAAAGAGAAGATAAGAGACTAATGGGCCTATAGTTTTTCGGAAGGGAAGGATCCTCACCAGGCTTATGAATTGGGAAAATAATCGCCGATTTCCAGGGATGCGGGTAGCATTTAAATTTAAAGATGTTATTAATTAAATCAGTTAAATAGTTGGCATAATGAAAGGGGAGATTTTTAATGGCATTATTGGTGATACCGTCTTGACCAGGGGCTTTTTTTATTAGGGAGGGAGTTAATTGCATTTAAGACTTCGCTAACAGCGGTTTTTTTTCGATCTCACTATTGTGATTACTGGACTGAAAGTTCTGGAGGATATCATAGACTTTATCAATTGTAGTTGGGCAAAAAACACTAGAGTGGGGATTGAATTTGGTTTCATAATTAGCTGCTAAGGCTTTAATTTTGTCAGAGTCACTAGTTAAGATACCAGAACTGGAGTTAAAGGTTGGAAGGGGCTTATAGGGTTTCCTAATTCTCTTAAGATATTGCCAAACTGAGTTTTCAGTAGGAGCTAGTGACTCAATAAATTCTTTCCATTTATTATTTTTGAAATTTTTGATTTTAATTCTAACCTGATTGTCAAGATTTTTGTAATTATTAAGCATTCTGGGGTCTCGAGTTTGCTGCCAAATTTTCCTGAAATGGTTCCTATATTTAATTAGGTCAACAATATAACGGGGTAGTTTTTGATAGAAATATTGGGGAGAGTGGACCTTAGCAGATTCCAGCGCGCTTTGGATGATCTTAGTGATAGGGGTAACAGCAGCGTCTATGTCATCAGGACTGTTAATATCATTAAAGGGTGGGGAGGAGTTGTTAACAAATTTAGTGAAGGACTGCCAATTAGTATGATAAGGAGAAATGATAGAAGGGAGCACGGGGTTGCAGTTAATGTCAAGTTTAACAGGTAAGTGGTCAGAGGATAAATCATTAATAGTATTAATCTCATACGGATAGTGAATGTTGTTTAAAAGGGCAAAGTCAATGATGGATTGGGAGCCTGAAACACCAAGCCTGGTGGGATAAAGTGGGAAAGCAATATCAATAGAGTTATCAATTGAGTAGGAATTAATTTCAATACCATATCTGGTTACTGAACGGTCATTCTGGCAGTTCCAACGGGGGTGGTGAGCGTTAAAGTCACCAAAAAGTATAACTTTATGGTCAAGATTAAAAAGTTGAGAAAGTTCATTAGTTACGGGTCTACCATCGATAATTCTTAAGTAAGTGGAAACAAGGGTGAGAGTAGTACTAGAGTTTATCCAAATTTTAACAATTGTGTTTTCAGTGGTATGTAAGTTAATGCTGGGGAGATGGTTATATTTAATATTCCGTTTGACATAGATCGCCGTGCTACCGAAACGTAGCGGAGCGTTAGTATTAGGGTCAAGGTGAGGAGTGAAGTACAGACTGTAGTTTTGAATTTTAAGAGTTCTGGGGGTGGGACACTTCACCTCCTGTACCATAATAAGATCAACGGGGTTCTTAATAACAAACTCCCGAAGCTCATGAATACGTGTACGCAAGCCATCAGCATTCCAGCTCAGAACAGAAATTGCAGAAGAAGTAGAGGGGAGCATTAAGGGGCAGAAGAGGTGGCTGCCTCTTGTGAGGCAGCAGAAAGAACATTATTTATAGACGGTGAGTTAAGTTTATCAACTAAGTAATTAAAATCTGGTATATTCATTTCGTAACAAAGTTGTTTAATTTCTTTAAGAACATCCCTAATTTTTAAAAGTTTATTTAGTGTGCCGTCAAGGTTTCCCATTGCCGTTACTCTAGAGGTTGGAGTTTCAATAGTAGAATTAGCAGGAGTTACAATATTAGTGGTTTGTTCAGTAGTTATAGTGGGACAAGGGGAGTTATTGGGCTGAACAGCCTGGCTGTAAGAAATTGTTGAATTAACGGGTTTGCTAGCAAAGGAATTTCCTGAGTTTGTTGGGACAATTAGTTGGAGAGTATAATTACCGACTTTGGCCGCTTCTTTTATGGTCTTAATTTGGTTACGTCTAATTTTTACCTGTTCCGGGTGAGCACTGCAACCACGATAGTTTGATGGGTGGTCACCACTGCAATTAGCACATTTTGCCGGGGTGTCACGTGGTTTAGTACAAGCTGCTGATGAGTGTGCACCAGCACACTTCATACAGACAGGCTGTAGAAGGCAAACTTCACTACTATGGTGGAATTTTTGGCAGTTGAAGCATTGCTTGGTACCTTTGAATTTGTAGTCTTCAACCCTAACTACGAAACCTAAAAGGTGTCGGATTTCATATATATGCTCAAGAGTCTTATTTTGTAGAGGGTGGCATAGGAAAATCGGGAGAGGTTCCTTGGTGTTAAATCGTTGGAGTTGTGAAACTCTGTTCACCTCAAAACCAAATTCTACGAGTTGTTGTTTGACTTTAATACTCTACTGGAATGTCAATGGGGATACCTTTGATTAGGACTTTAAGAGGCCTTTCAGTCTTGGTTTTTTTTCCAAAAAATTCAGTTTTAGTGGCGATAAGGTACCTTTGGATATTTCTAAATTGATCGATGGTGGTTGGAGAGATCTTAAGAAACTGTCCTGAGATAGTTTTGGGCAAATTAAATTGGATTAGGTTGTTTATATTTTCGATAATCTTTTGATAACCTGGAACCATTTTAACCCTTTTAAGACTGGCGTTGCGAAAACGCAACATTAATTTCTGTATTTTTTAAAGGCATGTTCTAAGTTTTGTACGTCCGAAGTAACATTTTTATTTTATTCTCTGTACTTTAATTGATCATAATAAATTTTTTGTTTCCACATTTGCCCGCTTTTAGCACTTGCAAAAAATTGTTTTTTTCTGGTGTTTTGAAAGGGAAAAAATGACTAATTTCAAATAACCTCAGATAGCAGCACATGTTAAATTTCCGATTTCATGCTTGTTCCGAGTTTACTAGAGACTAAAGAACAAAATGGCTTCAACAGGTAAATCATAACTTTTGCTTTTATGTTTCTCAATTCATATTTTTAAAAATGTTGCGAAAACGCAACATCAGTCCAATGTGTATTACTTCTTTCCAATGTGTTTTATTAGTGCTGCCAAGTTTTTTATGCAGTAAATTGGTATTTTTTGCATTTCGGATAAGTTTGTCTCTAGAAAAAAGTGATTTTTTGACATTGAAGAGTCATTGGAGTATTTTCAAGAGCCGGATGATGAGGATATTTCAGAATCGTCCTCAACAAAAGCTAATGATGAACCATAATTCGTCATTATCCCTCCAGATCCGGATGATTTGATGGATGAAGAAGCTATTGATGATAATATTTTATGTGAAAATGTCGAATTCACCAAAGACATTGTAGGTGAAATCGACATTTTTTTCTAATAAATGCAAAAGTAAGCAATATAGTAAGAAAAAGGAGCATATTGTATGGGAAAAATGGAGACTCTACATGGATGTAATGAATTCTAAAATAAGTTTATTAGAGTTTCAGAGATCTATATGAGAGAGCCATATCTTTGATAAAAAGGCTTGAAGAAATGCAGATGAATTTTGTTTTACCTGAAACTTCACATATTGGAAGACCATCTTCAATTCAAAATCTAATTCTCAACGAAACTCGGAAAGACCGTATGGGCCATATTATTACTAAAAATAGTGAAAATAAACAAAAAAAATTAAACACTGCAAAAGTCAACCAATTATTGTATGCAATAAGTGTAATGTACCTCTTCATGCGAAATGTTTCAAAGATTTAAAATTTTAAAAAAAAAATTATTATTTTAAATTTTTATATTTTTAAAATTTTTATACCGCTTTGGACTGATGTTGCGAAAACGCAACATTTTGTAACTCTCGTAAAAATAAATTTAATTTTATGGAAACAACTTATTTGTGCAATTAATGTTCTAAGAAGTGCTAAAAAACTGTTTGGTGCATTTCCAATAAAGGAAACGTGGAGCGGTCCTGAATGGGTTAATAAAGAATGGTTCTGGTTTAGGCTCTCTTTCTACTTGGATGGTATCATCTGTTACAATTTCATCATCAGAATTTTCTCAAGGGGGGCAAATTTATTTCTTGTTTCGATGACATCCGATTTTACCTGGTCTAATAAGTTTTGGTGAGCAACTCGCTTACCTTGTGGCTCATTACCTTCATTACTTCTTCTATTTTTTTTACTAGATTTTTTAACTACCGGATTAGGACCAAGGGTGAAAGCAACAATGTTCTGTGAAGCACTGAATCTTTTCCCGCATAGTCCAAGGAGAAATCGAAATAGTAGATTAGCTGACATTACATTTTAATTGGCCCGTCAGATTACACATAATTTTGTTTTCAATAGTTGGCAACTCTGATGAGAAAACAGTAATCACGATTTGACGATCGAAAGCGAAACTTATGGTAAGTGTCTTCAGTGTTTTATTTATCTTGTTTGACACTTGTTAACTAAATATTGGCATTTCTCATTTACATTGTATGTGCATGTATGAGAAATTAAGGAATAAAGTCATACCTTGGTATTTGAGTTATGTAACATTTGCCACTGTTTAATAACGGTTGATCACTTCCTTGTTTCCTTCTTAAATTACGTCTGTATTCTTTTCACCCAGATATCTTGTGAACTGAATGATACTTTTAAGATTATATTTATTTATTCTAATACATAAATCTAATCTTAAGTCTTAATCTAAATCTAAATCTTAATCTTCTGAGTCATATTTTTCTTCGTTTAACAGCTAATAGAATTTACGTGTCTCTTGAAACTAGTGGAACTCATTGAATGCTGTTTAGGAGAGAGATTGTAAAATCTCTTACTTGCTCAGGAGCAATAATTAGTATTCTGTAACTAGTTTATAGTTTACATTTTGTGATGTGAGTTTTACTGTATTTTATTATGATTTTTTCCTCACCTTTTAAATATAACCATCTGAGGAACCAGAATTTTAGAAAGAGTCATTGTAATTATATGTGTTCTATAAATATTCAGTGACAACTGATGTCCAAAATATGACAGCTGTTATTTTAAATTTTTGGGCACTGTGAAACATCGTCTATATACTTATACAAGAGATAATTATTTTTCTCTTTGACCAAAGTTTCAAGAGGATTTAAAACAACTTCGTTATACCTACCAGAATCATAAAATATTTCAAAGCGAAAGAATTGTGTTCCCCATTTGTACTGTAAATTGAGTTCTAGTTAAAATGTTTTTCATTTGTACTTCCTGTATTACATTCAACTATGAAGGTTTATATATAAACATAAACCCATAAATGAATGTGTTAGTGTATATGTCTGTATATATATATACATATGTGTAAATTTATATGCATAAATACATACACCTAAATATAAATATGTAAGCATATTTCTTTAAAATAACTTTATGTTATAGAATTCATAGATTTTTTATGAAATTTTTTTTTTTTTTTTGGTGTGTGTGTGTTCACATGCTTGCACACATTTCATAATAATTTGTATTTGGCCTCTAGGATTTTTGATAGTCTTCTTGAAATGGATTTTTAAGTTAATAAGTAATCTAATTTAATATTTTTTATTTGTACCTTTTCTAACTATTTTGTTTGTCTTGTTAGAATGTTTTTAAAGTTGGATATTTTTAAATATTAACTCTTAGAGTCTTGAAAACTTTCAGTTTCTTTTCTGTGTAGTCAGTAATGCACTCTGTGAAAAAAAGTGGATGACAGTGTGAATGGCTAGAAAATGCCAAAAAAAATTATTAGAGAGGGGACACTGGTAATACATGAGACATTAATATATTTAAAAATGTGGTACTCTTAATAATAATGATCTTTATTTTCAGTGAATATCATCTATAAACAGCTTCAACAATATGGATAGTATTTTACGTGTTGAAAATAACTCATCTGGTTCATTTCATTCAGAGGAATTCAGTTTGCTAAATGAAGTAGGAGATGGCTTGTATCCTAATGGTGATATTAATAATGTTAATTTTGACTTCACAAATATGCATTCAACTTTGAATGAAATAACACAAGATCCAAATACAGAAGTTAGCTCACTCTTAACAAAACTTATATCAGATAATCTTTCATTGAAAGGTAAGCTGAAAATTGTTTTTTGTTTTTTTAATGATTTATCTTTATAACTAATCAATGTGGTCTTCAGATTATTACATTAAAATTTATTTAATATTGATTTATATTTTTATTAATCTGTTCTTTTCTGTTTTAAATTATTTCATAAATAGTTGAGATTTGTAATATTCAGTATTAGTGTTACTAAATGCTGGAATTATCAAACCTGCCAAAATGACTTCTTACACTACTTCTAAAATGTAATTTGGAAGAGAGTTTATTATGAATGAATATTTCCTAGAGAATCATGAAGGCTTACATGTTAAATTTTGTCAGCCAAATAAAATGTTGCATCAAATAACTAAGACTGGAAAATTAAATTTAAAATTACCTGTGATCTTAAGAGAGCTGTTAGAGGCAATAACGTAAAACACAGTGAAAGAATGGAAAATGGGTGTTTAAAAAAAAGAGTAAATTGAAAAAAAAAACCAATAAATTTTTTTATAAAATGCTAGATCTGAAGTTAAGAGTTATTAATGCTAAAAATATCATAAGGATCGGCGCTAGAGACATGTTAAAAATTATTTTTTGTGAGATACAAATGATCTAAAATTCAGTAAAAGTTAAAAACTATTATGATAACTTTAAACATTTAAAAAATTCCTTCTTAGAGTAAAAATGTTTTATTGGAGGCTGTACGTGTTTTAGTTAGTTTCAAAGGGAGATAAAAATCAGCTGCCATGAATACCGTTTAGAAATTCTTTTTGGTTTGCAATTAAATTTTGATACTTTTGAATTTCATTAATTAATTATTTTTTTATTGTTCAAAACATTCTGTTGAATACTAAGAGTAAATTGGATTGATCTTCTCTGGCGATGATGAACTAAGGATGTGAGCAGTATGATCTTTCTTTTGTCTGTTTCATACCAAAGCATTTTAATGTCAGATACTTGTTTTGAGAGTTGAATTTTTTTCCCTTAAAAAATCATAATAAAACTGAAATGTCCAAATGTATGAAAACTTATTTTTGAAATGTAGTTGGTACTTTTTCCTGAGGTCATTTACCAATATATATTGCAAATTCTGTTGCTACTTTATTGTTTGAGCACTTAATAGGTGAACACTATTTTCCCTATGAGGTGACATCCCTGTATCATTTGTGCCTTAGTTGGGATTTTAACCAAGGCTATGTGATTGAAGTAATCCATGTTAATCACCATGTAATAGGGGCATCTATAAAATGGGAACTATATGAGGACATTTTCTTTGTGTAGGTATTCGTAATCAGATAATTTGCAGTGCAAAATTTGTAAATGTTTTGTAAGTTTCTTGAGTTTTTGTACTGATTGCCTGCTGCTGCTACCATTGTGTCAAGTGAATTTTGAGGAAAGAATGCAGATAGTTGACAAAAAGAGTTTTGTAACCTGTATAAGAATGTACTGAAGTTTGGGGACAAAATAAGTTTGAAAACCATTGAATTTTCTGTACTGAATACAATTTCTAGATAACAAATTTCATGTGTATTTTGATCTTTCTCACACAGTTCTTAATCATTGTTTTTTTTTTTTTTGTATTTGATGTCATATAGTGGATAGACGTTTTACTAAATAGGTTTAAAAATCGGGGGGGAAATTCTATATGTATGTATTTCTATCTCAGAATTATGTGTACCGTATTTTCCTGTATATAATCCGCAGCGCCGTATTATCCGCGTATTTTTTGTATTTTTCGAATTAAAAAAAAAAAAGTTCCATAATCCGCAGTGCCATATAATCCGCAGCGCGGATTTTGAAATTTTTAAAAATAAAAAAGAAAATACTACCTTGAATGATCACTAGATTTATTAATAATTAAAAACCTTCAAAATCTGATTCATCAGATTCGGAAATGAATAATTTCATTATATCTTCATTTAACATATTATCCGAGTCACTAGATAACGAGTCCTCGTTGTTAGAGTCATTTTCGTCAACAATATTGCATTTACGAAACGTGTTTTTTATCGTAGTTTCCGAGGCATCATTCCACGCTTTCAAAACCCAATTGGAGACATTTTCATAAGATGCACGCTTCAATTTTCCTGTTTTTGTAAAATTCTTCTCTCCATCGGACATCCATTGTTCCCATAATTTCCTAATTTGCGATTTAAACGATCTGTTAATTCCGACGTCTAAAGGCTGTAATTTCTTTGTCAGACCTCCAGGTATTATTGCAATTTTTGCAGATGCGGACTTCAGGGCATTTTTAACCTTCTCACTGAGATGTGCTTTCATCGAGTCCATAATTAGAAAGGCTTTAGGATGAAAAAATGAATTTTTTCGTTTTCGCCAGATGCTCTGTAGCCATGACATCATGATTTCTTCATTCATCCAACCTTTTTCATTTACACGAATTTCAACACCTTAAGGAAAATTTTCTTTTGAATATTAGCATTGGCGGCAATTTCAAACCATTTGCAGCACAGCATAAAACTACCGTAAATGAAGTTCTTTCATTTCCTGTAGTAATTATAGGAATACTGCTTGTTCCCTGAACATCGACGGTCCTGGTAGCTGGTATATCAAATCATAAGGGAACTTCGTCCATATTAAAAATCAAATCCGCTGTAAAATTATTTTCGAGAATAATTTTTTTTTCAAAATGTCACGAAGTCATCTGATTTTTTTTCCCAGTCATCAGGTAATTTCTGGCCGACCGTTGAACGACTAAGAATAGCTAAATTGTTTCTTTTCATAAACCGGTAGCACCACGTGGGCCCACCAGAGAAGTTTCCAATATTCATTTCGCGTGCCTTAAGTTGAGCTTTCATCCTTATATTTGTTGTAGAGACAGCTTTCCCATTTTCTCTCTCTTTCAAAATCCATTTATTTAATTCTTCCTCTAATTCTGGCCAGTGAGGTTTTCCACGGCGATTAGCTCTTTTACGTCGGTCGCATTTTACAAAATTAGTCTTGTTTTTTCTCCACAATCGAATATTTGATTCGTCAACATTAAACAATCTTGCAGTTTCCCGATTTCCTACTTCGGTAGCCTTCTCTATAACTTTTAGTTTAAAATCTGCCGTGTAACTTACACGCTTTCACTTCAACATGACGATTTATGAACTAGAATATTTTCAGGACGAAACAGCTCAAGTCAAGGCAGATTGCGAAATGACGGTAGCGACTAACAACTGTAGCTGAAATACATCAGCCAGGTCATGAAAGCTTTCAGCGCCATCTGTTATTTATTTTATGAAACATAAACGGCATTTCTTTCAAAATTTTATTGTAAGCTTTTCTGATGGAAAATGTTTTTATCAGATTATCCGCGGCGGCGTATAATACGCACAACGAAATTTGAAACTTTTTTAACACATAATCCACGGATTATATACAGGAAAATACGGTATTTTAAATAATATTCGAGTCAATATTGGTAAATTGTTTTTTCAGCTGTGCTAATTGACTTACTCTTTTGTATCTTAAAATGTATTGCAAGCTTTTTTTTTGTTCTTGTGATGATTACATCTTTTTCTTTTACAATTTATGATAACAGAGGCTTTGGATAAAAATAATTCAATGATGAAAGAACAGTTGAGTACCATTCCTGCTTGGAGAGACCTGATGATATTAAAAACACAGCAGCAACAAGAAAATCTTGAAGTGGCAGGAGAAAAGATGTCTTCTTTAGAAAAAGAAAATCGAAACTTAAGAAAGAAATTAGATGATCTATTAACAGAAATGAGTCAGATCAAAGATATAAAAGATTTCTGTACAAAGGTAACCACTTATCATCATGATCATATTGATGCAATTGCATGTCATTGTTTAAACATTTTTGGTAATTTGGGAATAGAAGTTACATCTATTTCTCTTTGCCAATTTTTTTATACCTAACCAAAAGAAATCAGTTGTTCATATTATGTGTAAGTGCAGGGTAATTTTGTTATTTTGTTAACAAAAGTCAAAATCTCTCCAAAATCACATAGTTACCACGCCATACACAAAATCGCCAAACTTGGCAGGGATGTGTGTGTGTGCGTCTGACGCATCTGTACCCAATCAGCTAATTTTGCTTATGCATTTAAGAGCCATTTTCCTCCTGTAGGGTTAGGATTTTTAAATTTCTAGTGCATATTGTTACTTTATTTATTTGGTTAGATGTTTCTTAAAGATGAAATAAATTTTATTTCTTATTATGAACTTGCTTTATTTACTCTGCCACAATTAATAAATTTCTTCCGTAAGATTTATGGTTACCCTTTATATCCTTCAGTATTTAGGTTATCAAATTTTCCTTCATTTTAGTTTTCAGTAATCTGGTTCAAGTCAAATTACTTAAGATTATGGGTTTTTTTTACTGTAATAATCATCTGATTGTTTGATTGTGTATATTTATAATTTGAGAAATTTCTTTTTCAGTCAGGCTTTAAAATGGCACAGTATAAGATAGTGTCTTAGACAAGTGCTTTTCAAGATAAATTAAAAAAAAAAAAAAAAACTGTTTCTTTGATAGTTGACAAAATAGCCTTTTATTTTTTCTCTTGTAGTGTGAGACTCTGGAATCAACTTTATACAGTTTGTTTGGTGAAAAAGATTTTATCAAGAAAGACAATAGTGTTTTATGCAGTGAAGTGAATAAATTTCATGAAAATCTAGAGCAAAACTTGATAGCTATCTGTCATCGTTTGAATGTTATGTTAAACAGTAAAATGGATGAAAAAGAAAAGAATTTGTTGAAAACATTTATCATTCTGCTAAAACTTAAGATTGCTTCTCTAAATGGATCTGTAAGTATATATATGCTAATAATTCTGTCCATAGTTTAGCTCAATAGCTAGTTTTTACAGTTATGTCCAGTTCATTATATTATTAAGAATTATGACCTGTTTGTGAATTTATTTGTATTGAATCATAAAATCAGAGGAAACATTGCATTGTTTGAAGATCGTTTAAGAATTGGAGTAGGATAATTTCATTTGCCCTGCTTAAACTATGTTATAATGAACTATTATGTGTCTAAGGTGTTTATAACCTTTAAAAATTATAGGAAAAATTCCTCTATTGGGACAATGTTGATATGTAGAGGTAATGTTTTTGGCCAGGTGCCAGCTTGTAAGTGTAGTGCCTGAATTCATAGTTTTCAGTTAATTTTTTCTTCATGCAGTAGTTTTCTAAATAATTCACTCACAGATTAAGCACCATTTTTTAAAATCTCATACTATCAATCTGTAGGTTTATATGAGACATTAGTTTCCTATTGTATCATAGAGAGAAAGCTAATGAAATGAATATTAAAGGGCCTAATGACATGTGCCATTATTTTTAAATAGTTTAGGAATACCTTTAAAAAAAATATCATACAGTGAATATAAATAGTATTTTACCCCCTACCAGTAATGCATATTAGATTATCATTATTGATTTTTCCAGTTAAAAGCAATCGAATTATTTGATAACTTGACTTTCTGCAGTTCATTCATTTTAATTCAAATATTTTAGGCCTAAAGATTTATTTTTTCATATTTTTTTAAAATTTGGTGCCAATCACAGAGCAAGATAATGAGGAAAGATTAAAAGACAGTCAAATCCATAGACAAAATTAAAATTGGATTTGTATTCAGTCAGAAGAAAGATATGCTTTACTCAGTGAAAGAGAGGATACACACAATGTAGCATTATTAGGGGTATGTAAATTTCGCTTAAAAAATATCAAGATTTTGCCAAAAAAAAAAATAAAATAAAATAAAATAAAATTTTGCATTTATTCGCCAAATATATATATATATATATATAATACCTCCAAAAGGATGATTGATCGGGAAAGTTCCATTTTGATCCGCAATTTTGTAGTCAGGCTGTTTTCACACACAAGTGGCTGGCAAATGGAGAGAGTAACTGAGTTCAACGCCATGGAAGGAGGCATCTGGTCACAAAATAGTGTTTTATTTACCGAAATGTTGCTGGACATCTTCTAGTAGGATTATAACAAGTTTAATTCCACCGATGCTGGGCAGAAAGGCCCCGGCAGCGCAGAGCACTGCGAGATATGGATGGAGACTCAACTTACATCATGTTAGTTTCATGGTTCGAACACAAAGAGCTTCAGAAAGGGATGCCAAATCTCCCAGGTAGAGGAGCACTGACTTTTTAATTGGCCAGAAGTGAACACATGACCCTAGCGCGCCATGTCGGATGATGTTTCTCGAGCGTTCCACGCCGTTCGCGTTATATAACTGTTATATAAGCTTTGGCCACACGTGCCTTAGGGGAAAAACTAATAAATTACTTCGGTTTGGATTTAGGTAGAAATAAAGAAAGAGGGACTGTGTTCCATTGCGTTAGGATGAAGAATTTGGAAAGGGTGTGTTAAACAATAAAAAGGTTTTGAAATTTATTTCATTTATTAAAAAAATTTTGCATTTATTAAAAAAATTACAATTTTAGTTATTTGATTTGGTAAGTATCAAAATTCTTAGTTAAAAGCTTACATTGTAATAGTCTCAGCATTCTTTCCTTGAGTCTTTGCTTTCTGTCATTAATTACTATGTTGTACATACTAAAATATCTCAGATTCTACGCTGTTAACAGGACTATAGAGGCTTTGTATAGCTGCCTTTGCAAAGTTAATGTAGCAGCATTTTGTTACAATTAAAATCTATATAACATCAACAGGAGTCCCTTGGTTGACTACTGTAAGTAGCTGGTCTGTGAAAATGGTTGTATCCATCAATGTGCTTATTCCGCGGTATTTCTTTAAAAAAATGGTAGTTTAGAGAAGCTTTCCAATTATAAATTTGTGTTCAAAGATGGCACCGTCACGGCTACAGGTGGACAAAACAATCAGCCAATGTGCTGATAGATTTTGTTTGTTGCTTTTAATATCGTAATGTCTAGAGTCATTTTGTTTAAATTGTTCTCTGCTGCCGTCTGTAGCATAATATTGAGCTTCTGATTGATTTCACCATTCTCATTAGTCAGAATGCTTTCTGTTTTTTTTCAGCAAAATACCCTTTAATTTGGCACTTCAGATTGAAGGGTATTTTGCTGAAAAAACAGCAAAATACCCTTTAATCTTTTCCTTAAATCTACTAAATTGTTCCATAAAACTTGATGGTTGATTTTTACAGTTAGATTTTTAGGTTCGACTCCGGTATGGGCAAACTGTCCAGGTGAAATTCGGAGAAAATCGAAAGGAGATTGAGATTTCTCAGTTAAAGACAGTGGATGGTCTTAGTTACGCAATTATGTTAATAAATTATAGCTATTATTACCTAATTTTACCTAAAAAGCCGTTTATCATTGAGTGTTCACTGAAAAGTAGTAAAAAAATATTTTTCGCATTTATTCGCTCATATCGGCAAATTTCACATTTATTCGTATCTATTTCATAAATACGAAAATTATGTTGTCCTAATCATTATGTCCAGACACTGTGTGTAGGCACTACATTTGTGTTAAAAATCTTAAAACTTGTAAGAACATATTGTAATTGTAACAGAATGTCTCTGTAGCCTGCTAAGTAATTGAAGTGTTGACATGCATTTATTACCGAGCATTCCTTTAGAGATTGAATATTCATGGTATGAGTTTATTAACTTTGAAATACATGTTGTATTTTGAAAGTAATGTAACTCTTATTTAAGTCTCTTGATTTATATCTGTTATATAAAGTGTATGTATAAAGAGTGATAATGCTGTTGTGTCTCTTAAGAAAAAGTTCCATATCCTGTGCTGCTTGGCATCTGCTGTGAAAATCACCCTTTGAAAGTTTACATTATAAATAATACCATTTAAAAAAATCAACCAAATTTACAAATAAACAATGTAAAAATAATAAAAAAAGGCAGAGTAGTATTTAAAAAAATATAATGTCAGCAAATGTTAACTTTTTTGAAATCAGAGAAAACAGCAGTTGTTTTTTAAGTTTATTGTAGGCTCAAATAACTCTTATGATTTATCAACAAAACAAAAATATTTTTAAACCATGACAAATGCTGTTTTTTTGAGAGGTTGTATTGGTCACCTAACACTCTCTTAATCAAAAAAGCGTGCTCTTCAAATTTTATGTTTATAAAAAGAAAAAAGTTAAACAGAAAGAATATTGAAAAAGTACCTATCATGATTTCAACTTCAAGATTTTTTATTCTGTAGTTGTTGATACTTTCTGTCTTCCATTCTAAAATTTACTATAAAATAAAAAAAGGAAACTGAAAGTAAGAATTTAATATAATCCACCAGTAGTTTATTACCCAATGTGGTGCCAAAATAATTAGTCACCGGATATTGGACTCTTCTAATATAAAGTTCTGGTGTTTTTGTTAAGTACTTTAGTTTTTGCAGGTCTATACTACAGTGCAAACAGATGAAGAAACTGGCTATGAGATAGTGGAACAGATGGCAAATATGGTATTGATTATTTATAAAAATGTTTTTCTTTTTTGAAGGCTACAAAACTATTAGAGATTACTCAAAAAATTTTAAATTGATTTCCAAAATTCATTGTTATGTGTGTATAAATATTCTGTGCTTCAAACTCTAAAAAACGTGCCTTAGATGAAACTTCATCTGTGGAACTTAATGTAACACATTTATTTTTTATGGTAAGAGTATTATGAAATTCATCATAAGCAATAATAGTGTGCATAGATTGATACAAGAAATACTAAAGGTTTTTAGAAATTTTATGTTGTGGTTCCTTTTAATAATTAATGTAAGTTAATTAAGTGTAAAAGTACCTAACAAACAGATGTTTATTGGAACGAAAATGTTTTATATCCACACACTTATTTTTATATAAGTTAAACATAATAATAATATGAGAGAGTTTTTTTGCATGTGTGGGAGGCTTATTCCCTTAGCTCTTCCTTCTCTGTTTAGCATACAGAGCTGGTCTACTCTGTTTACCTTTACATAGCTGTTCAGATTTGAATGGTATCCGTTGAAAAAATTTTTTGATTTTCTTAATTTTTGTATCATTGTCTGAGCCAAAGGTATAGTACAATGTCTTTTCAAAAATTGTTTCTATATTTTTCAAAAGCTGACAATGGACTACCCACACATTCTGAAATTTTTTGCTTGAATCTGCGACTGTGATTATTAGAAAGTATGCCTCTGTTCCAGCATTTAGACTAACACCAATGATTAGGGTGGGCTGATAGCCAAATACTTAAGTTGCTGGCATTATGTACCCACACTCTGTGAGTTCAGATCTTACTTGTGTTTGTAGACTAGTTGAAATCAGCTTTAAACTGTAAGTCTTGGTCTATTAGGATGAAGTATTTCTGATACTTGATCAGCCATCTTAAATTAAAGTAATAGATGCTCCATTCATGCATGATTTTTTTTCCAGTTTTTTGCGATGCTTCATTAAATAGTATTTCTCATAAATGTTTATAATTTGACCATAACAAGATTGTTAAGATAAAATGTCATCTAAAAATAGTGAGCTACTAAAAAGTATAATTTCTGAAAATAGAAAATATACTGAAGATAGTGTTTTACAAGAATTATCTTATATAGAAAATTAAACATTGAAGATTGAGTATTAGTCATTTTAAATATTTATTTAGGTAAAACTTGTTTTTAGTTCAATAGAAGTTTTAAAAAAAATTATGAAGTATTTTTATTGATAGATATTTTTAGTTTAGTTGAACATTCTCTGTGAAGATTACCTTAATAATTCACCTTATTGTGTTTTTGCTATGCCCTGCTTTAGGTAGGATCCGACTGTTAGAATTTGTCTGATAATTGTGTCTTTACAATGCTGTTGAAGAACTTAAGTGCCATTCTCAGCAAGATTGATTTCAGTCTAGTCTTTTCCTGCCACTTCTATAACTGTACATTTTTATTCATTTCTTAAGATCAACAATTGAAATCAGTATCCAAAGTAACTACGCTCAAAAAGTGAAGTGGTAGACAGAGTACAATTTCTTATATCCAGACTTTTAAAAGATATGTGGTTAATTTTTTTGTAATTGGTGAGAGCAAAACCCCTTACTCTTCCTGCTACCATCTACAATCCACTATATTTTCTCAGTACATTGATCCTCTTGGGCATTTAGAGAAACTTTTGATTATCACTTTAAAAACATACTATCCATGGGTCTGTTAAAAAATTTTATCCCTCTGATTTTTTAAAATTATTAGATGAACATAAGTGGTTTCCTTATTTGATTAATTAAGAGAAAATAATAAGGATAATGAGAGACTGAAAAGTAATTTTCAGTCATCAAAGCATAATTATGGTAGACATATTATAATATTAAGATATAACTGGAACTCAAGTTATATCTTAATATTATAATATGTCCACAGTTGTTTCTTATTAGTTATTTCTTGGGTTTCAGGGGCAGAAGTCATTCTTTCTTTTGATCACTTTTTTTATCCCTAAATTGACAAATTAAATAAATTAGATGCTAAAAAGAGGAAATTATCTATGCAAATCAAAGCATTGACACAGAGGAAAATAAAAATTTTCAAACTGATTGCTTTTTGAAACATT
This sequence comes from Dolomedes plantarius, assembly GCA_907164885.2. NCBI lineage: Eukaryota > Metazoa > Arthropoda > Arachnida > Araneae > Dolomedidae > Dolomedes > Dolomedes plantarius. Next base: position 157,574,567 of record OU015495.1, on the reverse strand, counting down.
TAACATATACTGCTTGAAAGGAGAATTATCACAGGATCTTTAAATGCTTGAAATGCTAATTTTGCATTTTTATATTCTTTAATTTCATAATTTTCGATTTTCAAAATTTGACAGATCAATACCTTGTAATGTCTTGTAGAAAATCCATCCTTCTCATCTGTTCAGTCCATTATGTTAACCAAATAATAAGTATGCATGTAAATGGCATATTACATACTTTATATGAATTTCTGTAATTTAAAGAACTTACAAGTAGTGCTAGATTTTCTTTCTTTCTTTTTTAATTTTTTAGATCACCGTGACCATTTTCAATATGTATCATATGTGTTTAAAAGCAGTTAAACCAAAAAAAATATGAATTAGGCTTTAAAATTTACTTTCTAAATACATAAAAAATAATTTTAAATAACGAAGTTTTAGGTCTGACGAATTAGGTTTCCTAGATTTTGTCCAATTTTTATGTTTAATCAGCTATAAATTTGAGTTATTTCCTTTCAAATTTAAATTTTTTTCCTTTCAATTTTGAACAGAAAAATCTCTTCAGACTGAATTTATGCAGTGCTAGTATTGAAAGAAAATTTCATATCTGTCAGTTCATGAAAAATTTTAGGCAGTTTCCAAAATATCTAAACATTTAGCTGACTTCCTAGAGTGTAAAAAAGCATAAAACCTTTATTTATTTTACTTTGAGTAAAGTTAGAATTGCTGCACTATAGCATTTGATGTAGAACCTTCCATTAAAATGAAACTCTACTCTCTTATCAAGATAAAGGATGTCAGTTTCTTTGTAAGAGAAAACAACTAAAATTTTTTTTTTCTGGCCTTGAAAATCTCCAAAAAATTATTTTCCATTTTTAAGTTTCTATAAAAATTTCCAAATAACTTTTAATTGAGATTTCAAAATTAGTGTTTCTGTATGCATATTTGATTTTCTGGAATTGTAAAAATTACCCTATTGGAATAATATGCCTGCTTGTATATACAGGTACAGGACAAAATAATAGGAACACCTGTGAAAGAATGCAAATTTTTTATTTGTAGGGGGTTGGGCCATACTTGGCCTTAATTATAGCTTGCATTCAACGTGGGATTGACAAATAAAGGTCTTGCACAAAGTTCAAGGGAATTCACCCCCATTCCTCATGCAAAGCAGTCTCAAGCTCAGGTAGTGTGCGTGGAAGAGAAAACTGAGCACGGACTTTGTTCTCTAAAAAACCCCACGAATGCTCAAAGATGTTGAGATCAGGGGAATGAAGACACCACATGAGATGTTCTACTTCATTATTATGCTCATCTAACCATGTTTGACCACAGCAAGCCATGTGAACAGAGGCATTGTCATCTTATCTCCAGGAAACAAAATCTGAAGCATATGATGGAAATGAACTGTGATAATGCTTGCTTGCAATCTTCCCACTCAGGTCTAAGAGTGGTTCCAAACCACGCCACGCCACAATATTGTGCCCCATCACAGAGCCCCTTCCATGCTTCACGATAGGAACCAGACAGTCAATATGAAATGCTTCTGCTGATGTTTGCTAAATGAACACATGTCTGATGGTCTGAAATAATATAAATGAGGATTCGTCAGACCAGTTGACATGTTCCCATTGCTGTTGTATCCAGTTTTGGTGGTCTAAGCACCACTGTTGTTGCTTAATAGCATTCTGAGGTGACACTAAGGGCTTTGGAATAGCCACTCTGTCATAAATGGTTGCATCCTGCAACTCCCATTGAATAGTTTTGGTGGATACGGGGTTCTGGAAATGGGTGTTCATCTCGAAGGTTATCTGCGACAATGTAGTCTCACGTTTTCAGGCTACTATCCTCTTCAACGTTCATCTATCCCGGTCGGTCAACTTTGACTTTCTCCCTTTGTTCTGCTTCAGAGAGGACACCTTTCCCAGGTTTGTGTAGGCTGTCATAACCTTTGACACAGCGGACCTTGAAACACCCAAAAGCTTGGCTGTTCTCGACACTGATGCTCCAGCTAGGCGAGCTCTAGTAATCATGCCTCTTCGCATGTCGTACAGGTTGGACATAATAGTGTTTTGCTGGGAACAGAATTTTCTCATACAACTGTCACACTGGGAAATGCTCAACTTATACCTTCCCTTTCGCCGCTACTAGATGGCAGGCTGACATTGACAAGTAAAATTTTATAACTTTTAACTAGAAACTTTTAATTCTAGCAAAAATTTTATTAATTAATTTTATTTTAACTTTTGAGAAGAGAAGTAAACATGCTAAGTTAGTGAAAATTCAAAGTGGGATTTTTCGTATGGTGGTGTAAATTTTTGGTAGGGTAAAAAGTAATGTATCATGTTATGCATTTTAAAAATTCTAATTGCTTTCTATATTTTATTTATCTGTTGTTTATATTTATGTATTTCAACCCAAGTCTAAAGCATTTCTGGAATATCCAGAGTAATTTGTTGTAATTGGTATCTCAGTAAAACATCCATTCTCTACAAACAAATAAGATTCGGTAAGTAAGATTTCTGTAATGAATGAGTTAGCTATTTAATTTTGGCATGTGTTATTCAGATGGATGAGTAACTATCATATTCTTGCAGAAGAGCTAGTAAGATGCAGGAAAAGCCAAATAGTTCTTAAGTAGAGTAAAAATGGGCTCTAAAGGATCTGCTGATTTAAAAAAAAAAAAAAAAAAAAAAAAAAAAAAAAAGAGAGAGAGAGAGTCAAAAATTAGGTAAAACATGCTGTACAGTATCAATGGGATTGATTCCTGTTAATGAAGTCAGTGAAGAGTGATGTGAAATCGCATTTCTATTGTTGGAAAATATAGTTTAGATGTGACCCCCCCCCCCCCCCCCCCCCAAAAAAAAAAAAATAATAATAATAATAATATATAAATAAATAAATAAATAAATATTTATAGACTGCATGTATAATGGTATCTTTCTGATATAGGAGAAATCTGTCGGAGAATATTCACAAGTTAGCTCTGATATTTACAAGAAATTAGCAGATCTTGAAGAAAGCTTAAAGAAAAAAGATGATGAGGTAATGAAAACTTTTTATTAATTTTTATACTCATTTCACTTGTAAAAGTTTGATATATCTTTTGGTTTATTTCTAATAGATATTTGTAAAATTTTACTGTTTTAATATCTGTTTTCATATCCCCTTCCCCTTAAAAAAAAAAGAATGAAAAGTTTCTTAAACATTATCAGGGCTCCCAGTCCTAAAAAATACTTGCGAGTCCTTATTTTTAAAACGTCTGTAAAGGTGCTTGTCAACCTCAGGGACATCATTTTAAAAAGAAAAATCTGCTCTTTTACTTGCTGATCACTGAAAAACTTAAAAAGGCTTGTGGGTTCAGTCTGGATAATTCCTGCATGGATGGGTTATAGGATTTTTGATAGAATATGTTAGCTAATGAATTTATTGCATTCTTTAGGTTGACCAGGTTGTTATAAAGTAGCCAGTGAGGGCCTTTGTCTCCATTAAGCTCCCCTTGAAAAGAGTGGTTTATTAAAAGGGAAAATATTTCAATTTTTTATTAGTTTATAAGGCTGATCATTATATTCAAATCATTAGTTTTAACACTACTGCATAATACAGCTGAAAATTTGAAGTTTATTAATACTATAAAGTGAAACACCATCATGGAGTCAATAATCATAGTTTTTTTCAAAATTATCAGATAATTATTTCTCTGTTAATTTTCTTCCAAAGTACTTTTGGATTAGAGGAAAAATAAAGGGATCCATGAATTACTACCAAGAATATTAAGTAACTTAAATGTGGCTTTTATACTCTATATCAGGGGTGGCTAACCGGTCGAATCTTCGACATGATTTTAGTCAATCACGAGCCATAATTTTATAAATATATGGAGTATTTTAGAGACGATAAGCTGCTCATTTTCCACAAAAAATGAGAACTAGTCGATCGCCCAATAAAAAATCATAGAAATGTCGATCGCCAACTAAAAAAGGTTGATCAGCCCTGCTCTATATTATAGAGTTGAAATAAATGTTTGTGTAATGAAAACAAATTTCAAAACTGAATACCCTAGAAAATATAATTTGATATTTAAATAATTTTTTATCCTGTTAGCTACAACTGATGTAATACTGCCTTTTCTTTGTGAACTAAACAAATCATTAAACAAATTGCAAAGTTCATTTTTTATTCTCGAATATCAGGAGAAGTCTGATGTCTATATTTGTGTTAAATGTTTTAATATTTACTTAGAAAGTTTCCATGTTACTGTTAGTGTGCATTTATTGCAATTGCAAATTAATCTTATAAAGTAATAGAAATGAAATCAACAACAATTATTTTAATAGATTTATAAAATAGTTAGAAATAAATGAATAATTAAAATATATGTTGATAGAACAAACAGGGCAAGACCAGCGGGTTAGTATTAAATAGAAGTTTGAGGGAAAATTAATTTTTCTTTTATTTACTGTGAGGATGCCTTGAAAACTGATATTTTGTATAATGATTATAACAAAATGCATAGGTATTGTTTCAAGCATTTTTGTTAAATTTTAAGTGTTTCATGTTGTACAAGAGTATCAAAGTTTTTTTTCTTTATTAGTATTAAAATATATTGTGTGAGAGTTGTATATTTATAAATATTTTGTTGAATATGTACATAATATACAACCTTTTCTGTGTATATTTTCTCTCTTTGAATGTTATTTGCTTAGGTCTTAATGCAAAGAATTAAACTTATTGTGTGTATAATTACATGTTTTCTTGAATTGTAGTTAATTAAATCCTATAAAAAAGTATTAATCATTAAGATTGCATTGGACATAAGATCCTCAATTAAAATCCAAAGTTATATTTAATTGAAAAGAAAAGTGTATTTCTTGTGTGACATCTGGTAATCACTCAAGACGTATAATATATTAATTTATCTTATAAGAATGTGTTGAAAAAAATCACTATCAATAAAAAAAGTTTTCTCTTTTTTTTTTTACTAGTATGAATATAATCATAACCCTCATTTAAAGTTTTAATTTATATTTGTAAAAAACTTTTCGTCTATATATTTAGCTGAACATGTGTAAGAAGGAGAAAGATCAGTTATCTGAGAAGGTGAAAATCTATGATTTGAAAATTCAAGATTTAGAAAGGGCATCCAAAGCTCAGTTTGAACTCCTGAGTGGTAAACTGAATTTTGAGTCATCTGTCGCTGAGAAGTATAAAGAGCGGTAATTAAATTTTTTCATCATTTATTTGTTATAAATAAGATTGGTAATTTCAAATTTTTTAGTTTTTTACCTGTGCAAAATTGGGTATGTGAAAGACTTTCAATTTTGCAAAGATGGGTGTATGATTGTCATATATTTAATCCTCTGATATTCTAAATTTTTAACTGAACTTTGACAGCTGCAGAGTGTTTGTAATGCATAAGAGTATTAATGTTGTCACAGTAACATTTCATTTGTTACTATATCAGTGCCTTCTGGTATCTCTGTTATCTATATAAATAAAACAGTTCTGTGACACTCTATGATAATGCACAGACCAAACCGTTAGACCTAAAGGGCTGAAATTTTGCATGGCAATTTTTCTTATAGTATAGGGGTGCACTAAGAAAGATTTTTGAAAAATGCTTAGATTTTTTAAAATTAAATTTTTAAGCTGTTTTTATAACTTTTTAAAAGTTTGCATTTAAAATAATAATCTGAGGGTTATAAAATTTATATCACGCGAAAGATCATAAAAATTCCTTTAAACTGAAATCTTTTTCGAATCTTTACTTCTATTTTCTGATTTTTGGTGAGTTTTTAAAGATTAATTTTTAGAATTTAATTTATCAAATGCTGCTCACGAGATTTCTCTTCTTTTAGTGATGCTTTTAGGAAATTTTGCACCATGTGCATAACAACAAAATAAATTGGCAAAAAAAATATTAAAATACAGTTAAAGATAAAATTTAACCACAAGACTAATTGAGATGGAAGTTTTTTAAGAATTTAATTCAAATTAGTATGTTTTATGGATATTAAATTAAACCTATATATAAAACAGTTCCGTGACTGACTGACAGACCTCGCACAGACCAAACTGCTGAAATTTTGACAGTCGATAGATACTGTCTGTAATTCAGATGATGCCATTAACTATCCAGTAGAGTTTTTAAATTCCCTTAAACCACCAGGTCTTCCATACCATAAGCTCTCTCTGTGGAAGGGCATACCTGTAATGCTCCTTTGGAATTTAAAACCACCGAAATTGTGTAATGGCACTAGACTACAAGTCAAAGCCCTGCATAAAAATTTAACCAAAGCCATTATTTTATTTAGGTGTGCTCAAGGAGAAAATTTTTTTGTGGCATGCATTTCTCTAATACCCAATGACCTCCCCTTTGACTTTAAGAGACTGCAATTTCCCCTCAAAGTATGCCTCGCCATGACGATAAATAAGTCTCAAAGCCAAACTTTAAAATATGCTGACGTAGATTTAAGAGAAAATTGTTTCTCTGATGGTCAGTTTTGCGTAGCTTGCTCATGTATAAGTTCACGGATGAGTCTGGTAATATTAGTTCCACCCAATGAAGAAACAAAAAATATTGTTTATAAGCAAATCCTCTAAAAAAACAATTTCATTATTTTTTCATTGTAATTATCCTAAAATGTACTCTGTAGCCAAGCATGCATATTCAGTTAGTTATAACATATGTAGCGAATTTAAATGTGAGTGACATTTTTACATTTCAGATGTGAAAACCTTCAGCAACAAATTGATGAATATCAAGTAAAGTTGGACAGAGCAAAAATGTCAGATGATCATAATGCTGATGGACTTCGTCAGGAAATACGTAATTTACAGGATATTTTGAAAATGGAACAACGGTCTAGTCAAAGAGACAAGTGAGTATGGATATGTTATGTGTATGGATTGCACTATGAGCCATGATCATCTTTCCAATAATCATGCACATTTATCTAAGCACTTTTATTGTCATCTTTAAATGTTCTGCCCCCCCCCCCCCCCAAAAAAAAAAAAAAAAAAAAAAAAAAAAAAAAAATAATAATAATAATAATAAATAAAATAAAATAAAAATAAATAAATAAGTATATTGTGACTATAGTTTTAAATTTATTTTGAGAAATTTTAATGTAGTGAAGAATTATTGTTGAGTTTTCTATTTTTAATGTATTAAATTATGCTGAAATATTCAGTGTAAATCATTATTAGTGCTATGAAAAAGAATTGTAGATTGCAAGTATATGCAAAAAAGTATACTGATCTTATAAAATGTAATCACCCTATGCTATAGTATATTGCACTACCAAGTTTGTTGTTTTTTTACTTAAAATGCAGCAAAAGGAGACTCAGAAAGGCTAAAGCATAATTCAGGCTAAAGGTATCCAAAAGTCATAACTTATTTTTATGGAACTACCCATTAGAATTATAAAAAAGTTATTTAAATAGAAAGAACATCTCACAAAGTTTCAATATCACTCATAGATTTCTATCATAGTATCATAGATTTCAATGTGTGCACCTTTTGTAGCACAACAAACGTGTAAATGGTAATCCAGTGCTCTCCAAGTGTTTTGCAGCATATCAGGAGTTAGAGGAATTGCTTGAATGATGCGCTTCTTTAACTCATCCACAGTTTCAATTTTTTGTTTCTACACAATAGATTTGATGAATTCCCAAGCAAAAAAGTCTAATAACACTTGATATGCTACGAAACACCTGGAAAGAATTGGAGTGCAATTTAGACGTTAGTCGTGCTACAAAAGGTGCACACATTGAAATCTATGATATTATGATAGAAATCTATGACTGATATTAAAACTTGGTGAGATGTTCTTTCTATTTAAATAAATTTTTAAAAATTCTAATGGGTAGTTCTGTAAAATAAGTCATGACTCTTGGATACCTTTAGCCCGGACACCCTGTATAATGAATGTTCAATTTTTTCAATAGGATAATAAAAGTAGCATATTTAACCTGTCTTTCTTTCTCTACCTCCTCTCTCCTAAAATAAAGTCATGTAGTAAAATAACAATGTAATGATTTTTTTTAAATAAAAAATGATTTTCTTGTAAAATTTACAATATGCAGATATTTTTTATTACAGGTCCTGAATATATTTTTCTAAAGTAAAATTTTTTTAAAAAGTATTTATATAAATGTTCATTTTTATTGGATTGATAGTCATGGCTATTTATAAGTTCATAGTGAGGGACATTATTGTATATATCAAACTATTTCACTGGTAATATAGCTTTATTTTATGTATTTATTTTCAGAGATGAACTGTCCAGGATAATGATTAAATGTGAAAAATTACAAGTGGATTATGATAGAGTTACAAAACTTCTTGAAGTAGTATCTAGAGATGAGAAAGAAAAAGTAAATTTTTTAGTCTCTTCCTACAGTGCATTATATCGTTTTTTAAATATATTTTTGAAATGTAAAATTTCTAGCTTAAATATTAGTTTTTGAGCAAAAGAAAAAAATATATATATAATGAATTTAAAATAGTAATAGATATGTTTAGTATATCACTTACCACTATCACAATTAAATGAGTGGCTTATCATTATATTTATATTGTTTCAAATTTTTATGCTTCATTTACAGTAAGATTGAATATAACATCAGTATTAATTTAAAAACTTTTCAAAAAATTTAAGCATTCATATTTATATATTTTGAAATTATTTTTCTCTTTACCTAGACGTAAACACATTTTATTACGGTTTTTAGAAAGCATTAATTTTTTTAAATTTTGAAGGTTTGAAGTTGAAAGAATTTATGTGTAAAAAACTAGGAAATTTTTTAAAAGTAATTATATTTTGTGTTTCAGATCTTAGATCTGTAAGAAATGTGTATGATATTGTATAATAAGAGTACCTGGATAAAAGTTTTACTGTCAATTTTTAATGCAGTTAAAATTGCTTTTCTTTAAAAAAAAATTTTGTATTTAATTTTTTTTTCTTTGAATGTTTTTGCCATTAGCATGAAAAATGTTCATTGTCTAACAAATTAGTACACATGTAAGTTGCGAATTTAATGATTCACACATAAGTATATCTTTCTAGTTACAAGGATCATTAGACTAACTGAATCTTGAACCATTATTAATATTTTGATTGATGACTAAAAAATATATAAAATTTGAAAACCTTGAAGTATTTTTTTAAGCTCTAAAGTACTCCTAATAACACAAAATAATTATATTTTAAGAACATGCAAATGCTGATTCTTTTATTCTGATAAAATATTTAAAAATTCAATGTGAGATGTCCAATTTCAGTAAAACTGGAAAGTATTTACTTACAGTTTTGTTGACTTTTCTGCATTTGTATGTTCATAAATTGTGTAATACAGTCCCCACTGCTTTATAAAATAATATTATCATTAAGCAGCTGATTTTAAAAACCGGCGATTCATTTAAAATAAGTTTTCTGTTTCCTACGTACTAGACTATTTTCCAGGAAAGGAGTAAGGAATGTTGCTGAATGGAATATAAAAGGTTGGATTGTTCCAAACAGAAAAGGTTAAGCATTGTAACTCACATGTTTTGAAATGAAAAGCTCCTCATGACCTTGACTTATTTCACGTGGTAAATAGATTAAAGAATCTGAAACTTTGATTTTTAAAAGTGGCGGTATTGATTTTATTAAGCAGTGATTTTATAATGATTTCAAATTGATTTGAATTCATTCCTTTAAATTTGATTTTAATAAACGGCTGATTTTATTAACCAGTGATTTTAATAGCAGCGGGTACTGTATTAGCATTCTTCATTCCTCTGAAAAGACTTCTCACTTGCATAGAGAAAACATGCTTGCATGTTGTCGTGAAGTTACAATCTGTTGAGGGTATTGACTTGATAAGTTGATGGGTCCAGAGACTTCTTAATATTAAAAATCTGGGTTCCAAGTTCTAGTATCTTTTAACTATTTTATAAAAAATATAAAAAATTCTATGCAATCCTGATTGTTTTTCTTTATTTGATATTGATTCATAATTTTCCAAAGTGTCAATTGGCCAGACAATGGCCAAATGGCTAGCATGCTGGTACTCACTGCAGAATCTGTGGGTTTCAGTCCAGCTGTTGTAATGGGTGTTTCTAGCCATTCACATTAGAATAAAAGTAGGTCCTGGTCTAATTAGCATTCATATCATAAAAGTTTATTGCAGTGTTCATAACTACCTAAGCTCAGTGTTAGAGCAATTCTTAAATATTCTTTCATTATAGAAGAGGGATGTGATAGGAATAATAAATTTTTCCTCTGTCTAATTAGTGAATACTACACTTTATTTACTATCTCTTAAAATGAATGAAATAATTCTGTTTTGGGGACAAGGTTTCCTTTTTATTGAACCATTGAATGATATTGCATTAGGATATTCCTAACTTTTTGTAAGAATTAAGTAAATGCATTTTTTCCTTAAAATTTTTTTATGTAAGCTCTCTCTGTATATATGTAGTGAAACATCTCTAGTCAGCCACCCCACAAAATGGTCACTTTTTTTTTTTTCAGAACCATGACTGGCTACCTTAGACAAGTTTCACTGTATATATATAAATAAGCATTAAAATGCCTTAAAATAAAACTTTGTAGCTGTTTTGGGAATGGTATGGTTATTTTTAAAGATATTGCATCATGGAAATAGATTATTCAAACTTTGTGTTGTATAGCTTTTTTAATTACATTACCTTTCATGTGTGACACAGTTTCATTAAATAAATTATTTTATTAACTATTACAGATTGGAAAATTAACGAAATTATGTGAAAGTAATGAAAAAGGATACTGTGAACAAATTGACCGTCTAACTGCCCAGTTATTGGAAGTTCAAGATCAACTGGATGAAAGTAATGCTGCTGTTAGAGAGTTGAAAGACAAATTATCTCTTGTAGAAGACCAATCGGAAAATATTCCAGCACTTCAAGCTGAGGTAAGCAGATTTTTATTTTGTTTGGGCTGCAGCATACCTTTTCATTTATTTTATAAATATTCTTTAATAAGTTGTATGAAGCATGTTTTATGAAATTTTGTTATTTAATTTCCCTGTTGTATATTGCTGATTAGAATTACAATATGTTTCCTTGTGCTATTTTTCTTTCTGTGTATTTTTCTATTTTTGAAAGTATATCTATGTTGAGATCTTTCTCCATAAAACATAAAACCCGTTGTCTCAAAATTGTCATGTTATAATTTTAAATTTGACTTTTTAATTTATTATAATGCATTATTCATTTTATTAAAATTATCTATAATTTATGAACTAGTTTGTAAGAACTTGTAAGATTTCTTTCAATACGCATGTGTTAAAACTTACTGAATTTTTTAAAACTAAAGTTACATATGTGTTGATTTTTGGATAAGAAGAAGAAAATGCTCATAGATTAAAAGCTCTTTTTGTTATTATATTATGAATCTGCATCAATTCTAAGAAAATTTTCAATAACTTCTGCTGTTTGATGAAGCTCTTCCAGCTAAATAGCCAAGGGCAAATAGTGAAGGTGCTCTTTGGCACCAAAGTATGTAGCTTCTAATCCTATGCTAGACATGGTTTGTTGGTATAAGAAATTGCTTTGAAGCTGTATGCCCAGTCAATTCTGCCCCAGTGCTGCTAAAGGTGACCACAGCACTCAAAACCAATCATTCAGCCAACCAACTTGTACAAAATTCTAATTCCTGCTTATCTTGTACTTTTATCTCACGTCACATCTTTTTTTTTTTTTTTTTAACTATTTCCATTTAGTATACCCCATAAAGATGCAAATGTTGCACTTATTAAGCCAGACAGTGTTAAAACACACCTTTTTTTATTGTATTATTTCTTTATTATTTCACCAAGGTCAAGCTATTTCACTTTTTCATTGTTGGTTTCTGTATGTGGCAGTGCATGAAATTCTAATATTTGTAACCTGCTAAAAGCAATGCTGATTGCTCCAGTCTTTGGAAATCAACCACATGATTACTTTTATTTATATTTGAACAGAAATGTATAGTGTTGGGAGAAATTTTTGTAGTTTGTATGTCAACTGTAGTGGCATCAGAGGTGTTCCAAAAAACAAATCACGTTGTTATGAAATTGTGTTCTCTCACATAAAAGTGAGTGGCTTGTTTTGGATATTAGACACATATATACTCTTAAAGAATAATGAATCCATTTCTAATAGCACAATATTTATTGACACAGAACATGGAAGAGCGAAACTAAAAACTAACTATAACAGAAAACTATTTATAGATACACACTCTTGGCAAAGAGGGTTACTTATGATCTCGAGCTGGATCACCAGAATGACACAAAAAAGATGCTTGTTACCCTTTTTGTCTACAAGAGGTGTCAAGAACCAATGCCAGTTAAAATTTTCTTTGTTGAAATTTGTTTCATCTTAAAATTTGAATTCAGAGCTAAATATTACAGGTATATATAATAACTAGCTGAATACCCGTGCTTCATTACGGAGTACATTAAAATTAAATACAATGTTCAATGTATGTATATATATATATATATATTTATAAAAAAATTGAAATGGCTATTTTTATAGACAAAATAATGTTGAAGAAAATATTGAAATTAAATCTAATAGAACTTACTAAAGATTATAGTACAGTTTGAGGAACATTTCTTTTACTGCATTTTAATATTTTTGGATAATGTCCAATCATCTGCCACATTAGAAAGAAGAAAAAAAAATTGTCAATTTATTTCATTGTTATGCATGTAACGCAAAATGAATTTAAAGTATCACAAAAAGAAAAGAAACCATGTGATCAGCATTTAATAAATTAAATTCTAAAAATTAACCTTTAAAAATTGACCAAAAATCATAAAATGGAGATAAAGATTAGAAAAAGATTTCATTTTAAAGAAATTTTTATGATCTTTCTCATGATATAAATTTTATAACCCTCAGATTATTATTTTAAATGCGAAACAGCTACAAAATACAGCTTAAAAATTTAATTTAAAAAGAATTAAGAAATTTTCAAAAATCTTTCTTAGTGCACCCCTACACTATAAGAAGAATCGCCATGCAAAATTTCAACCCTTTAGGTCCAGCGGTTTGGTCTGTGCGTTATCTGTCAGTCAGTCAGTCAGTTACAGAACTGTTTTATATATATAGATAAGAGGCATCTACAAAAGAGCATCATCCTCTATGGCACTTTTGCTTTTCTTTTCTAAATCTTCTGACATTTTTTCCCCTTTCTTCTAAGTTTACATTGTGCAAGATTTTGTTTTGATTTATAGTCCCCCTCACCTCCCACTACAACACAGGTGCTTATTTGAAATTAGTGCCTGTGTTGTAGAATGTTTGCTGTCAAACAAAATTTTTTTGAAATAGAAAAGAATACTTCTTATGTCAGGATTTAAATCGACCGTAGAGCAGAACCAGTTGTAATTAAGTATGTTAATTGAAATAATTTTTGTATAAGGATAAACACTGCCTTAGTGCTGGGAAATTCAAATTTAAGTTCCACTGTATACAGAGGCTGTTCACACATTTTTTAGACGATGTATATTGTATTCACAAAACTAAATTAAATAAAATTCTTGTGTTTTAAATGTTTTATTTGACATCCCTTATTCTGAACTATCTTTCGACACCGCAATTTCCAGGATAATAATGGTTTTTGAAGTGTCAGAAGAGGTATTCTATCCCATTCCTCCTGAACAGCTTTCCAGAGTCCTGTAAGGGTTTTGGGACGACGTTTGGATAATGCAGATTTTAAAAGTCCGAAAGCACAAAAATCCATAGGTGATACATCGGGAGATTTAGTAGGGATATCAGTGAAGGGTATGGCCTTGATACCAGTTTTTTGTTCCATTTCTTTTAGGAAATTTACAGTGGATTTTGATGTGTGACTGCTAGCTTTGTCCTGATGAGTCTCACAGATTGATGGCACTGTGGGTAAAGCGATGGTATTTCATTCAGAAAAATTGGCAATAAAATATGTTCCTGATAGTATTTGGAGTTAATCTTGACATTTTTTCCCACTCTCTTTATTTTTAACTTGCCATTATAAGAAGAACCAGCAACAATCATGAATCCCTTAGAAAAACTTTCTTTCGATTCTTTGAAAGATGTACTTAAATTTTTTTCTCCCCTTTTATGATAATAAATGGCTCTTTTTTTGTTGCAATCATTTAAATACACCCATGATTCATCTATTGTGACAATTGTTTTCCATTTTTCTTTAGATAAGTGTTTCTCATATAGAATTCTGCAGCGTGTCCTGCGTTCAGCGATATGATTTGGAAGAAGACGATGCACATTGCATTTTTTCACTTTCTTAAGATTTAAATCAACGTTTATCATTTTGTTTGCAGTGGACACCGAGCATTTTAATGATTTTGCAACTGTCCTTTGACTAGGGGGATTTTCTTTTAACATTAAACAACGTACCTTTGCAATAGTCGAAGATGTCCGTTTTTTCCTTGGATACTTGTTTGGAATTTTTGTCCCACTTGAGTCTCCAATTTGACGTTTTTTTCCTTTCTTGTTGACGATATTACCTACCGACGCTTTAGATATCACAAAACCGTGACTCTCACATCATTTTTGGATAACGGAGTATGCATATTTCTCTTCAGAAAGAGCATAAATGTAGCCTTCGAACCACTGCTTTGTTAAAAATGCCATTTTGAATACAAACAAAACTTTCAAGCCGCAGACGATAATTTTGACTTTTAAAAACATAGTACAATTGCAATTATTTCTTCTGCAGCAAACGATTTTTTATTACCACTTACCAAAATCGTCTAAAAAATGTGCGAACAGCCTCTGTATACTGATTGTGACCATCATACTCTCTAGGATATTAATTTCTGTAATATTGTAAAAACAATTTCTACATTATGATGATAGACTGCTGAAAGGGGAAATTTTTTTTTCAGTGATATGTGAAAAAGTATTTAAGTTTAGTCAATTTTTTCTACTCTGAATCCAAAATTTGCATCTGCAAAACAGTGTTTTTCTTGCCCATGAACTGTTCTAAAATACATCTTAAGTGCTTGTAATCCTGATATATATATATTTTTTTTAACGAACTCAGAACCTGTATATTCTATCATAGAGAAATTAAACTGGCTATGTAAAAGTAAATTTTTTTTTCATATCTTACATTGTTTAAAATAATAAATTACTCTCTTCCTTTTTTTTCTTTTTCTTATTTCAAGATTCTAGTACACAGAAAAGATTTAATGAGTTCCATTAATGCTTGTAAGTCTGCTGAAGACGAAGTTGAAAGATTGACCAAAGAATTAGAGAAGTATCAAGATAAGTCTAATTCTAGCTCCAGGTAATATTCTTTAAAACTAAGTTTTGTTCAAAATATTTTGTACTTTTTTTTTCTTTCATTTATATTTATCAGTACCAATGTAGTTTGACATATTCATTGGCTCCAAAATAAATATTAAAAATTTGTGATATTGCAATGCCATGAAATATATGCTAGATAATTTTTCAGCTTAAATTAATAAGAATGGCTGTGATCTTTCTCTGTAATTTATTCTATGTAATATTTACTGCTATGTGCCAGTTGGAAGTGTCATGGAATAGGTACAAAATTTGTTGTTATTTAAAGCTTTTGCTAATTTTCCAGACAAAGTTGGAGGTTTAATTTTTCTCAAAAACTAAACCATGTCCTAAAGTCCGAAGTTTTGTATTTAAAATTATAATGAATGGAAGGTAATTATAATTAATCCTGTGTCACAGAATGTCTGAACTGAAAAGCAGCTTACATGTAGAATAAAGAGCATAGCAGATTCAGTCCTTCTGTGATTTACACTCTTTTAGTTAAATAAAAATAGATATATATAATTTGAAAAGTCATTTTACTACTGTATTGTATTTAAATTATTCTCAAATTTCATATTTTTATTGTTATGAATAAAGTTTTATTTTTACATTTTCTGTTGGTATATGTTTAATTACTCGAAAAATTTTGGGGACTAATGTAGTATTCAAATTTTGAATTCATAAAAAAGTTATAGTTTCCAGAGACGTTTGCTTTTATATATATATATATATAAATTTATTTCAAAATATACGGGATTTTTATTTTTTTATTTTAGGAATTCAAGTCCAGCAACATCAAGACACCATCAACCACTCTCTTCAACTAAAGTGAGAATATAAAATAGCTTAGATTTCTTTTTTAAAAATGAGATTTTATTTTATTCAAATGAGACAACAATTATAAAAATCAATGCATGTGTTTTAGTTCAATATTACTTACTTTAAGCAAATAGATAACCATGGGAATTTCTTTGTATAACTATTCTGTGATACATGAACGATCAAGTTAATAAAGCTATACAATATTGTTAATAATTGTGTGTGTGGGTATATATATATATATATATACATACACACACACACACTCACACACATATGAATATATGTATATGTGTGTGTGTGTATTTTGTCTCCCATCTGTTCTTGGTTTTCTGTATATTTGTAACTCTCTGTCTAAGGACTTTCATCTGCTGGTGTTGCTATATTGGAAATGATTAAAGAAAAATTCTCTCGTTGATTGTATGAGAAATTTTTGAAAAATTTAGATTCATTCATTAATCACTTATAATGTTGTCAATGTTTTTTGGATGTACTGCTGAATATTTTGATTTATGATATGTTATGCAAATATATATACTGGTAGTAAAAACCTTTTATTCTGTTGTGTACAGAAGATGTCAATCACTGCTATTAGAATTATTAGTGTTAAGAATTGCTAGATATTCAGAAACCACTATTGGTGGCTTTTGATAAAATTATGTGTATAGCAAAAAAAGAAAATTTTGAAATAATTCTGAATGGTGATTAAATTTAATTTTTAAAAGCCTCATATTTGCAAGCCTTTTGCTCTTGTGCACTTTGATATTTTTGTGTATCCCACATGAATAAAACATAGACTTACAGGTCAAGATGGAGAACCATACTAGGCATATGATAATAATATATAGCAGAAAGACTGGAAATAAAAATCGAGGTTCAATTTTTATTTTCAACCAATTGTTTTCAATACTTTTACTTTGTGAATTCATTAATTTTGTTTTTAAACACAATTTTTTTTTATATTTTCATTATGGTTAGCTACTTAGGCAATTTGAATTTATTTTGAAGAAAAAATTAACAATTAATTCTGGTGCCCCAAACCTGTTTACTGATCCAAAACAGAATTTTTCCTCTGCAGAACAGTTTTGAAGCATTTTCCCCCTGTTTATTGCTATGAAGTTGATTACTGTGCAATGGAAATGAATGTTACAACTAAATATATATATATATATATATATATATATATATATATATATGATAAAATCTCATTTTTATTTTTCAAATAAATTAGTGATTAATAAATATGCGAAACTTTTCTCTAATATAAATTTTAAAGTTTGAATGAATCTCTAAGTGCCAAGATATTTCTAGAGTTATTTTGTCTGTTACATATTTTATTCAAGTGGATGTACAAATTTCTCAGTGCATCTCTGAGCCCTTTGCTTGTAAAATACACTTATTAATTCTTTTTGACTAATATGGAATAAATTGAATGACTTCAGTAATACTGTTATTGTTCACTCTCTTCATTTTTTAAATATTTGGTTTTCTTTATAGGATCGCAGAAATGGAGAGGAACCAATTGTGTGTCCCATCTGTGGAAACCAATTCACAAATATGCGTGCTGCTAATAACCACATTGATCGATGTCTTGAAGAAAATAAATAGTTCAGCCACTTGAGTTTATGAACTATTCATGTATACATATTTTCCTCTTGAAACAATTTCAAAAGACGTTTCAACATTGAATTTCATACAGTCACCTTTTTTTTAAATATATATATATCTGTGGCTTGGTACAAGAAGTGCCCAAGTCAGTTTTTTCCAAGATGACTTTGTTTGCTTGTGTCTCTTTAAAAAAAATATTATTTTCAATGTAAGAAGTACCCAAGTCTGTACAATGGTTTAGAAAACACTTTTAAAGCATCGATCAGACTTGGGCACTTCTTACATTGAAAATAATATTTTTTTAAAGAGACATAAGCAAACAAAGTCATCTTGGAGAAAACTGACTTAGGCACTTCTTGTACCAAGCCACAGATATATATATATATATATATATATATATATATATATATATATATATATATATATATAAAGTACATGCAAAGTATAAGATGGTGCCACTGGTACATACTGAGGTTAAATTTAGTTGCTGGTATCTCTTAGAGGATCCACACAAAGTTTCAGGCAAATAGATCTATTATCCTGCCTGTGTTTAATGTTCATTTGAATCGATTAAGTAGCATGATTTATGAACAGTGATTCTTTTTCACCACAACAATGCACCAGCTCACTTTTCTGCAATTATGACCACAAAATTGCTTTATTTACATTACAGAGTTATTCCTTGTCCCCCCTTTTCTCCAGATTAGGCTCCCTCAGATTACTATTTGTTTCTGAGTTTGAAAAAATGACTTGCAGGAAAGAGATTTTTAACCATACAATGAGGTGATTGCTAAAACAACTGCCTATTTTGAAAAGTTGGATAAATCATTTATGGACAGAATAACAAAAAACTCTGACATCATTGGACTAAATGTATAGACCTCGGAGGAGACTATGGTGAAAAAAAAAATTGTTTGTCCCGAAAAAATTATGTTTCCTTACCTTTTGCGCATCTTACTTATCGAACAGCCCTCGTGTGTGTGTGTGTGTGTCTGTCTGTCTCTCTCTCTCTTTATATATATATACACACACATATATATATTTGCATTTGGTTACTTTCAGTGGCTAATACAAAAAATAACATTTCAATAACGTGGGATTTCATTTCAGGTACCAGATATATATATATACATACATACACATACACCTTACTAGTTGCATACTTAGCCTGAATATATGTATATTGCAGCTGGTTACTTTCAGTGGCTTATATAAAAAGTAATATTTCACTATTTAGTATGTATGTCAGATTGTTATTGTTGAAAGTAATTAGCTTGTGTAAGACATTATATTATGATTAAAAACATACATTTAAATGACAGTATCATTTGCTTATTAGTATATCTTCTGTAATTATTGTTGTTCTAGATTGTTATCTTGTGAGCATGCCTTGGTAGTGCATTTCTTATTAGAATTTTTAAAAAAAATTGACCACAATGTCAAGGAACATTTTATTATTATGTCATATTTGAAGACAGCTTGGGTTAATGAAGCTATTTTTGTAAATGCAATACATTGGATTTTATTTTCAGACTGACCCCTTTTTTTTAAAGTAATATTTAAATATTGTTATGTAATACATTATTAAAAGATATGTTCTCACCAAAGTAGTGAATGTATTTTCTTTATAATATATTACTAAATGTAGAATATTTGTTCTTATGAAATTTCATTTTACATAAATGCCTGTAATATGTTACATTGCTCCCCTTTTCTTTTCACGCAGAGAAAATCTTCAGATGTACCTAGTATACATCATTGTCATACCTGGCCAAATTATTGTTTAAACCGAACTGTTATACTTATCGCCTTTTCTTCAATAGTAATATAAAAAAAATTTTACAAAATTCTATGGAATCAAGAAACTTATTGGTTGAATAAATTTGTTTCTAAAAGTAAAATGTTATTTATTAAAAGGTGTTTTTAAGGAGATAATTTAATACATAGTTTCCCCTTTTATTTGGTATACGAGTGCCTAGTGTAATGAAATTGATAGTCATTATATGCACTTAAGCTGCTGTGTATCTTTTAAACAATTCAAAGGACTGTAGATATTGTGTTTTTTAAGTGTTTATCTAGCTATATTTTTATTTAAAACAGATAAAAGTTAACACCTAAAAAAAATCATTCTTCTAATGTTTTTAAAGTCCAAAATGTATTATAGGTCATTTTTATAGAACTGAAATAGGTGAGATGGTCTATGTGCATGATCTATTTGAATACTTTTTTTTTTTTTCCTGGGGCAGAAAACTAAACACACTTATCTCATAATTTTTATACTTTTAATTTTTTTAAAAACTAAATCTAATATGAAAATGGCCTATAATTAAATAGGATATACAATTTTTACATTTTTTTTTTTTTTTGCATGTTAGTGCTGCTGTATTTCTCTTTAATCAGTATAAATTAACTATTTATATAATTCCTTTCTTAAAAAAAAATAATAATTTTGGTACTACCCCATTCTTACAAGTTATCCTATGTATTTATTTTTTAATTTTAGCTACAAAGAGATTCTACAGACTTCAAATACATAATTTTTTCATAGTAAGGAAAGATTACCAAATGTATGTAAACCTGTCATTTCTTTCTCTCAGGAATATATAATTGTGGATTTTATCATTGCTGCAATTGTAAAGATGGTGCTTTAAAATTGCAATTTTAATTAATTGCAGTGTTTATATGATGAAAGTTGTTGCAGTGTTT
This sequence comes from Dolomedes plantarius, assembly GCA_907164885.2. Lineage (NCBI taxonomy): Eukaryota > Metazoa > Arthropoda > Arachnida > Araneae > Dolomedidae > Dolomedes > Dolomedes plantarius. Next base: position 157,554,154 of record OU015495.1, on the reverse strand, counting down.
GTGAAAATATGTTAACCTCCCCCCTCTCCATAAAGTTCTTGGAATCATAATGTAAAAAGATTGTATATATGAATATACAGAAATGCATACTTTTGTATTCATAGTGTGTATGTATTCCAAAGATGTGGGAATTAAGAGAAGTATGTAGCTTCTGCCCCATGGCCAAGTTTATTAATAAATATAACTGTTAATTTTCAGCTAAATTATATACATTTCAATCTAATTTGAAATAATGCAAAGTTTAGTGTTTAATAGTTTAAAAATGCAAAAGTGCCAAATAATTTTTGTTGTAGCTTAAAAAATCAATATTGTTTGAGTTTTTGCAGAAAATTAACTAGTCTTGATATGTATAATATTTGATTGCTGTTGCTCAGAATTTTTTGATTTAAAGCCTTTAAAGTTAAAAGTTGTGTAAATATTTTATTTTAAAAGTGTAAACATTAGGAGAGTAAAGAAAACATGTTTCATAGCCTGGATTATATTTTGGAAACGTTGTATAGAAGTGTGTGTTCTTATTTAATCTGTGATAAGATTTTGCTTGTGTTCCTTATTTTAGAAGTTCATTAACTCACAAATATATGCATATGTTCTAATATACAAATATTGATGTACATAGTATATAGGACATACGATTTTCATTATGCTAAAATTATGCAAAATGTTTCAAGATGAAATAGTCTCATGATGCTTTGTAATTTCTGTATTTTTAACTCCATTCTTTTTTTTTTACTTTTATTTAATTTAGTGTAACAACATTCAAGTAGATTACTATGCTAGCCATTCAAATGTTATTTTGAATCTAGTGTATAAAACAAAATGTACATTGCTTAAAAATTGTCTATTTTTATACATCACAGATCCAATGCATTGTGCCATATATAGTTACTAACTTTTGTTTATTTTAGTACCAAATAATCAATGTGTGAAAAGAATGTATTTCTGGGAGAAAATAATAAAAACATTTATCCATTGCTCATGAATTCATTTTGAATTTCATTATTAGAACAGAATGACCACAAACTGGAAAGAATTGATACTGGATATGTCTTACCAGAGAAATTGCAGTATTCTAATTCATTTTTGTCTAGATTCTATGCATAGCAATGAAGAATTCACATTGAAATTCATAGCCCTCTGCCCGTAACTCGTATACTTTTCTGTAATGAATTTTTTACATAGGAATTCGTTAGTCAGTCTTTTACCTGTAAGTTACATAATTCTGAGCAAACTCTTGACACCTTGAAGTAGGGATTTTCAACTTATCTGAACCAAGGGCTATATCAATAAATGCTTAATCTCATGGGAACCACATGTCTGTCTGTTTGATGAGAATGCAGTTGAGCAATATCAGTGGAATACAGTTGAGCACTATCAGTAACATGAACAATATCAGTGGACGGCTGTAAATCATTTCATGTGAATGTCAGTGCCAAAGAGTTCAAGAAAATTTTGTTTAATGTACTTTTCCCTGATATTTAATATCAGAAGTTTTTCTGCGTAATTATAATGTATTTTTCTTTCTCTGGAACAGAATGTTAAAAAAAAAAGTTATTTACTCGTTATCTAAAAGAAAGTGTTCAAGGAATATTTGTAAGCCTCATTTACAAAAGTATATGAATTTACCATGATACCCACTTAAGGCTTTATTGAAAATCAAACATAAGATCAGTAAGGATGATTCACATTAGTTCTTTATTCCTTTTGATCAATTGCATTTGTGAATTATTTTATTCTAAAATTCATGGTGTTTATTAACAGGAACATAAGGTTCTAATTTCTTTTGCACTTGATGTAATTTTGATTTCTCTGAAACATATTACAAAAAGGGCAAAGCCCATCTAATTGTAGAATAATTTAAACTTGAATTAAGTGTTTAGAGAGAGAGTTATGAAAAGGAATAGCCATTGCCAGCTCAAATGGTATTCTTTTAAATACATATTAGAATTGTTTCCAAATATTTCAGAACAAAAGTAATAATTTATCATTAAATATACAAATATTTGGAAAGTAGCATCCTATTACACATTGAGATGGGATAAAATGAAGAAGGAAAAAAAATAGAATTCTTTTAAAGGAATTAAGTGTTTAAAGAAATTGCTATGAAAAGAAATATACTGTAGTCAGCTGAAATAGTTTTTATAAATAATTATATTTTATAAATATTTCTCCCTGTTATCAGAAGTAAGGTAATCAGTCAGCTTTCATGAAAGAATATAAATGTTTATTTGTGCAAAAACTTACACACATTCATCACACACTTACATAAAATACACAAATATTCCAAAACAGCAATATAAAATTTCAACTTAGTAAATATGTGTGCTAAAATATTGTCACTAAAGGACTGTGCAAGTACTTGTTGGCTAAAGGAGATTCCAAAAAGGCAGTGTACAGTCTGTTAGATCCCAAAAGCAAACCTAAAGGGCTGTAGACTGTCTTATTATGTATGACCATGGTACATGAATAAAAAATTTTATACATCATTCAGCAGACAATAGGCTGATAATAAATATAAAATTTCGATATAAAGGTATATATATATATAGCTTATAAAAATAGTTGGAAATTTCTTAATATGTTAAACATGAAACTTGAACTAAAATGATTAATCACATTTGAATGTCTCAAACATGTAAAAGGTGAAAAAATATTTATTAAAAATGAGTTTAACTGAGATTCTTATAACCCTAAAGTAAGCTAGTATGTTTACAGCTCTCAAAGTTGTGGAACCATACAGTAGCAACATTCACCAACCCTGTATAACAACATGAATAATCTTTGCCATAAAAAGATACTAGCATATAACTAAATGCAAATCAGTTCAGTGAAATAAAATTTTATCATTCATAAAATTTAATAAAATAATTACTTGATGCATTTTTTGACATTTAGGTTATTGAAAATAATTTTTAAAGTTTCAGTAAAACAAGATTTGAGTATTGAAAATTTGAGTATGTTCTTAGTTTTCATATTAAAAAAAAATTAAATTTTATGTTTGCTTGGTTTAAGTTGAAATACTGTATTTGAATACCTGGTAAATCATTTTTATTCTTCACAAATAACTGTAACACAGTTTAGGATTTAAAATAAGGCAGTTCCTGTAAGAGGCTCATTCATTAACAAACTGATTCCCTAAACATTTGTAACTATAATTAGTTAAAAATGAGTTAAAACACACAGCTGTCATCTAATCAGGTAATCACTTGTAAAACAGGTTTTACATAGCTGCATAAATATAAATGTTTTCTAAAGATTTTACATGAAATAACTATATAAGTAATAATGTTGAAATCTGCTTTAAATTGGGGGAGGAGGAATTGAAAATCTATAGTTGATGAATATAATTTTAGGGTAAATAGTAGTTCTTGGAAATTTTATTTTATTTATTTATTTTTGTTATTTTAAGCAGATTTCTACAGTCTCACTATTTATAAATCTCTTACAAGAATAACAACCTATTCCAGTTTATGACGATAACCTTCCAAATATTTCTCCCGGTGCAAGAAGAAAAATTTAATGAGAAAGGAATAGGATGTCTGAATAAACAAATCATTACATTTGAATGATTTGCTAACGCAGCCACTTAGAAGTAAAAATATGTAAGTGTATATTCAGATATGTGGCTTTGCAATTCCTTCATAAATGAAAGCTTATAAAACGTATATTTACATTTCAAACTATTTTTGACATTAAAAAACCACTACTATGTTTGAAATCAAACAATAAATGCAGTTGTAAATGTGAAATGACAGTACATAGCATCATAATTATTGGGAAAATTCCATATTTGAATGATAGCAGTTTAAGTATGATTTTATACACATTTCAGTAAATATACTGGAAGGTAAGTAATTACAATGCTTTGCTTTTAGACTACTAAATGAAAAAAAACTCTACTTTTAACAGAGGTTTGCACTGTACAAAAATTCCGGGTATGGTTTGTTACTAATGTACTTTACAATTAAGGAATTCAGATGAATGAATACATTGTAAAATTTATCTCTCTTGCACTTCTGTGAACAAAAAATAAATATTTCAATCTGATTTATAATCAAAGTTCAACTTAGTGCAAAAGATTTGGAAAAAAAAAAGGGGGGGGGGGAAAGTAATATTGATGTAAATCCAGATTTTACAAAACTTTCTTCCAGAAATTCATACTTGCTAAGTATTTTGATCCATGATGCAGGGAAGAAAATAAGCTCATAGTGCTGAGTTATGAAACTTAACATCTCAGACAAGCAAATGTAGCATATGAATTTGTAATTAAAATGATCAAGATGAAGTTCATTGCTATTGCATATGCACTGACAATTTCTACCAGGGAAGTAAATAACAAAGTTATAGTCCCAATTGCAGTTACTTATGACTAAGAAAATCCATACATCTGGGCAAGCATAAAAGAAGGTTGACAAGACCTCTGTAGTCATTTCTATGTTACACGAGGGATAAAGATTCTGTGAACTGCTGTAGACTTAACTATTATGACAGGTTTGTCTAAGTTTTGCATTTTCCATTATCATGTTTACTGTAAAATCTCGACTATAATATGCATGCTTGATTTTGCGCAAAATTTTCGAGAAAAATTAAAATTCGACAATAATACGCACCCATAACTTTTCAATATTTTATTTGAAAATTGCACAAATACAGAGGCAGTTCGCACATTTTTTAGACGATTTTGGTAAGCGGTAATAAAAAATCGTTTGCTTCAAAAGAAATAATTGCAATTGTACTATGTTTATAAAAGTCAAAATTATCGTCTGCGGCTTGAAAGTTTTGTTTTTATTCAAAATGGCGTTTTTAACAAAGCAGTGGTTCGAAGGCTGCATTTATGCTCTTTCCAAAGAGAAATATGCATACTCCGTTATCCAAAAACGATGTGAGAGTCATGGTTTTGTGATATCTAAAGCTTCGATAGGTAATATCGTCAAGAAGAAAGGAAAAAAACGTCAAATTGGAGCCTCAAGTGGGACAAAAATTCCAAACAAGTATCCAAGGAAAAAACGGACATCTTCGACTATTGCAAAGGTACGTTGTTTAATGTTAAAAGAAAATACCCCTATTCAAAGGACAGTTGCAAAATCATTAAAATGCTTGCTGTCCACTGTAAACAAAATGATAAACATTGATATAAATCTTAAGAAAGTGAAAAAATGCACTGTGCATCGTCTTCTTCCAAATCATATTGCTGAACGCAGGACACGCTGCAGAATTCTATATGAGAAACACTTATCGAAAGAAAAATGGAAAACAATTGTCACAAAAGATGAATCATGGGTGTATTTAAATGATTGCAACAAAAAAAGAGCCATTTATTATCATAAAAGGGGAGAAAAAAATTGAAGTACATCGTTCAAAGAATCGAAAGAAAGTTTTTCTAAGGGATTCATGATTGTTGCTGGTTCTTCTTATAATGGCAAGTTAAAAATAAAGAGAGTGGGAAAAAATGTCAAGATTAACTCCAAATACTATCAGGAACATATTTTATTGCCAATTTTTCTGAATGAAATACCATCGCTTTACCCACAGTGCCATCAATCTGTGAGACTCCATCAGGACAAAGCTAGCAGTCACACATCAAAATCCACTGTAAATTTCCTAAAAGAAATGGAACAAAAAACTGGTATCAAGGCCATACCCTTCACTGATATCCCTACTAAATCTCCCGATGTATCACCTATGGATTTTTGTGCTTTCGGACTTTTAAAATCTGCATTATCCAAACGTCGTCCCAAAACCCTTACAGGACTCTGGAAAGCTGTTCAGGAGGAATGGGATAGAATACCTCTTCTGACACTTCAAAAGGCATTATTATCCTGGAAATTGCGGTGTCGAAAGATAGTTCAGAATAAGGGATGTCAAATAGAACATTTAAAACACAAGAATTTTATGTAATTTAGTTTTTTGAATACAATATACATCATCTAAAAAATGTGTGAACAGCCTCTGTATATATTAACATAAATAAAATTTGTAATAAAAAGAAATGAAAACGTCAAATTCAGTAGCAAAAAACTTAAATTGTTAATTCAAAACTAACAATACTGTCAAATTATCAGTCTTAATCACTTTCACTAGAATACAGCTCATGTATTGTTGTTGTGTCCATATCACAATTATTGTTGCCGTCGTAATATATATCGCCATCATTATCCTTACTTGACGATACGAACTGTGAGTTCCATTTTTTTAAAAGGAATACCTGCTTAGTAAACGGGTGAATGAATCGCAGAGTGCTGAAGCGCACGCACCCGTGTTACGGCAATGTCTTACAGCTGCTGTACGTTCGTTTATCCAATGTTTAAAACTTTTTTTTTGTGTACATGAGTATAATATGTACCCTCAATTTTGCGGACTAAAATGTGAAAAAAATGTGCATATTATACTCGAGATTTTATGGTAATTCCCTTATTATTCAAAGCCAGGTGATGGCTATGGTGCTGGCATTCGGTTCAGATCCTGTGGGTTCGAGTCCCACTGTTGGCATGGATGTTTGTAGCTGTTCAGAATCGACTGTTGATCCCTGTCTAGTCCTCATGTAGCCAAAAGTTGACCGTAGTGCTCCAAACCAAACCTTTATTGTTCAGGATCTACAGTTATGAAATGCTTAGCTTTGTTCATAAAGAAAGTTATGAAATAATTATTTTTCTTTCTGTTTTCATACTTAAAAGTGTCATTTAATTATTTTATTTTGGAATTCATAAATGGCTAAAACAGGAAGAAGAAAAAAAAAAAGATTAAGATATTTCAAAAATTCTTAACAGATTAGCTTTGAAGAAAGTCAGAAATATGAAAGCTAACCATTTTAACAGAAACTAGTTAGGGATGGACTTGGGCTAAACTCTGCTTTCAAACAAAAAAGTAATAAATAACTACTTTCATTTATAGAAGTTACAATATAAAAGTCATGATAACTCACAAAATAATACACTTTGACAGCTTGGAAAACTAAAGCAGATGAACCTGATTCTGTAATGAATAAGTAGTGACAAAAGCAAGTATTTTAATCAGTAACATATAAAATTATGAAAATATTGCAATATACCTTTTTTTCCCCATTACCTGGCATTTTACTAATGGAGAAAAGTTTTCAGGATTCTCCATTTACAACCTCATTTTCTATAGAAATAATGGAAAAATAAAATCCAAATATATTTTATAGTGTAGTTTAGTAGAAACAGTTAAGTTTCTAAAAAATAAATGCAATTTAATTAATAAAATTCTTTTGAAAGATTATAAAATTTATATGAAATGAATATAGATATCAAAACATTATATATATAAATCTTTTCTTTTGACTTAATTTAGTCTATGTACATTTGAGTTCACAAAACACATCATGCAGCTTCAGAGTTAATTAGCATTTTTTACAGACAGTACAATGAACATTGCTCTTTTAATAACATTTACCAATTACAATTTAACCATCTGTGAATTTTAAAACCTTTTTCATACTACTATTTTAACTCGACAATTTTACAATAAAAACATTTTAATAAAACTCTGAAGATTATCAAAAGTTCAAGATACCAGTAAACAATATCTAACCATAAAATGAATTTTGCTTTTCCATTTTACTGTATATTGGTGATTGTCTTTTTGACACATTCATTGTCTTCTCTTTAATGTTCAAGTAAATGAAATTGATAATTTACTTGTTTCACTGAAAAGAAAAAAGTTAAGTAAAGTGATATTCATCTAGATGTAAAATCACCAAGAACTGTAACTTCAAAGTCTTGTATGATAGTGAATATCATTACAAGATGATGCATCTGATCTTCTGGCTCTCTTGATTTGGTTTATCACAAAAACTGCAAACAGAACCAGTGTAACCTAAAAATAAAGGTTTGACTTAAAAAGTGTGCATTATAATGCAGTAGCTGGACTTTAATTAATTATAGAAATCAAAAAAATTTTTTTTTTTAAACTAATATGACCTAATTAAATTAATATTCACCTAAAGCGGATGTAAAATGAAATCTTACATCACAAAGTTTCCAGCTTTATTCATTCAAACTCTATATTTCATTATTAGAATTAAAATAAGTGAAAATAAGCCATCGGGAACATATCTGCCTTATAGTTAACCTAGACAATTATCTTTCATATACAAAGAAAAAAAAGAGTTATATGACATCCTAGCATAACTATTTTAATGAGTCCTAAAATTATTAAAATTAAATTCTCACAGGAAAACATTGAAAACTGAAAGATATCTCAACTATTGAATACTATAAAATCTCCCAATTTCAATTTTTGGGGCCTCTGAATAAAAACAAATAAAAACATAAATAAAACTCATGAATTTTGTATTTGTTAAAATAACTTACTTGCAGTAGTAGAACACCTCCTAAACTTGCAATCCATGGAACTTTATTGCTGTAGAACCAGTCAACTAATTTTTCTTTACAACCCATCTGGAAATAATATAAAAAATATTTAAGCTACAAATAAAAGAATTGATGTTAATTATTTACAAGAATGTATAAAATATATAGACATATACCTTTGTATTCAAATAAACATCCACAAAATTTTACAATTGGGGGGGGGGGGGATTCTAAACATAATTAGGATCTTTGTAATAACTATACCTCTGAAAAATATAAAATCCTGTATTCCTCTATTAACATATTCACAAAAAATCATGCCATTCAACATCTACTGAACTGGCTGCTAATCACTGATAAAACTAATACCAACATTCTCTTTGTCCTGTCTTGCATGGTGGACTCTAAATCAAGAACTTTTCAATGGATCCCGTCACATATGGGTTAGTTTGGCAACAATCAGGCTGGCTTACTAGCAAATGAGGTTTTGGCTCTGATGTCCTAACTGCTTCGGTGGCTCAATACGTGTTGAAGACCAGGCCATACAGTGTTTCGAGAGAGCCTTCTGCTAATCTCTGGTATCCAGCCAAGTGCCCTGGTTTGGCCTTGCTCTTTCAAGGTCTGAGATGAATACAGTCTGCCTTAGCTCATCTTCAGAGTGGCCATACAAAAAGTATGTGTTCCACAAACTCTACAAAGGTATTTCCTCCTTGTTCCTGTTCTGCTGCTCGTGCGAATCTTTCCCACATTGTGGACTGTTTCGATATCCCCGTCAGCATGCTTGCAGAAGATCAGAATGCTGATGCCTCCCTTTTACTCACACGCCAGAGGCTCATGGACCTAGTCTAGCATGTTTTAGTCCAGAGGGCTTAGGAACAACAACAACAATACATCATTTTTATGTAAAAATCACACATTTGAATTTAATATACTTTGAAATACATACAATAAAATTTTATGGTTTAAATTACTAGCTCGAGTTATTATACTTCTCTCTAATCTAAGAAAAAAAGACAGCAACAAAAATTTTCCAAAAGTTAATTATGCATACTCGATTTAAAGTTTTCATCTGTACTACAGAGATGTCTTCCTCGGACTTCACTGTATAATAGCAACTATCATCAATAGGGTCGGTAGTATCTGCAAATTCTTGTGGTCCAAGAAACCCACAGCATTCAAACTAATAAAGTAAAAAATATTTTTTACCAAAGAACATTTGTGACGAACTGCATTTAAATTTATACAGATACTAGAAAATAAAATTTATACAAAGTTAGGATAAAAAACATACTCATTAAGAGTTTCAATGATTATTAAGAGAATTTTAAAAAAGCATCTATTACATTTTTCCTATACATCATTCTGAATGAAATTTTAAATTTATAAAACACAGAAATCCAATCTTACATGTTCTTGAACAACATTTTTTGTCATTTGATTAACTTCTTTCCAAGCAGTGCTAAGGACATCAGCCATCTGTAAAAATCATGATCATTAGAGTATCAATAAATTTTTAAAACAGAAAAAATAATATATAATAAAGTAAACTGAAAATTTTTCATATACCTTCATCCTCAGGACATTTAAGGCCACAATTCCACCAATTTCAGCAGATATTGTTAAAACTGATAGCACCAAATACTGGAATACAAAATTATCATACACAACATTAAATACAATCTCAAAATTATTATTACTTATAAAATGAGGTAATTTTTATCTCACAATTTAAGATAATTTCAACAATTTTTCTAAGATATTTTTTTCTAATGAAGACAAGTTAACAAATACTTCATGTACAATTACAACATCAGCAATTAAATACACCATGCATAGTTCACAGTGAAGCCTCTATGCATATAAAAATTTTTTTAAAAAATCACAATTTGTTATAAAATATGATGTTTCATTAATCAAGCTACAGGGAAGTATCAAACACAATGCTACAATCATAGTTGGAGCTGATATAGTTGGTGTAATAACAGTATGTTATTATGAAGCCTGTATAGTGCTTAGTTCTAAAATATTCGGTAACACTGCATTCAGTAAGTTTCATGATAATTTGAGGATAAATAACCATGAAAGCCAATGAGTAGCTTTGTAGCTGACATACTGGTAAAATGGTTAATTTGATCAATTTTAAATTCGTAGCATGACTCAAGGATGATATCCCTGACAGCTACAATTTTGATTGCCATCTGATTTTTGAACACTGAAAGTTCACAGGTTTATTGGGTCATTGGTTCGAGTCCTAAAATCACTTGTTGTGAAAGAGTACCAGCCCTTTTACCCTTTTCTTAGCATGTCATATACCTCTAGTACATTTTAGAGGTTTCACATAACTCCACATAAATAAAAAAACATTGGGTATGAAATAAAAATAATTACAAGATAAAAAGAACTTTTTGTATACCATGTTTTTAAATTTTCTGTTGAATCATATAAACTTGACAATTCTATGTATTAATAAATACTTAAAAAAAATTTTTTTGATGAATTATCCCATCAACTTGGAAGAAAATGAAGTTAATTGGAAGTTAACTTGCGTTTAACTTTTCATAACCGTCCCGACCGATAGATGGCTGCACCAGTCTACAAAACAAAATTAACTGAAAATGAAATCAATTCTGCTTAAAGATGGCTAAAAGTATCAAAAGGATGCATTGTCATTGTGTTCTGAGCTATTCTAAAAGTTTCAAATGTCTAGCTAGTTGGGAAGTTAGTTAAAATTGATTGCAAAATTTGCACTGGGCAAACACACACACAAACAAGAAAGCAAGTTAATAAAAACATGGTAATAAGAGAATAGAGTACATCTTTAAGAAATAAAATAAAAATTAAGAACAAATATCTGCCCAGTATCTACTGTGAATCTGGAGTTATAAGCTCTATAAAAACAAATATGTGCCACCAACTATTTATATAAGATTTCAAGAATGATAATAATAATTAAATACACAGAGACAGTGAGAATATCTTAAAAGACCTGTTCAGTGATGTGTAGGGTAACAGAAGTGGGTTGTTCAAAATATTAAGAATTTTTTGAGCAATCTATACTGAACTCAAATAAGAATAGTGGATGACTTGAAACTGTAAGCAATTTGTAAAAGTTTAAAAATAATTATGCCCATGCAATTGTGTCAAATCCAATACACTGACTACCGAGGAGTCTGTAATGAGCATGAAACATATAACCAACTACTGAGACGACCCAGGCAATGTATACATTTACATTTTTTTTAAGAAAACAAGCTATATTTTAAAGTCTCTTTTAAATGCTGGTAATTTACTCTGCAGTGCTTTCTTTCTCAAACTTGAAGTCCTCATGCTGTGACCCCCCCCCCCCCCCTCCCAGTCTTTTTTCTTAAAGAATTTAAATAAAGTTAATGTTTTGTCCTGTTACAATTCTTTTCTTTTCTTTTTCTTTTGTTTATCACTTGACATCATTAATAAGGCCTGAGGGAAAATACAAGCAAAGTTTTGAATTACATTCATAATTAGACACACAATGCATCATTATTATATGCCAGAAACTAAAAAGTTAAGGATGCCCGAATTTAATACAAATTATGCACACAAAATAAAAATAAAAAGTCCAATAGCCTTGTTCCTTTATCAGCAGAACCATTAATGCCAACAGACAAAATATATGTTTTAGCATAATTTGATTATCAAAATCAACAAAACTGTGGTACAGAACTTAGCTTACAGCCATATTTTTGTGTACCTTGAACAACTTATTTTAGAAAGTGGCATCATATACTAATGAAGAAACAATGTCATTACAGTTTTCCCTCTGTTCACATTTATTATTATAATTCCACTTTAACCTTCTTTAACTTTATATAATATGGGCGTTAATAAAAGTAATAGTCTGTATTTAAACAGCTGCAATAATTTTTTTTTAAAAACTTAACAGCTTTTTACATAAATATGTTCTTTGTGATAAATTTAAAAACATGTTTTATCTAATCTTTCTATTGGAGATAGTAAAAATTTCTCAAGGGAAGGTATATCTTACTTAAGCATCATTGTAGCTATGACTTTCTTATCTATTAAATGAGTTATAAAGTTATATTAACGATGACCTATGTAAATTAGTACTTTTGAATACATGTAAAAAAAAAATTTTATTCTTATAATACTATTTCATAAATACATTAGGAAACTATGCAAAAATCCAATTTAACTTTTGTGAAGAACTAAGATTACATTATATTTCTCATGTCTTCATGTTACAAGAGCTTGTGTAAATTTTAAAGCATGGAAAAAATGTGTAATGTACTCTGCATATTTAAAAAAGAAAATAGCAAAAGAAAAATAGTAGTGAATGTTTCATACATGTAAGCAATAAACAAACAAAAAAAAATTTTGTTTAAATCATTATGATTTAATGTGTTTCAAATGGATTTAAAGGCTGTGAGCTTCTGCCTCTGTGATGCTACTTTCATTATGTTCTACATTGAGTAAATTTGCATGTAACTTAGTCTTCAACTATTCAATAAAACATGTTAAATCTATGTTGTCTCTTCATTTTTTTTTATTTATTTATTTATTTATTTATTTATTTATTTATTTATTTTTTTTGGGGGGGGGGGATGTTTGGTGTCTTTAGAGTGTGAAAATGTTCCAAGTATGCATGCTGTTAAAATTGTAACTAAAGTTATGCAACTAGATGTGTCTAGTTAATCAATAATTATACAAACAATAATAAATATTAAGAATTTTCTCATATGAATATTTTTTTAAATTCTTTGAGTAAAAAGGGGTTGTTCAACAGCTGACTATAACTGGATTGAATGTTTAGACAAGGATTGAACCAGGGAATTTTAACAAGTGAATTTATGACCACAGAAAGGAACTCGACAACACTTATGTACCACATTTTGTCTCTTACATAAATAACCTTAACGTTTAAAACACCTTATCACATACAAAAAAATGAAATAACCCCCCCCCCTTTTTTTTTGAGAAATTTTGTATTTAAAAATATACTTCTAAGTACGTCTGAGATGAACTATTTTTCTTTTTTAAAGGTACTTGAAATTTCTTTGTTTCTAAAATATGCATATTACGAGAAAACACGACTAAATTAAGCTATGTGTCTGTCTTAAACAAAATGTGACAAAAACTTAAAAACGAAATGTGTAATCATCCAAACTTGTTACAAAGTAAATGATAATTTAAAATATCATGATTTCAAATAAATACTATAAATTATAAAACACAGTAAAGGCAGGTGAATTTTATGATATAAGATAATACAAGATGCATTCAAGTTCTATGGTTATAACGAGGAATTTCGTTATAGTCCTTGTGTTTCAATTGTTAACGTTAAATGCTACTTAAAGAAATTAAGAATAAGTTATTTGCTAAGTTTCCGAATTGTAATTTGGTTGCTTAAGTTATTAGCAAGTTTGTCTCGAATGGTTCAATTTTTACTGGTTCCCCAATACTTGGGAGGTCTTGGAATCTTATCTCTAAGCCATTTTTGATGTTCTGGGAACAATCTATATAAAATCGCCACATCTGCTCTTCTGCATGGGAAAATAGCCTATTAAAATATGTTCGTTTCTCGAAACGCTGCCCCGTGGTCAAGTAAAATTGCATTTCTGTGTATGATCCCCTTTTCAAAAGGATCGGATATCTATCCCCGTATTTTCTCATCTTTGGGGGTACTTTAATTGCACTGTAAATTGGCTGTCGCTAACAATAAGTGCAGACGGTCTGTCTCCAATTTTCTCAGATAACATCTTTCGGCGGACGTTTGAGTCAGCCACGAGGGAAAATCTCGCCTCGTTCTCCTCTGTCTAAACTTCATCCAATTAAAATTTGGCGCATTCCTACGTCATCCCTTGCTTGACCAATGAGGTTTGTGCGCGCCGCTTCCTTCGCCTGTTTGGCGCAAGTTTTCCTTTATTTTTGGCGGTGAATCGCCCTTTCTAATCTCACCGGCTCTCTGCCCAACGCGCTCTTCGTCTGCGCCGTTCCTGTAGGCTTCCTCTCGGGTATTTCCCTATGCTCGCTTCGCTTGGCGGAAATTTTAAAATTATTGTAACCCTCGCTCTCCTTGTTTGCTACTTCTGTCCAGCGATGAAAAAAAATATATCAGTGAGCCATATTTTCCTAAGAGAGAAGTTTCTCTTTAAAATTGTATACGTTTAAGCACCCCTTCAGTTCTTGGCCCTGGCCTCGACTGTATCGGGGGGCTATTTTTATCATACCATTTGCTGTATTACTTTACACCTGTACGGTCATCGAATTTATAAGCTCATGTAAGCTTCGAACTCATCTTTTACTGTATATAGTACTTCACTTGTAATCAAGACCGGCTCCATGTTTGCTGACACAGAATAAATAATTTTTATTTAAAAAAAAGCCTTGGCAGATTATTTAGTTCACCAGCTGCTTTTAGCTTTATTTAAGATGATGACGGTGATGTTCCTGTGGGTATTGTTGGTCAACGCACTCCAAGGTCTATTGTTGGTCAACGCACTATTAAGCAGGTATCGACTCGGCCAAACTGAGGTTAATTTTTCGGTAGTTCGTTGAAGCATCTACATTGCTGACAATCGTGTAAGTTAAAGTCTTCATATCCTGCTGATTTTTTTATATTCACCTCCTCCAGATAATTCTTCTAGAATCTACATCTAATGAACTGGTATCTCTACGTCCCCAGAATTTCTCCGCTTGAGTTCTTTGTAGCTGTTGAATTAAACTTTACTGAGGCTGTCTCCACAGAGTTAACCAACTAGGCTCCTCTCCACAAACTTTCGCGATTGCGTATAGTGAACCTAAGGAACATTTCTGTTTGCACGTAAGTTCCTCATCAACGGACAATTCCTCACATCACTGGAGAACTGTTTAATATCCTCTTCAACTTCATAATCTATCCCACGACAGATGGTCCCTACACCATCTTTTACAGAACTCTAGCTATTCGTCCTTATAGATGATCCTTTCCAGAGACTCTTACAAGTTTTACATTACAGAAAGCACTATAAAGACTTCTCACTACAATGGTCTCCTGTTCTTTTTCTCTTTTTTCTTCTTCTTCTTCTTCATCTCAAGAATGGAAGCTGGTAGAAACTTGGGATACTTTTTTAAAAATCCAGGCAATCTTTATGACTATGAAGAATAAATGGTAGCACCACGCACTTCATGGAATGCTCATGGTTCTTACAGCATTTTAGACACTGATACTGAATTGAAATAGCCATGACCACGTACAGCTGATCAGCCCATCCATGAGAGATTTTCCAGTGGTCTCAACATACCCCTAAAGTGTCCATCGTGGCCATGCTCTTGTGGCATCAACATTCTGGAAAATGAGTTCAGTTAGCAAGAAACTATGTTGAGATGTGACGGTAGTTTCAGCTTCCTAGTGTAAGGGCTTTTCCGGGAAAAAAATTGGTGACCTTGGAAAATTGAATGCACCTTATAATATATTTATTAATTGTCAGTATGGAATGTAGCAAACATATAAGCTTCAATAATTCTCACAATTATATTATTAGCATTGCTTTTCATAATGTAACTTCAACATAGTCAGAAATAAGTTAATTTCTAAAATTTTAAATAACAGTTTAGTCTTAAAAAAATCAAAAACTCACTAATTTCATGAGGCAAGTCCCTCTTTTATAGGAACCAATCCATCCAAGAATTCCTAAAATTAAAATAATACTTTCAAGATATAAAATTACTAAAATACAGGAAAATTAAAAAACAAAATTATTTTTTCCTTACCATTCAAAAATAAGAGTGTGCCAATGCATAATACAACATACGTAAATACCTGAAACAAAAAAGGAATTGTGAATAAAAAATTAATAAACAAACAATGCATCTTGGTCCAACATATTAAATGTAATTTTAAAAGGATCTAAGCTTAAAACTCTTTCTGAGTGGTTTGAAACAGCCATGCCTACAGAAGGATTTGAGCATGTTGACTCTGATTTTGGAGACTAAAACCACAGTTCACTGGGCAGCCCTATTATTTTAATAAATGAAAAAATTGAATCCTTGAAAAAGCTTGTTTGTTACCTTAAAACTTTTCAGCATAAAGCACATGAAGAAATTAGATTATACTTATTTTTTTAAAAATATTTTAGGATATATTTATAGCGCTACATATTTTCATAAATTTATCTATAGGAAATGAGTCCTACTTTAGACATATTATGTTTTCATTTGTGAATAAAATCAGTCTACGTAACTTTCATTTGTCACTATATTTAGTGATAACCAATAATTCTCTTTAAACCCTTCAAGTAAAACAGAAGAAGAAAATATAACATCTAAAAATATATATGAGTTTAGAATCTCAAACAGAAAATAAGAAAGAGTATAAAGTGAAAAAAAAAAAGTAAACATTTTAAACATTTAAAATAAAAATCTTTCACTATTTTTTAAATATATAGTCTCTTCTAGTTCTAAAAATAATGAATCTGTATGCTAATGGCATTATCAGAAGAACTGATATTCAGATAAACTAATAACATTAAGGTGACTAGAAGTAACAAAGCTTTAAAAATGACAATGCGTTTGTTTTCAAAATCTCACTATAAGTAGAATATGAATTGATAATCTAGAAGATGAGTAAAGCTTAGGTTTAAGATGTCAAAAATAATTATGATAGCAATTTATTCTAATAATGTTGTTTCAAGGTTATAATTTACAGAAACTAATATTCTAAATCCCAAAGAAAAAATTGTTGTGTCTACAGTGATATTGGTTAAAATACCAAGGCATCACAATGCAAGTACAGAGAAGTCTTTCAAAAACTGAGAGGATCTGAATGAAGCACAAAACCTTCCCCTGAAGCAAACTTTGGTTGTAATGTAATACACAGTTGTCCAAAGACCACAGTTATCTAACAAAACTCATAGTCTAAATGAAGGACCTTCTCCAGAGGTTGTGCCATTCACATAACCACTACATTCTCTCATCATATTTAACAGGTTTAAGCTCTGCATAAATACAGTAATTTCAGTGAAAGGCTCCCACATATCTAAGAGTTTACTCAGGACCCACATGAGCCATTAGGCTCTCACACACTAGCCAAGCTAATGGCCAAAATAACTTCGGTGTATTTTCACTGCAATCTAGCTTTTATATTAAAGAAGAAAAAAAAAAGTGGGGAGAAATTTAACAGTTCATAAGGAATTGGCTTTCAGTTACACTGATAAGGAAAAATTCTATTCCTCTGATATACCCAAAGAAATATTCCTGCGATTTCTGAAAAAGATTGTACTGGAGAGGAAAAAAAATTGCTTTTTATGTCTTCACCCATACTTTTAGAATATTTATGAGTTTTTTCATTTTGTATCAAACAATTTAATGATCTTTGAACTTGTGAATCACCTTTGGAGATAATCATACCTTATGCTATCTAGAGAAATAATAGCACCAAAACTAGTGAAACAAGTCAAAGAGTAGAAAAACCTTAAGATATTCACTTTAAATATTTATAATGAATAGCTTAATGATTTTCTAAAGCTGTCTAGTTAATCTGAAACTAATTGTCAGTTTTATATACTACTTGTATAGTTGAATTAAAATACAATGTGTACATAAATGAATATCCCAATTTTGCAGGGCTATTGAAAGAAAACTAAATAAAGTATGAACTTGCTGTTCATCAGAAATCAAAAATAACAGTTGAAAGTTTAAATTCAACACAGTTATAAGTATTCAATGTGAGCCCCTCTAGTAACATGAAGAATATCGAGGTCGTTGATAACTCATCCCACACTCTTTTCAGCATTGAAAGGCTGCAGATATGCGTGTCTTATGTTTGTCAACATCATTTGGTAGCGGTGGAACAAACACCTGATGTTTGATGTAGTCCCAGAAAAAAAAACCAAGTTTGTACTTTGTTTAGTTTTCTTTCAATAGCCCTGCAAAGTTGGGATATTCATTTATGTACACACTGTACTTCCTTTTAAGTACTGTAGTAATGCAGACAAATTCTTCATATAAAAGCATAAGTTTTAAGATCACAGAAGTCATAGATCATCCCAGAAAGTCAAAACAATAATTTTAGAAGTCTAAGAACATTTCATACAATTATAGATTATAAATAAAAATCGAGAAAGAAACTTACTAAACTTCCAGTAAAAAAGCTTCTAACAGTTGGAGTTGTAGCTAGCACCCACATCATAGTTCCTAGCACAATGCCACCTAGTAACTAGAACAAAAGAAAACTGTAAATTAAATTTTGTAGAGAATTATCATCAAGACTTACTAAAAAAAACCAGAATTCCTTCAAACGGGTACTTGAGTACAAATTCTGTTGACAAATAAATCAAGTTAATTCCAGGTATAATGAAAAAAATATGTTAAAGGAAAAAATTTAAAAAGTATCAAAAGAGCTGCAGAAATTTATTTTACAAAAGAACAAAAAACTTCAAAGTTTTAAGAAAGGAGTCAGGAAGGAGTATCTAACCAAGGAGTCTTTTGATATTTTCAGCTTCCAATAAACTAAAAATTACAGCAAATTTTCTTTTCTTTTTTTCCCCCTATAGTAATTGCATAAAGTTGCAAATGATATGCATTTTCTTTCCACTGTGTCCTTCCTCCTAAACACAATTTTATATTTTATTTTGATATATATTTATTTATTTATTTATATTTCCCCTTGCCAGACAAATATCAATTTCATTTTATGCAATACTCTATCTTCCCTGTAAGATTGTTTGCACCTCAAGCTACCTTGCAAGTGCCTATGTTCGTATCTTGGAAAGCCATGAAAGTTTTTATGCTGTCCCCTCATAGTGAGTAACTATGAGGGGACAACATAAAAACTTTCATGGCTTCACCAGGTAAGTGAACTAAACATTGGTTCACTTACCTGGTGCTCCCATAATAAAGTAGCCAACAAAATTAGCATAGTACACAGCTGAATGTTCTCAATATAAGTGCTTTTGCCCCATTAGTAAAAAATTTTAAAAATATGCAAAATGTTTAAAATTAAGAAGTCATTCTCTACCTATTGCAACGTTTCTAATAATAAACCCATGCATTAACATTTCAGAGAATGCATTTTAGAGAAATTGAATAAATCTCACATGAAATATCAGCATAAATTTTTTTTAAAATTCACAACAAATATCAACAAAGACACTGAAGGCAGTATGCAGAATATAAATGAAATACAATATATGCTATAAAAATGCCATAGGCAGAAACATTTAAAATTACAAAACTATGGTTAATATCAGTATGGTATTTATATATAAAAGTAACAGAGTAAAATATATCACAAATTTATAAGAAATTTTGTCTAACAATAATTGCCTTTATAAATTAATCACACAAAAGTTTTGGGCTTTACAAGTCAGTGGTATTATTATATTTTAAATTTCAATGTTTAGTTACTACTATTATAAACAATGTCTTAAATTTTAACTTATTCAATAAATATGAATCTATTTAATGTTATCATTTATTCTAAGGCCTATTTAAAGCTACTTATAATAAAATACAATTGATTTTAGAACTTCCTTAGAAGGTTTACTTTTCACCCTCTTGGGTACACTGTGGATTTGGCATAGTCATCCTTGGTTACATATTGCTCCCTTTTTCTCTAATGCTGAAGGTTTTCCACTTTCTAATAAATCACTAGCATTTTAACAGGAATGCTTCCCTCTTATTTATGGCCCGGTTCGAAGATTTTCCATTTACGTAATACTTTCTTTCATACGTTCTCATTTTGTAAGTTAAGTTATACTGATTTTACACTTATGTTTAGCGCCTTAGTAAGTTTGTACTTAAGATCAGAATACACACATAACTTTTGATTTATTAGTGCTGTTGGCATAGCCGATGAAGACAAAAATAAACACCTATTTCAACACTTCTCTCTTTTCAATATTTTCAGTTTTATATTCTCTTAATAAAAAAAAATATATACATATATTATTTATGTACACACAAACACCGACTAGTTTACTAATTTAATGAGAATATTACGTACACACGGTACTGCATCTCCCATGAGCGCTGAAACATGTGGAAATCTAGAATAATAAACTATCAACTACATAAACCTTAATTAATTATATTTAATTGTACAAATTTGCCTCAAAATGAACTGAAGGAGAAAAAATACAGAATTTCTACCTTTGACGATTAACTCGCATAAGTTCGCATATAAACTATTAATACTTCCCAGCATTAACATAAATGGGACTTTAACCTATCCCATTGGCGCTAAAATTAATATCCGACATTTTTATAGTTTCGAAAATGAATGTGTATGTGTGTGTGTGTGAGTAATAATAACGTCCCATCAGTTTTAATTCTCTTCCATTCATTCTGTACCTTTAATATTGTCTTTCCCCTTAAGTAACTACTTCCGTTTCTGTGTGACGCATAGCTATGGCTGTGCATATTGCACTATAAATGATCACGAGGACAAACGAAACCTTCTTTTGATCTGGTCTGAAAGTCGAACTGCGCGTCACATAGCGTGTTGGGTATGGGGTGAATAGGACGCTTGTAACTCTGGCCGCTGTGGATGTGTTTTGTAAATAGTTCTTGTTCGTTATATTCCTTTAGTCGTTTGAATAACTAAGTTTCAATAATACGCTAGAGTCAATAAACCTATAAAATCCCATCGACTGGACTGTTTGACTAGATTTTAATGCTGCTCAAGCCCGGCTACAACTTTTCAATCCAAGACGCCATCGCTTGCCATAGTGATCCTTTCTTCAGTTTCTGATTTCCGAATTTCGTTACACGTGAGAATCCTTAAAGAGAGTTTTATTTCTCTCTCTCACTCTCTCACGCACATACAAAATCAGAATAAAAGAGTAGAGAACAGTTGATAACGATCTCGAATGCATCAAGTTTCCATTCACAGCGTTGGTTTTTGACAGCAAGAAAAGTAGTAAACACATTAGCCGCTCCGGGGAATAGGTAAGAGAGGGCAAAATCAAACTTTTATAATTGTAAAATTCACGGCCTATCTACGCTGACGTTACGCATATACTTTTGCATACGAATACACCGACGCCTTCATATCCTTTTTCAAAAATGGAAAACATCGATCACCTGGGAGAAAAAAACAACAACTACGAAACGAAATTAAATAATTTGCCTCCTAAAAACGCATTGGCGCCTAAGCTGCTGGCATGGTTGTTTGCGATTCCGCACGGAATCGGATTTAAACCGTTGGTCCGGGTGTAATTAGCCAACGTGCAAGAAAAACGCAGTATTGTGCATGTTAAATGAAAACACACATGGGTTATATTCAGAAATGGCAAATGAAACTAAAGGGTGTGAGAACCTGTTGTAGCGAACTGAGGTTCGTAGTGTCAACCAGAAGATGATTTAAACACACCAGGTATACATCACTCATTTCATAAACAAAACAAATGCAATTTATTAATAAAATTGATGATGATGAGATATGTACACTGCACAGATGTAAGATGAACTTCGTAACTGAGGTAATCACACTCGATTTATTCGGCGTGGGGCGGAGTAAGAACACAGAAGTCCGCTAGGCTAGCAGAACTGGCTCTGCTTCAATGATGAAGAAACGGCACTTCTCATGACGGGAAAGGGCTCCCCAATAATATCAACGGCGGTGATCACTGCACGCACCCGGTAGCGATGAAATATTAAATTAAGGAGAAAGGACTCCTCACTGGAAAATAAGGTAGCAAAGGCTCCTTCCACGAAGACTGGTCTCCGACAAATTAGTGGAGTATGTTTACTCCTGCAGGAACTAGATCGTCGCTGCAAACAGTCACAAGGGACTCTTGAACCTCTAAGGGCGGCAAACCCGGCTGCTCTTAAACTGGATCCGCTACGTGTCAGGAACTAAAAAGACGCAAGCCACGACTGAGGGGTCCATTCTCTTTTTATAGAAGACCTCCACCGGATATTGCATCACTCTCCAGAAAGTCGAACGATCTAGAACAAGTGAGCAACGGAAATGGGTTTCCTGGGGCGATAATGAAATATTTTCCCCGGGTCTAAAGCGGCCGCCTTTTTAGTTTGTCCTCCAAGCCACTTCAAAGAGTCTCAAAGGGCCGCTTCGGTAAAATGCGAGAGGCACGAGTCCTTTTGTTTAGGCACGCGACGCCTCCAGGATGCTGCTTAACAATTGATAGTTCATGAATGAAAGCACCTGGGGGTCTCCTGTCATTTATAACTAATATCAGCGGCGTCACCCGGTGGCGATGACTAAATCAAGAAAAATGACCATGTCCCCTAAGGTCCTGTGGAACAAGTCTATCGGATGAACAAAAAGAAAATTGCCGTCAGCATATTGCCACCTAAGTCGTCGGAAATCTTTTTGATGGGTCTCAGGCCGAGATAGAAGAATTTCTTTTGTTAACGGAGAGGTTGAAATGCAATACTCTACACTGTGAAGAACATAGCAAGTGTTCAAAACATTTCACGAAAATTGCGCCGTGTTTGGGAAGCAATAAAAACTAAAAGTAAACTAAACTTATGCATCCCATCACAGATGTAAGAGGGAAAGAACCAGCTTTAAAAGAACTCCAAGCAACAGAACTCAGCGTTTATGCCACTGAGTATAAGTAAGTACACCCGAGACTGGACTAACATACAAAACGAAGCCTCAACCAATGTTCATCATCTAAAGCAGGGGTTCCCAACCTTTTTCCTACATCGGCCCCTTTTAAAAGAATTATTTTTTTCATAGACACCCTCACATTTTTCTCTATAATATACAGCATACAATATAATTATAATACTAATAATTACACATAAAATATTTAAAGGTAACAATTTGACTAAGAATATGGACAAAAAATTAGAAAAAGCGGTTGATTAGGTTTATGTTTAATTATTTTTGTGCTATTTTAATTTTTAATTTCACAAATATAAACAAGATTTCAGAAACACAGATTGTAATTGCACAAAAGTACGATTTCAATTAATGTGGTGGTTGTGCTTGATGCATTGATACAATTGTTTTAATGTTTGGCCTAAAATTGCTTATCATCGTATAGTCACAATAACTAACAAAACGAATATAAATAAATATTTTACTAAATAATTTTACTGACATATGGTAATTATAATATAATTTCATTCGACACATATACAAAAGCGTCATGACATTCGACTTTAGATGGGTGGATCACTCCGCCCTATGCAAATCTGTATTTATATATATAAAACGGATATTATTATCTAATAATTAGACTCCTAAAAAATTAAAGTTTAAAACAGAAAAATTTATCATCGACCCCCAATAGACCCCTGGAATACTATAGATCCTTTTTAAACTTCCATCGACCCCCAAGGGGTCCACCTGGACCCCGTTGGGAATCCCTGATCCAAAGCAAAATTTCGGATTTTTCTTTTGCGTCAAAACTTTTTTTTTTTTTTTTTTGGGGGGGGGGGGGTGTTTGTTTTGTTTTTTTAAGGAGCGTACTACATGAATACATAAAACTTCTAATAATGTTAAATACATCAATGCTGTTAATAAGAAGTTATTTTAACAGCTAACAGTACGATGATTCACCGTTGAAAATAAATTACTTCATTAACAATTTTACAAAACCATTTTTAAAAGACAATATATTCACCACGAATTGAATAACTTGCTCTCTATATCTCAATTTAATTGATATTTAAGGCGCTTCTTAAAGCGCACTTTCTTTGAAACAAAATTCTGTGAGATTGGTCTTCAAAGTCTAGTGCTAGATAAAAATCTCTATCCTCCCAGTTATCTGATATAAAGATATTTCATCTTCCATTCCATTTTTTTTTCTTTTTTAAACGCAATAAAGAGAAGCGAATGTCTGTGTTATTTTAATTCCGCCGAGGTGAATGGCTGACTTCGACCTCGTAACACAAGCAGCCGCAAATAACGGGCAGCTTGACCCAGAGTAGTGGACAGACAAGAATAGAGTGCGGAAACAGAGCCATCAACACGCTTTGGTGGAACAGATCGTGGGAGGATAAGGACTACGGATTATTCCATAGACTGACTTCGCCTACGCTGGATGGGGCAAACTTATCTAGTGCGTTCTCCGGGCAGAAGAGCATAGAGATAAACTTTGTTCTCACAGATGTATCTTTTTGTAACGCATTCCATTTAAACAATCCCACTATTAAAAAAACAACTGCTAGCAGTCTAAACGGTCTCTTGGCAGATGAAGCTTCTAATGTCGTAAAAGAGAAGTCCGTAACGTTCCAAACGAACAGCCAACAATGTCAGGTCGAAATGGAGATATCAATCGGCGCAAAATTAATAAAAATTCACATGAAGCAAGGGCCATCGATTGAAAAAAATCTCTTAGAGGAGTTTACTGTTTTTGGTTTTTTTTATGAGTACAATAGGGATGCGACATCGATGTCGATGTTTTCAAAACATCGATGCTTTGATTAAAACATCGATTTATTGAAGCCGATGTTTTTTTTAACATCGATGTTTTGTGCTCGATGTTTTACGTTGTCTCGATGTTTTTTTTTAAATGAAAAAGTACCGTAATTAAAAAAAATTACCACGTAGCATAATTTTCACTCAGTAAATGTAAGTCTGAATTCTGAAAAGGACGAATACAAAAGGGGGAATGATTCCTTAGCAAACAGACAAATGGCAATTAACAACCAATGAACCAATCACAGCGCTTGGAATGTTCCTGACACTCCAGAACCTTCGATGGGGTTTTATTTTACAAATAGTATATACACGAGTGCATCCATTTAAGTTTTTGTTTTGTTCTGGTTTTATATAAGTTGATGTTAATATTACTAGTAAGATGCCTCCCAAAAGTACCGTTTGGAAATACTTTTAGAAAACCACTGACAAATTGGCGAAATGCAATATTTGCCGTAAGTCCCTCAAAACTTCTGGCAATGCCACGAATTTATCTGGACATTTGAAGGCAAAACATGGCGGTATTTACAACGAGAATTTTGAGTCATCAATGTAGCCCAAAGCAACCAAGTTTTTGTCATTTGTGCCTGCCCAATCAGAGAGTAAAATTAAATCACCCCCTCCCCCACGACTAACGGAAGTAGCATTAATGTTAGAGATTATTAAACCAGTTTTAAAAAATGGATGTTCTAAAACATCGATGTTTAAAAACATCGATGGTTTTTGGGCGATGTTTTATTAGCATCGATGTTTTAATATTGAATATCGATGTTTCAAAACATCGATGTTTTGTTATCGATGTCGCATCACTAGAGTACAAATATATATTTTTTTTGGTTTAGTGCAATAAAGTTATTTTAATTAGAAATATGACCACAAAAAGTGGAATAAATGACAGATTTTCCTGAAAAGCAGTTTGCACCGAGGTGTCCCTTTTTTTATGTATAAGGAAGTAAATTGTATTTAAGAGAGTGGAAAATTGAAAATGATAAATCTTCTCTATATCTTCCCAATGGCTCTACTTGCAGGAAATAATGCTTGAAATCTAAGGTTGATAAAATTTCTTCGAGAGGTATTTACTGTGCTTTTTTCTTTTTTTACGAGTGTACACATATTTTTGTAAATTATATTTAGACTTAGTAAATAAGGGACAAAGTCTTCCATTTAATAAGCTTTAATTAGATAAATATTTCGCTCCAGTAGTGCCGTTAGCCCTCCATCTTCGTAACACATCTGTAACAGTTCATTTCGGGATACAACCAAATGACCAGCAACGGCACGTAAATACTGTTTGCTTAAGTAGCATCCTACTATCACCATATCACTTTGGAAATCTCTGTTTGGAAGTTCGGCGTTGCGCTCCGTAGCAGATCCCTATGAAATTTAAAGTTCTGCTAGACGGTCTCGTTTATGTACTACACTCCCAAATATACGATGCGCATCTTTATCTGCCCATGCGACCTTGTTTACCTATATTTGCACATTCGGAGGGGCTAGATTACTTCTGGTGATATAGGTGTGTATACCATGCGAACTTACTATGAGTATTCTCTAGCCAGATTAGGTCAGTGGCACAGAACCATGGAAACAAATGAAATAACGAAGTTCACGGCTCCAGACAACTTAAAGAATAGGAATGCTTCAAAATAACATTAAAAACAAAATGGGAAGAATCCGGGTCAGTGAAGAAAAAGGTGACGAAAATGATGCATTTTCTGCTGAGAGAATTAACTCACTTAGAGAAGTTTTCCATCATACATCGGAGTAAATATGTAACCAGGGAGGGGGGATATTTCTTGGAGAAAGAGCGTAATTAACACAAAATTACAATTTTAGTCTATACATTTCTGTTTCCATATTTTTTGCCGTTTCGTAGTTCTATAATCCTTCATTTTCATCCACTTTTTGAATATCATATAGATTAATATTACTCGCAAGTCTCTGTCCTTTAGTTGTTAAATTTATAACGTTAATTTAACATCTATTTTTATCTGTTATTACTTTTCGATGAAATTTATGACATTTATTAATATTTTTGTCTAGAAATAAGAATTCTGCAATAGAGTTTGGCCTGACACTCGTATGTGGCTTGTCTTAGTAACAGGCGAATTTTATAAGTTTTCCTTAAAGAACTGTGATGTTTCTCATGGGCCTGGCTAGTTACTAGATTGAAGTTTTCGGAAGGTTAAAGAATCTTGAAAAAAAAAAAAAAACTGAAAAAGCCCATTAAAATTACAAGTCAAATGCTATAAATTCAGAGTAAAATAATTTTTTTAAGAAAAAATTAGGTGCATATTTTTAGTAGCATCATTATACACCTATCGTAAAAATATGAAAGCAATATCTGCAGTAATTTCCTTTATAAAGTGCGCGCAAGCATGAAAATGATCATTACGAGAAAAAGGCTTTTAAAGTTCCCACACTGGTAGTTTCTATTGGAACTGCTTCTTTCATGTCATAGTTTTTAATGTTCTAGTTGGAATATTTCAACAAGGTTTGTTTTAAATGATTCAGAAATGTTCAAATATTCTAAAAAGGCAAAAAAAAGTAAAATTCGATTCTTTGAAGGTTCAAAGGTGATGACTCCCCTTTAAACAGGCTGATGGAACAATTGCCCGCTTTCAAAGACGCTTTGCTTTAATAAGGTGGTATAAGGGCATTTTTCTCAAACCCATGTACGACAGAGTAACATATGTATAACCGAGCTGCGAATATGCATTATTACATGTAAGGCCAAAAACTTGTTCAAAGGTTTTTAGGTGGATTGTTTCACACATAAGAATTTCATATTTTGAACCTAAGTTCTACTTTACTTTGTGACGATATTCATCATTATCCTCTGGAAATTTATCGGACATCGCAAAACCGAGAATAAACTTTAAAACAGGTAAGGTGAAAAATTTGGTGACGAAAGGTTTTTTGATCGATTATCCCTCACATTAGGATTTTATATTTTCAACAAAGGTTCTACACGAGTTTATAACAAGATTCCTCATTATTACTAAGCAGCGTAAAACAGAGAATATGCTGTATTGCAGGTAAGGCTAGGCAACTGAGGTTCTTGAGGGCTGATCGGGGAGGGAATTTTGGATCGACTGCTCCTCAGACTAAGATTTCATACTTTCAATTCAAGTTCTACATTCGTCTATAACAAGATTCAACATCATTTTTAACTTTTATTAATTTTTTCTAGATTATTTTGACTGTTTTTTTTTCAAGTAACTGAACAAGGTAAATAAAGAATTTCCAACTACAATGGACATCAGTAATGTACCTACATCTATGTTGGTAGGTAAAGTTGTTAATTTCGGAATTTTACATTAAAACTGACTAAGTCACAGAATACATGCGATTGTTTGTTTCAAAACAAATTACTATGAGAAGAACTTCGAATAATTAAAATGAAAAATGAGATTAAAACCTTAAAATCCCATGCTCCATAGCAAATATATTCGAAATTTAAAAATGATTAGTTTGTAATAGTGGGTGATTTAAAAGTATATTTTGTAAAGATCAAAAGTAAAGTTTTACTATGTTGGGTAGAACGCAAACTTAGTCAATCAAAAAGGTCTTTAATACCTTCGAAATAGATCGCGGCATTTGAGAATTTAGTCACGCCAGCTTAATGCAAAACTCAAAATATACTACAAACTGTTTTTTAGCTTGAAAAGTTTCAAACGTCAAATATTTTTTCAAAGCTCTAAAATACCTAATTTTAACAATATTGTGCAGACAGCCATAATCGAAATAAGAATGATCTGAAAAAAGTTCAAAGTATAATACTCAGTGACAAGTCCTCACTTTCGCGTTCATACGTAGAAAAACAGAATTCGCGTCTCAACTGAGCGTAAAATTGTATTTCCACCTAAACGTTTTCATGCTCAATCTATCCTTCCTACTATCTAAATTCAGCGAAGAAGAGACGTATCGCAATTAATACGCCTCTGAGGTTTTAGATTTTGTGTTCACTGTTACCATCATGCCTGCGAGCCACATGAAACCCATCAATCCACTCCCATCCTATCTGGAAGGCGGTCAATGCACCTCTTTTTCTGTCTTGAACTGCTGGCTTGAATGATTGTTGCCGGAGTTTTTCGATTTGTTAGTCATTCGGAAGTTAAAATTCCAGCTGAAAGAAATTCTTTTTCTATGTAGAGTGCATGCATGCGCGCGCTTAGCCTACTTCACGTAAGCATTTATTGTTTTTCTTCGGCGTTATGCTCTGGGTGCATACTATGTGATAACTTTGTTTTCCTTAACAATCTGATACTGTTCGTTTTGCGCGAATAAGATCATTCGTGCGAAATTGGTCAAAATCAAAGAAATGAAGGCGGGTATCTGTTGGTATTTCTATGTTAGTGGAACAGTCTTATTTTTTTAAACATTTTGTTTTCAATCATACGTTATCTCGTTTACAACGTACTAAGAATCGAATTACAATATCAGACCGCTGAAAAATCTCAAGATATTTCTCTAATCCGAATAAAAGAGCAGGAAATTCGAAAAATACCTTACAAAAGTAATATTCGTACAATCTCCCTTACTTAAACGCGACTTCTAGCGGATCAATGTTCATAAATATTTCCTTCAAAACGACCAAAGGGCTTCCCACTTTCCAGGAGGAATTTCTTGGTTGCTGTCGTCGTATGTCCTTAAGGCTCCCACTACGAGACCTCAGTCCGGTGTTCATAAGAACTGACACGACAGGAAACAGAAATATAAACACGATTATAATCGTAATATTTATACACGATACGTATATAAGTATTACGATTATAACAAGAATTTTTTTATTGACAAGCGAAGACACCGGTGACAGATTATGGTTTTTGCAGCACCCTCTTTAGAGACGGGGGCCGCCTTCTTTTGCTGGCGGGAGGCCGACTTTTACCCCAGTTAATATCCATGTCTTATGCAGGATTCGAACACACGCCTCAGGTGTATCAGGCTTAACCACTTTGCCACTAAACGGCAAAGTTCTCGGTTAGAAGGCTTTATGAGTGCTTTCTAACACGTCACGAAACAAAAACTAAAAGCTAATAAAATATGCGGCAATATTGTTACCCTATCTGAATCATAACACATTTTGAGCCCCTCGATTTACCGGTTCATTATCATTAAAGCACATATACATTGCCTCAAAAAAAGAGATCGGACACGTACAGTTTTGGAATTAAAAAAAAAAATTAATTAAATTTGAGTGGTTTTTTTTTTTTTTGGGGGGGGGGGCGGGGGTGTTAAATACAGGCATCAAGCTTATGATATGAAAAGTTTTAATTTGAAACGTGTATTTAATCGGTCTCTTTTATGCTCGTTATTTTATTTTTCTAAAAAGGAAATACTGAATTTTAATATCTTATGATGATAGGGGGGATATTAGGGGAAGAAAGTAAACCATACGGAAGTCATTGGACAATACTGAGCAGCAAAGATATTTATTTGAAAAGATAAATAAAATAAAAATAAATGCTGGTTAATGGTATAAGGCAAAAAATAATTAGCAACACTTAAAATAGCGCCTGTTTTGAATTAATTACTAACTTTTCTGATAATTTTTACCTTTTCACTATTTTGTTGTCATGGGTGGTGCGCAAAAATGTACGACATTAAAAATTAAAAATGTGCCTTCAAGAAATATGAAAATTTATCGGCAAAAATTTACTAAAATAATTTATGTGTGCTATTCAACAGTATAAAACAAAACCACGTAGCAGTCTCAAAACTGTTTACCATTACGATCTTTTTCGAAGTCGAGAAATAAAATTTTTATCTTGTCAGCAGTTGATTCTCTAAAATTTGAGTAAATTAGACAGGGTTTTATCTAGAAATTTCGGGTGTTTCTCGCTCTTTGTCATTTTTCCCCCCACTCTGTTTGATTAAAATTTTTCTTTGCTTTAAAAAATCTACCTCATAAAAGCTGTATTAGGGACCATTAAGTTCAAAACATATTAATCACAAAATAAAATGTTTAACAATTTCAGAACATAACACACTTGCTGAGCTCATGCGTTACAGTTCTTAAGGACTCAAAGGTTATCCAATTTTTGGTTAACAATGAGAATTTTTCATGGATTTCTCTGTGTAGTTGTGCAAGAGAAACTATGAAATGACGATGGGTAGTTTCTTAAAGGAGAATACAGAACCAACAAGCCAGATTAATCGCGTTAAACAGGTTCTTACCTGTCGCTGCCGCAAAAAGTATCGTCATACAAAGAGTTAATACAGACGCATTGCATTTAAAGTAAAAATCAACTTAAAAGTGCAGAGGGTTATCAAAATAATGGAAACACTGACCGTTTTTACAGAATTTTTTATTAATAAATTGTAGGCCCTTATTTGGCTAGTGAAACAGTATAATTCGACATGGAATAGAATGATATAATACCTGTACATAAAATATGGGAATTTGGTACCATTCCTCCTGTAATGCATGTCCTAACTGTTCCACTGATGTTGGAGGGAGAGAACATGATCGAGCTTTTCTCTCGTTGTTGTTGCAGAGCCTCACGTTAACGATGTTGAATATTCTAAGGTGAGGCGCTTGGGTTGATCTAGGGTAGTTGCTGCACCTCATCCTCGAGTTCTTTAAACATATTGACATGTCTCGAACGATGTAAGGGATTGCCTTGGAATAAAGCCAGCACAATAGGATGCCCGTTGTCCACCAGAATGGACGCTGAACAATTAAGGGTCCTAAGGAATGGAAAGATATAGAACCTCACAGCATCCGAGAGCCACCGCCATTATTGACAGTGGGCACCAATCAGTCAGGAAAGAATGCCGCGGAAGATGTTCGCCAAACATATACTCTGCCAGTGGTAGGAAACAACCTGTCCTTATGATATACCGACAATTCCTGCCGTTTTAGTAAACAGAAGCACCCGCAAACCTCGTGCCAGTTATCATACCTTTTTGCAAG
This sequence comes from Dolomedes plantarius, assembly GCA_907164885.2. Classification (NCBI taxonomy): domain Eukaryota; kingdom Metazoa; phylum Arthropoda; class Arachnida; order Araneae; family Dolomedidae; genus Dolomedes; species Dolomedes plantarius. The sequence goes on along the minus strand of OU015495.1, from coordinate 157,522,536 downwards.
TCCCTCAGATCCGTCATTTTGCACATTAATTCCCCAACCACTAGTTCTACATCTAGTGTTCTACAACTGAGTGATAGTTGATACTCGTACTTCAACCGTATTATATACGTCTACTCGGACTCGCCCATGACAATGTTGTCGTGATTTGCATGCGCCACAACGCACACCCTTGTTTTAAGCGGTGTCACCATTATTTTGATTACCCCCCCCCCCCGTATGCTTCATAATTTCTGTATAACATACTCCAAGTTAAGTAGTTCAGATTAAAATTCCAATGCTCGGGCGTTCGATGTATCGCTCGAAGCACTGGAAGCATGAAATGCTCCTCATATGGTGTATCATGGCAGCGAAAAAATTTAAAGTAAAAAATGGTTCCATGTGTCACGTAATTTTGATTGACGAGATTAAAAGTTTTTGGCAAAATTATTACTTAATTAAAGGAGTCATCTGAGCTATAACTTTTAAAGATTGTATACCAGAACATTCATTTTGAACTATAACATATTGCTGTGAAGGACTTCGTATAAATAGTTCCTTATTTTTAAAAAAGTTCCCAATTCTGATACAACACCGCAAGTTTTATTTGAGAAGTTAGATTGCATGCAATCTTTTTTCCACTCGATGTATAGGATACTTTGGGTATTCAAGGTATGCTTATAAATATAATACTCGTGTCTCACTGTGATAAAACATTTGATATACATTTCTGCATGCAACCATGTCATCTCAGTACAAATGACAGCAAAAACAAAGCAGCTAATTTTAATTGGAGTAACAAATGTGTCCTCAATGAAGAGTATTTGCGCGTGCCGGGTGAAAATATAGGGGTTTAGCAATGTGATGGAAGGCTGAAAAGAGCAAAAATCGGTCAACTGTATCGGATGCCCTGCAAATGAAACCAACACACCCTGTTGCAACACGTTTCACTTTCCCACCTTGTCACTATAAACGGATCTGGCGTTGCATATAAGTGGCACGGTCACCGGGGGATGTGCCGTTAAGGGGCCGCCACTCTGAAACAATCTTTGATGTTTCGAAACCAATGTTAAGTCAAGGGGGGGTGGGACACGATTTCCAAACTGCATATTCACATAATTATTTTCAGTTACTTGTTTCTTTTTTTTTTTTCATGACAGACCTGAAAATCTAACAATTACTGTAGATTAGGGCAAGAGCAAAAAAACGGAGAAATTTTAAACAAATCAAAGCATAAAAAAAAAAACCGCTAGTGGCAACAGGGATAGAAGTGGAGGAAAGCCGTCGAGAATAGTGTGTAAAGGCTCTTATACGTGTACCGGTATACCCGAACGTGTGGATGATAGAACTGTCAGTCTTTCAGCTACACATGTACAGGAGGGTGGAGCGAAAAAGGCGGATTTTAAATTTTTTTCTTTATTCCTGTATTATTATTTGTTGATACAATAACAGAATATCATCCATGCCAAAAACCAGTTGTCTACGACTTCATCTTCAGGTGGCGCACGACATGAGAGGGTTAAAAAAAACTAAAACTCATTTTTAGTACTTCATTCTACCCTCAATTGAGAGTGATATTATAAAAATTTTGTCACAAATTTGTTATTGTAGATTTGTGTACAGTTCTATACTGCATTTATAATAATAATTTACAAACAGTTCAGACTAGATTACTTGCATTTACGGTTTACACTTTAAGCCAATTTCATTTAGTGTTAGACGAATGCTGCACTACTGGACTGGCGCCATCTTACCGCACATCGGAGAAGATATTAGTACTATCAACTCACCACGTGGCGCTGTTATATATCAGTAATTATTATCAGTAAATATTATCAGTAGTGACAACTCATAAAAAGTAATAGATCGATATAAATTACGTCGCGAGCGACGAAAAGTACGCCAAAACCTGCAACGGTTAAGTGGCCAACAACCTACTATATCTTCGCTTTATTTTGACGGCCGTAAAGATAAAATTTTAGTCCTGGCTAAGACAGAAAATAGGTCACATCGAAAGACTGTCACTGAAGAACAAATTTCTTTGATTTCTGAGCCAGATTCGAAGTACATAGAATATCTTTCACTTGATTCGTGTAGGGCAAAGTATAGTTGAATTTCTAGAAAAATGTTTCGAATTTCATACATCGTTGGTGGCAATTGGATGTGACGGTACTGCTGTAAATACAGGACAGAAAAATGGTGTCGTTGTACTATTGTAAAAATATCTTAATCGACCGTTACAGTGGTTTGTGTGCCTACTACATGCTAATGAATTACCACTCCGTTATCTTTTCACCAGCCTCGATGGTACCACAACAGGTCCAAATAGTTTTTCAGGAAACATTGGAAAAAGGCTTGAAAAGTGCCTAGAATATAAAATGGGGACCTTTGAAGCTGTAAGTTCAGAATTGCCAGATGTTAATGCTGAATTATAAAGCACCGATCAAATATATTTATATGAAATATGCTCAGCTATTTTTTGTGGCACAATCACGCCTAGCTTAGCTAACAGAGATCCAGGAAAGCTAGAACATTCTCGATGACTGACTTGTGCAAACAGGATTCTTCGTTTATATGTAGAAACAACGAAACCATCGATCAGCCTAAAAGAACTTGTCAATTTTACTATGAAACTGTACGCACCAACCTGGTTTGACATCAAGACTAAACCTTCTTATAAATATGGGCCTATCCACGTTTTTAATATGGTTAGACGATCTTCGTATATGCAATACGAGCTGAAGAGAATTGTATTAAAAACTATTCAACGAAATTCATTTATTCCATACTCACAAAATTTGTTGCTAGCTATGTTGCAAGACGAGGAGTTATATATGAGAATTAGCTCTTCGAAGAATTTTTAAAGCAAGAGAACATGCCAAAGGCAGAAAAGTACGCGAGTTTTAGCTTCCTCAACTTCAGATCGGAGCATCACATTATTATGATTTGATAAATTGGTGGAAAGAAAATGTTACCAAACCACCAATGACGATGAAATACAGTGATACAGAAATAAAGACTATGATTTCTCCAAGAGACAAATTTCCTGTATTTTAAGAAGTTCCCTTGTCACAAAGCAGTAGAATGGTGTGTAAAACTAGTAACTGAGGCTGCATTATCTGTTAATGGTTCAAAGGCAAGAGACGGTTATATAAGAACCAAGGTAAAAGCTAGGCCACTCTTTGAGACAAAATCTCAATGTTTTCACGAAAAAGCTTCTGAAAATGGCATTTAAACATTATTAAGAAGGAGGAGTAGACTGCTCAAATGCTTTTTAATTGTTATATCACAATTTTTTATGTTAAAAGAAGTGTTTAAGTGTGTAGATACAGTTAAAATGTAATAAGGTGGCTGAGCGACGGCTGGCGGATTTTAGTCAAGTTTACAAATAAAAAATTATTAGTTTCTAAGTTACCCCCTTTGTCTGTCCTTAAAATCCTGTATTCCCTAAACTGCTTTCTTTCTTTCCCAAGTCTATGTCTGGGTAACTCGATACCCTCCCCTTTTGCCATTTCTTTTTACTTGTGCATTGCAACAGTTTCCCAGGATGTTGGGAAAACAGATTGAATTCGCTGGGGAAAGGCATTTTGATTACTTTTCCGTATTCCTCGCCCAGCCCGAGAGGAGACCCGCGGAAGGTTACAAGACGGCTATCGGCGCGCTGCTCTGTCTTCAAGTGTTCTCTTCAAAATCAAACAAGAACCCAGCGCTACGCAATATAAAAAAAAAAAATACTACAATTGACAACCCATCGAAATGTGAAAAGTTGTGCTTTGTGGACTGATTTTTACGGCGTCAGGAAAAGGCGTGGATAAGAACTATTTCCTACGTCCTACCTTCCGGCGCGCATGCATTCGGGGGGTGAAAAGTTTTTTTCTCCCCAGAAGGGGGATGACTTAGGGAGCAGTTCCGATTTGACCCGGGTAGCCGCCAACTGCTTATCCGATCCAGCGCTGATGTTTCCTTGATGTTTCCTTTGGAAGGGCTGAGAGATGTCTCCCGCAGAAGTCCGAGAGCTATCGGAGGCTGACGAGTGATGACCAACTTTTTTTTTATTTCATCCCTTCCTTTTTTTTCTCTTCTCTTCTCCTTTTTCTTTCAGTCGACTGAAGGTATCGTTAAATTATTTTTTTCTAATTAAAAATTTAATTGTTCTAGAATTGAGCTCAAATAGTTAAAAGTAAAGTGAAAGATAAAAAGTAAACAGGTTTTGATTCGACGTTTTAGGGGTATTCGCCAGCCACCAGAAATTTGCTAATGTTTGTTTAATTGTTTTATTTTGTGAAAAAAAAAATATGATTGGAGATTATTGTGTGTCATTAAATTTAGAAAAAACTGTAAAAGAAGAAATGTTAAAATTATAGAAATTAAAATAAATGAATTATTTTGCCTTTACTCTAGTGTGTAGCGAATGTTTGAGTTTGTCTTTTTGGTGGGCCAACAAGTTGCACTTTATTCTAAGTAAAGCTTAAAGGGGGGGTTAGTTTTGAGAAAATAATTTCGTTAGGGGGATATGTTTTATTATACGATCACTGGCAATTTTTTGACAGCAAAACTTAAAAATGAAAGTTAATTATGAGAAAAGAATTTAAGTAGGTAGATAAGTTAAGCATACAACCACGAATCAAATATAACATAATAAAATATGTTTAATTTGCGTAACAAATAAAAATGTTTAAATGAGTTTTATTACAACGTTTTTAAATGTCGCCTTTATATACTACTTTACAAAACTTCAGTTCTAGTGCGCCACCTGAAGATACAGTGGTACCTCCCTTAACGGACACTCCCGAATAGCGGACACCTCTAATTAACGGACATTTTTTACGAGTCCCAGTCCCTTTATATAGGACAATCCATGTTATTCCCTCTGAACAGCGGACACTCCGAATAGCGGACAGGTATTTTTGAAAAACTTTCAATTATTTTGGCAAACATTTCAAAATTAGAAACTTTTAATGCCTCAAATGGATGGATGGAAAATTTCCGGACACGTCACAACATATTTTTTAAACAGATTTGTGGTGAAGAAAAATCTGTAAATTCAAATGAAGTAACAGATTGGATTAGAAAGCTTAAATCTTTGTGCAAAGGATATGATGACAGAGACATTTTCAATGCCGATGAGTCTGGCCTCTTTTGCCGCTTCCTTCCGGACAAGACCTTATGTTTTAAGGGTGAAAAATGTAGTGGTGGGAAAATTTCAAAAGAGCGGCTCACTCTTTTGCTGCGTTGCAACATGCTGGGAGACTTCGAAACTCTAATCGTTATTCAGAGCCCGACTTTGACCCAATGGGGCCCTGGGCAAAGCAGACTTTGGGGGCCCCCTCCAAGGACAGATCCAGAGGGGAGTATATGCCCCCCCCCCCGGACCAGATTTCCACATGATCATGTGGGACATTCACCCAGGTTCCCCATAAGTTGGGACCGGAAATTCAAAAAATGTTCGACCAACAAGTCATAAATTTGAAAAATAATTACAATAATAATAATAAGAGTTAATTTATTAATTTACTTTTTAAATGTTAATAAATAAATTCATGAAATTTTCTTTTGAAATTCAAAATAGATCAGTCTGAAGTTATTACAACCCCCCCCCCCCCCCCAAAAAAAAAAAAAAAAAATAAATAAAGAAATAAAGATGAAATAAATAAACCAGAAACGCTTATGGATGTAAGTATGCTTTTACTACAGTGGGTGCACTGTGCTCCACCCAGGAATTTTTTCTGTATCTCCCACTGCCCCCATTTACTGTATAAACCAAAAACCACATTTTCAAAAATATGTACAATTTAATATTAAATTAGGTGGGCCCCATAATTTTGGGGGCCCTGGGCAAGTGCCCCACTTGCCCATGCGGAAATCTGGGCCTGTCGTTATTGGAAAAGCTAAGAAGCCTAGATGTTTCAAGAACATTAATGTGCGAAATTTTAGTGCTTCGTGGAAGTCAAATAAGAAAGCGTGGATCACTGAGATAATGAACGATTGGTTGGTGGAGTTAGACAACAAAATAAAAAAACAAAAGAGAAAAATCATTCTGTTCATGGACGATGCTACAGCCACTTTCAGGGAATTATCCGCAGCTTTAAAGTACGATACAGAAATCTGCTTCTGACACAGATTATCTCCTGCAAATCCAGCGAATAGTTAGCAAAATCGGTATCTGTTTTGGATGCAATTTCCTAGACTACGTCAGCCCTTAAAAAGGTGGTACCTGGGTGCGTTCTAAAAATGTTTTAAGAAGACGGGATTTTTGAGTACGGAGATTTTTGAGACGGGATTTTGAGGAAGTTATGCAGAATGACCAAAAGGATTTCTGAAGAAATTCAAGAAATATTAAATCACCAAGAATTCAAGCGTCAGGCTTTAATCCGTTCAAGAGTACCAACTATATACACACGCTTCACGCAAACCGCGAAGCAACCAGGTGGCGCTACCAATACGCCAAAAACAAATATATATATAATTTCAATTTGCAACAATTTGTATGATGCCCGGTATAAAGGGCTTAAGTAAAAAACAGTGATTTTTAGATACTTGTTAGTATTGATAAATATATACAGTGGTACCTCGACTTACGAGTTTTTCGAGATACGAGCATTCTCTCAGTAGATTTTTTGCTTCGAGTTACGAGCTAAAATTCGGGTTACGAGCAAGCTTCAGATATCCCACCGCTAGTTTGAGCAGCGAATGCCATGTTCCGTGCTCATCAAATGAGAACACAAGAAACATATAATATTTACAACCTTTACGTACAATTATTATACAATTGTATGCATATTATTCTGAGACTACTATCCAGTCTTAAACCGAGAGATTAACACTGAACAATTACCACCCGGGGCAGCTTGCTCTGCCCAAACTTGAGCCGCCCTCTGAAACCGAACAGCGCCCAACCTCTCTCGCAGAGAGATAGCTTCAATTCCCTCCCCCACACTGGTACTCCCCATGGGATCTAAGGAATGGGATGACCTTGGTCCTGGGATCGCAAGCTCTCTCCCTTCTACGGATTCTGAGAAAACGTTCTTCGGATTCTCAGAAAGAAGAATCTGGACATTACAGCAACAGTGAACGATGCAACAATCGCCCAGCTTCCGTGTCTCACTAGTTAACTTTAAGAGAGTAACTGGTAATAAATGCGAAAGTGAGTAAAGCGGGGCGAAAAGGTAAAAAATCAACGAGTAAGATTTAATTTTTCAGTTCAACCTTTCTCCTCCTCTTCCATCGGCATCTTCAAGTCTGATCTCCAAGGTAAATGTTGTACATTACACTTAATAAAACAAATTTATTGCAGTACATTCTATTGTATTGCGTTTTTATAAAATGTTCGTCGTTTATAAGCACATTTTCTTATTTAAAAACATGTAACAAAAAACTGCGGTGTTTTGGGGGAGCCCGGAACGAATTAATGGCATTTCCATTCATTTCAATGGGGAAAATTGATTCTAGATACGAGTATTTCGAGTTACGAGCTCCGTCATGGAACGAATTAAACTCGTAAGTCGAGGTACCACTGTATATATATATATATATATATATATAGGGTAGGTGGGGGCAAAGGTTCGCATGGGGCAAAGGTTCGCACATACATTTTAAAATGACCAGGAAGAGTTTTAGGAAGAATAGGGTAGGCAATGCATTCCTCTACTTCCAGTCAGTTGCCTCGTAAAAAATGTTGGAGTTAAGACCCCCTTTTGCAGAGAAAATGAGGTAAGTTTATTTTCGTCTCTTTTAATGTAATTTTTTTCAACTTTTGAGTAATTTTGAGCATCACTCAAACTCACGAACTGTTTTGGGCTTATTTTCGCATGTTAGGGTGGTAAATAACCTTTCAAATCCTACCTTAAGTTTTGGGTTAACTCAAATACAGTGGCGTCCATTCTGCAGAAACAGAACCAGCACGAAATGGGGTAAAGGTTTGCAGGAGTCATGGGGTAAAGGTTCGCAGTGCAAACCTTTGCCCCATCTGCAAACCTTTGCCGCTCTAATTATTAACATTTGTTTCATGTCCTCTTTTCATTAGGAATCCTTATTAACAACGTCTTTTATTATTAATGGGAATTCACATTTTTGTAATTTGAAAAAAAATTATGGTTTTTGATAAAAACTGCCTGTTTTTAAATCAGAAAATGTTTTGTAAAATGCTTGAAAATCCATAAATTAAAAATAAAATAAATTAGTACAACACAAAAATAAAATAGCTCTGAACAAAGACCTATTTTACAAGATAAAAGAATTAAATGTTGTTACAAGACATTATAAGCTTCGAAGGTCTGGTTAGGGAAAAAAACTCTAAATGAGTAATTTCCAGATTTGCAAGTCTTTGAAATGCTCCTTGCGTCACAATTTTTGACGAAATTTTATAAACTTTATTACAAAGACTCCTCTTATACATTAAAATAAAGTTATGTATCCATTTCAGGTTTCGACATCATTTAGATTATCAAAGTTTAACTTAAGCGTGGAAAAGTACAAAAATTTCACGAGAATTCAGAGTACAAGCATAAGAATATTTCCTAAAAATTAATTATTCAACGAAAGCACAAATCAAAACATAACCCTGATCAAAATGTATAAGCAATCTAAATGCAAAATTAAGGATAAGACTAAAAATTGGATCGCAAGGAGCATTTTAAAAAACATAATAAAAATTTCAATTTTTTAAATATAAAAAATAAAATTTTAAATATTTATAAAATTTTATAAGGTGTTTGAAATAGTTTTACTTTAATGAATATTTATGCCCAATTTCATATCTCTAAGGTAAAAATTTCAAAAATTGCTTTGTAATGTACCCCATCCCCTTAATTTGTTTAATTTTTACGGGTTTTAAAAGAATGAGTAAAGCCCAAGATATGATATAACGATAGTGTTAATAGTTGATATTTTAATTGGAAGTTCTTTAGTTTAAGAAAAAAATTATTGAGATTAACCCCTTTTCATTTTGTGAATTTCTTTGTTAGATTCATCTTTCTTTGTTAATAGTTGATATTTCATTTTGAAATTTTTTAGTTTAAGAAAAAATTTATTGAGATTAACCTGTTCAATTTGTGATTTTCCATATATGTAACACCTTTAAAAAGATTACAAAATGTGAAATAAAATTATTTAGACAACTCTTTTTGTGATTTTCGATGCCTATCCAGTAAGAAACCAACGAGTGGGGTAAAGGTTCGCAAACAGGTGTTTTGGTAAAATTAAAAATTCGGTGACTAAATATTTCGGGAAAAAATTCATTATTTTATAGAAGGTAGAGGGGATACCCAACTACAATACAAGTGACTTTTTGGGGCGATAGGATCTAACGGAGACCCGTAAGAAACCCAAAACTCAAAACTGCAAACCTTTGCCCCCAGCTACCCTATATATATATATATATATATATATATATATATATATATATATATATATATATACTAGCTGAAAACCCGCACTTCGCTACGGAGTACATTCAAATTGAATGCAACGGTCAATGTATGCAATTAATGCCAAAAAATATATATACAGTCGAACCTCCATATATCGAACTTCCCTATATCGAAATTTTCTATATATCGAACTCTTAGCAAATCTCCATGTTCATTACATAGAAAAACTGTTTCTATATATCGAAATTTTTTTCACGACATATTGGGAGATTTTATTCCACTTCAGAATAAAATCTCCCAATTTTTGACGTTTGAAACAATACTTCGTGGACTTCGTGGAAAATGTCCCTGGTGAAATTTTTAATGGACTGAATAAATGCGAGCATTACTTTGATGAACTTTCCGCAAACTGCCTGTTCAGCAAGATATTTGTAGTTTTTTTTTTAAAGAATGTAACTGTGATCAGTGTAACCACTGTCTGGATTATTGTTTTTTTTAAAGGTATATAGTACTCAATAAATCTTTCACATTAATTCATTTTTTAGTTATTAACTTTCATTTAATGGGATTCGCATATAAATTGGAAATGGAGTTTCGTATACGAAAATTAGCTTTAATTTTAATGTTTTAGAAGAATTATGATAAAAATAAGATCAATTCTATATATCGAAATTTCTATATATCGAATTTTTTTCCGGCATTTTGCTACTTCGAGATATGGAGGTTCGACTGTATATATATATGTATATATATATATATATATATATATATATATATATATATATATATATATATATATATATATATATATATATTGTTATTGTTGTTACATAAATTGTTCTATTCTCTTAAGCTTTTTACTAAGCTAATAAGTAGGTTCAATTGAACCTATACTTTCTTAATATGAGTTATAATAAAACATTTCTAGCGACTGGCAATTTGGCATATCATTCTAATGATGTCAATGCTCGGTACATTGATACTTATTGGGGTATCAATGGATCGTCATACAGTTACCAATCAACTTCATCCTCTTTCTCTGTGCCCTCTCCATGTTATAATGTCAGGCAAAAGGCGTTGGTTTTTGATAAATGCACTAATAAGCTATGTAAAACTTGTATTTGTGAATTATCTGCAAGGGGACAAGTAAATTCAAAAAAACAAAATTTCTGCAAAACTTATAATTGTATATACAAACTAACTTGTAATTGTTGCCATATGGAATATATAGGACAAACTTCTAATCCTCTACATATTAGAATAAATTTACACCGTTCTAATATAAAAAAATATAATACGCTAAATAGTCATCCACTTAACATTGAATTTGATCACTTCAAAAAACATAATTTTGAAAATATTGTAATCTCCATACTAGATATAATTCAATCACCCTCTGAAAGGTTATATTATGAAAATATGTATATGCAAAAACATAAAACTCTCTTTCCATATGGCCTTAATCAAATGTTTAAACAAAAAAATATAGTTAAATTTAATTTTACTGATGTGTCAGCTCAACCTATTTACCCTTATCTAATTGAAGATACACAGTCCTCAAAAAGAACTAAAAGAGGTAAAAGTAATAATAAAAGTAAGACTTTTGATAGTAACATATATAAAACTGCCTTATTAAGTTTTCAGGATAGGTTTATAATTGATTATAAATATAAAATATTAAAAACTTGGATTTTTTCTATCGTTAAAAAACATATCATTAAGCTTTATCAACTATTTTTAAATATGAAACTAAAGAATTATCATTATCAGCATCTGGTATATGATTTAATACTAACAAGGGCAAAACATTTAAAAATAAACTTATATAAAAAACATAATTCATATAATAACACATTTTGTGTACTAAATTTTACTAACCTTAAACTTAATTATATTAACTTCAATAGTATATTTGATAAACTTCATGATATGTTTCCTATAAAAGAAATAAAAATAAAACGTGCCTTTAAATATACTCTGCCTATGGGTAGACGTATATTTAACTATAATCAGGTATCAAAAAATTTTTCTGAGTCATTAAATTTAACTTGTGTTTGTCATCTGCCCATTTACAATAGTTATTTAGATACGACACATGGTCATGTAATAACAGGCAATATGGATATTGTGGAAGATGATGCACTGCGAGATTTGATGAATTTAGGAACTAAGTTTAGAATACCTAGTACTAATAATAATAAGAAAATCATTAGTTTCTTAAATGCTGATTTAGATAAATTTATTTACAAAATAGCAATTAATTATTCTGTACCTACTGAAGCTTTCAACCCTTGGAAAATTAATTTACTAAAACTAGTACAAGCTAAATTACCCAATAATAGTAATAACATTAATAATCCTTATAAACACTTTAAAGCTGCTATTACAAAATTACAAGATGACTTTATAGTCACTTATGTAGATAAAGCAGCCAACAACTATGCTATAATTTGTAAAAAATACTTTGCCATATGTTTAAAAAACAGTTAGAAAATAGTGATCTTTTTCAGCCATTAAATGAAACTACTAATATTATTATTAAGAAAATCATTGCTAAATATAAACTGCTAGGTATTTCATCTAACATTTATCATTTTCCTTATATAACTTTAGTTCCAAAATTTCATAAAACACCTATTGCTTTTAGAGCAGTAACCTGTGGTCATAATACTTATGCTACGAAAGCAAGTAAATTATTATTAAAATACCTTAAATTAATCTATAAAAATATAACATCAGGTGTTTGTGGTATAATTGATAATAGCTATAGTCTAATTAGAAAACTACAAACATTAGATAACTGTAAATATATTGTAACTTATGATTTTAAAGATCTATTTAATAATATTGATATAATTGATTTAAATAGAATAATCATAATGTTAGTACAAAATAATATTCAATACTTAAACAACGAAATTAATCTAACTCGTTTCAATAGGCTCCTAGAATTAGTAACTAAACATAATTACATAGTTCATAATAATAATATATACTTACAGTCCAAAGGTGTACCACAAGGTGGTAATGCTTCAAGTATGCTAGCTAATTTATACTTATATTATTTTGAAATTAATAATATAGAAAATAGCAATTACAATATATTTAGATATATAGATGATATAATAGTAATAAATAAAAGTAATAACCCTATAGACTTAAATTTTTACCCTCCTAATTTGGAACTAATTAAAAGTAGCCATGATAATATTAATGTAAACTTTCTAGATATCAATATTAAATTAAGTACTAAAAATAAATTAACTTATGACTTATATGACAAAAGATCTGAATATAATTTTAATATTGTTAAATTTCAAAATTATCTAACCTGTTTACATAAATCTGTTTTTAATAACATTATTGTAAATCAGTTAGTTCGTATAAATAGGCTATGTTCTAAAGACAATAGGATTAAGCATATTATAGACTTAAAAGCTGTGCTAACTAGTAATAATTACCCAGTTAGTCTATCCAAAAACATAATTGGTTGTTTTTGTTTTAATGAATAGTTTGTTCTGTTGCATTAATAAGTTAAACATAAATAGGTTAAAATAAAAATAATAACCACTAAAAACAAAAATAAAACATAAGAATAATAAAAAATAATTAACTTAAAGTAGTAACAATAATAAAACTAAATAAATAATGGAATAATATTCTTAAAATAAGTTACCTTAGTAAGTAACTAAGTATCCACTACCTCAATGGTTGCAAGTTATGACGTCAGTCATCTTGCGGTTACAAGTTCTTAACTTCCACTCTGATTAGCGCCAGGCTTGGTGTTTGGTTAAGTACTTTAATACAAATTCATTTATTATTCAATTCTTCTGTTAATAATGGATTGTACGGTGTCTGAGTGTGTTTATTTAATAGATCATACTCATCAGAAACAATCCATTGGTTTTTAGACAGTATTGACACCGCTGATGAAGAAATGCTGTCAAAAACCGTATTCATACTTATCTTTACATGTTGGATGTTCCTGGCTGCTTGTAGCTTTAGAGCTATTACTGGTTTTCTCTTTCATCTTATTCTTATTTATATATATATATATATATATATATATATATATATATATATTTATAATAAATACGACTATCAATATATACAATTAATGTAGAAAAAAAAATATATTTTTATAAAAAAATCGTAAGGGATATTTTTATAGACAAAATAATGTCCAATCGTCTGCCGCATTAGCAAGAAAATTTTTTTTTTGTCTATTTAGTTGTTATGCACGTAACGATAAATTTATTTAAAGTACCAGAAAAAAGAAATCACGTGATCAGCATTTAATAAATTAAATTCTAAAAATTAATCTTTAAAAATTCACCAAAAATCAGAAAATGGATGTAAAGATTCGAAAAAGATCTCATTTTAAAGGAATTTTTATGATCATTCTCGTGGTATAAATTTTATAACGCTCAATTTATTATTTTAAATGCAAACTTAAAAAAATTTTCTAAAACAGCTTAAAAATTTAATTTAAAAAAATCTAAGAATTTTTCAAAAATCTTTCTTAGTGCACCCCTACACTATAAGAAGAATCCGCATGCAAAATTTCAGCCCTTTAGGTCCAGCGATTTGATCTGTGCGTTGTATGTCAGTCAGTGAATTAGTCAGTTACGGAACTGTTATATATATATATATATATATATAAATATATAAAAAAAATAAATATAAATAAATAAATAAATAAATAAAAAATGTGCCACGCAAGTGTAAAAATCACACGGATAGCTTCTGCGGTGAACTGACTTAAAAAGCGCAACGAAAACCCCTTTCTCCGCTTCTTAAAAATGCTTATAAATTTTACTTTGGTTTCCAAGTTACCGATCAGGACAAGAATTGGGCTCCAACAGTTCGTTGCACTACTTGTTACAGTAGCTTGACCAAATGGCTCAAAGGTACCCGTAAATCAATGCCATTTGCTGTGCCCATAGTTTGGCGCGAACCTCGCTGTCATCTCACCGATTGTTACTTTTGTATGACTTCCCCCGTCGGGTTCTCTAGCAAAAGTAAGCATACAATTCAGTATCCTAATATCCCTTCAGCTTTAAGACCAGATCCTCACACCAAATATTTGCCAATACCAGTGCCCCCGAAAACCTATACTCTAGAGCCAGAAACGGATTTGAAAGACTTTGAGCCGCAGCCTGGACCATCAAATGATACGTCCACTGATGATGAACAGTGTTCAGCTGATTCACCTCATCGACAACCTCGAACTCGTTACTCAGTCGGAATTGAATGATCTCGTCAGGGATTTGGAGTTACCTAAGAGTAAATCTGAATTTAGTGGATCTCGACCTCAGAAGTGGAATCTCTTAGAAAAGAGCGTAAAAATCTCTTCTTACAGGACCAGGCAGTCAACCCTGAAATTACTTTTTTCGGAAGATGAAGGCTTAGTGTTCTGCCCTAATTCAAATGCATTGATGATAGAACTGAAGATGCCATGGGACCCAGACAAGTGCAGGACTATAGTGACGAGAGGAATGTAGGTTTAAACTTGTTAAAACATGAAAATTCCTGTGCAAACCTATGCGCGCGAAGTATTGAGAGCGCCAGCGTGGTACAAGGAATCTTCCAAACTGTTGCTATACATTTTTATTATTTAGGGGTGTTTGGGGGGGGCTGGAAACTGAAATATGAAGAAAATATGTGGAAAAATTGCGAAAAAACCGGAAAATTCGGATCATTTTTAACGATTTTTTACAATTTAGCGGGGCAAATCCCCCCCCCCCCCCCAATTCTACCTCCTTGCTATAAATGTTCATATTTGAGAACTTTTCACCTCTCTAGCCCCCCCCAGAAGAAATGTAAAGGCTAAAATAATCCTTTTCATCCCTCCAAGTTAGCGAAAAGTGAAAAAAATAGGTGGGAGGGGGGGGGCATATTCGGATTCAGGAGGTCATTTTACATAAGAATCAGCAGGAATGGTGTCAGGGCTGATTTTGCTGCAGACCACTGTTACCAAATAGTACGAGTTTCACAAAACTAATAGCTTTTATTTAGTATTACTAGGGGCTTCGCCCCTAGGCTCGCTACGCTCGCTCCTCTGTTATGGCTAATAGCGAGATACATAGGGGTGATTTTCAGGCAATGTAACAGCTTCCACCCATTTACTGTTGTCACCCTTAATGAGAAGGGCGTTTCATCACTGTTGAATTATCAGCTTTAAAATTCAATTAAAAATCGAAAATTTAAGATATAGACTTGAAATGAGGTTTATATGAATAAGAAAACTTTCAGCTTCCAGATGATGTAAATATTTTCTTTGTAAGACAAAAACTCGAGGAGCATCGATATTACATCCACATAGGGGACGATATTTCTTGAAAAACTGTTTCATTTTTTGATGAAAATATTAGTGTGTTTTAAAATATTTTTAAACAAATGAGGTCTAGTTTGAAAGAGAAATGTCTGTAGTCTTAGATTGTAAAAAGATAAAATTCTACGATCATTTTTTGGCGAGTTATCGTAATCTAAAGATGAAAAAGTCAATATTTTCCCCAAAAACATAAAATTAAAAAAAAAAACTTAAAGCCCGACGAAGATGAGATATGTCTTACTTTGGTCGCCCCATTTTTCTGCATCCATTGGTATCGCTCTCGACCCCATACCCCCAGCGGTTTCGGAGGAAATAGCGTGACAAGCTTTTGACAGCGGCAGCGGGAGTTACTTTTTTTTAGAATAGAGAGATAGAGAGATTATTTACTTCATAATGTTGTTACAATGTTGTTTACATGTTCAAAATGAACACTTGCAACAAAATAAATTCTACGAAAGTGAGTTAGAACTATTTATAAAAAAAGTCAAAAGCGCAAACCTAGAACAAACGAATTACCAATAATAGGCAACGGTAAATTTGTAAGCAACAAAAACAATATCAACAATAAATGTTCACAGAAATTCAGAACCATCTTCGCAGTTGAGTTATGAAGAGGTCAGGTCTTTTACATGCAATCAGGAGGAGGAGGAGGGGGGGGGGGGTCAGACAGAAAAAAAAACCCACTTATTTCCTTCGTGCCACAGATAATTTTAGATGGTCGCATAAAACACTTATGAATTTCAAATATCAAAACATTAACTTATCAGTATATCAAATTAACGCTGAAGAATATGTAAGTAACCATCGTCATCCAACGCTTCATTTATTCAACCCACGTCATGTATCACCAATAATTATCAGTTGCATCTCCCTGTTATGCAATTTTGACGAACAGGGAGAAAGGCGGTATTGCGAATGGGAATATTCTCGTAAGGTAGGGTAGACAGGAACGCAGACACGTGATTTAAAGTGTTCATAGAATTTTTGAATAAACATTAAAGTTCTTACATATATATGCGTTTAAAATTTTAAACATCATAATTTCCCAGAAATTTAACTCTTTTTTTTAACGCAAAAGGCTTATTTGTCCTTGAGTATAATTAAAATTGTCATATCGTTCATAATAGTATTATATTACTGTACTTTTAATAGAATAACCTGTGCAGTAGAAATAGGACTAAAATAGTAAGTTTGTCTTTTTATTATAAATCACTTTATATTCGAGGGTCAGGGGTTACCTACCTAGTAATTAAAGCATCGAAATTCGGAACTGAGGATGATCGGTTTGAATAACGACACTAAATGCTCTCGTGTCTAAGCCGGGTATCGGCATGTTAAATCGTTAGGCATTAAAGTCCCTCCGTGCCGTTTGTCTGGGGGAGGACGGTACGAGTCCATCATATGTTGCCCTCATAGGTGCTCGGCAAAAAAAATGGTGGCACCGGGCAAAAAGTAGCCCTCCGACCCTTGTGGTGTCCAATAGCCGTGAGCTACACAAGAGCGCATCTATTCACCTTAATGCCTTCAATGAACCTGTCTAGGATTTCCCGTCCAGGGGGACAATAATAACAGCAATAACTTTATATTCAATACCTTTGTTCCTTTTTACATGCGTTTATAATCTATGATATGACAACTAAAGAGCCTTTTAGAAATTGTATATTTTATTTAAATATTACTTGTTTTTACATGAATGTGTGATAACCTGAATTTAAAACTTGGCTTTAAAAAATAATGGATCCTTACTTTAAAAAAAAAAAAAAAAAACAATTGATTGCCGCTAGTGCACCTAGTCTTAGTAACAAACACTATGTATACAATAGTATAATGTGACAACATTAAATCTAAATCATCAGTTCAAATATTTGCTCACATTTGTGTGCTAAAACAGAAAATCTTTTCTAAAACAACAAAGCCATTTTATTTTCAAAATACGATTCAATAATGTGACTATTATCAAGTTTTAAAAAAAAGGAGGGGGGGGGTGATCGATAATTTTGAAAAGTTGGCAAATCAATGGAAAATGTTAGCATCAAAATCATTCTTTGTCGTACATAATTAACTAATTCCAGTTATACCTCCTACATTTATTTCTCATTATTTACGAACAACAAAAATCGATTGCAATATTTAATGGTATTTTCTAAAAATGAACTACATTTTAATGCAATATTAAAATCTGCAGGAATTCTTCATAACCCGCATGAATAAAGGATGACTCAAAGGATTACACAAGTAGCCTTGTTAATATATAATACGTTTAATATAGCACCGTGTGGACTGTAAATTCCAGATACAACAACAATGAAAAATTTGGTGTTCGCGCAAAATTTCGAAGAGAGGCATGCTTCGGCGCTAAACATCTCAAACACTAAACACGGATTTACCCCTAATGGCAAACGTAGCTTTTGAGAAAAAAAATTATATAGTCGTTCAAAACATATTTTAATTTTCATGTATGTAAGAGCTACAGACTACAGGTGTTTTTTTATGCAAATTTCAGCCTTAGTGGTAAACACAATTTATGTGTGAATATATTACTGTTCTTTCCAGCAGGTGCCAGCACTTCCGGTTGATGCGTCGGTTATTTCCCTACATATCTGATGCTTATATATGCGAGCCAAAACCCAAAGAAAAGAGCTGTTGTCAACGGCCTTTGTCAATCACGCTCAGCTGCTCTCTTCACGCGAAACAAGACAAAAGAATCGGCCACTCTAGACAGTAGATGGACTGCTTAAAATTCTAATCACTGAAAATAATAGCTTTTCCGCTGACTGACGTCATCACACGTGAATCACGCAATGTCCCTTTATCTTCAGTAGCGTAGCGAGCATAACTGGCGCCCGGGGCACGATACCTTTTTGGCGCCCCTCATGGTCTTGGGGACCAAATGTCCAATTGTCGTGGGGAACATTTGGCGCCGCCCGGGGCATGATAGACCCCCTTGCCCCCCCCCCCTCTCGCTACGCCACTGTTTATCTTAACACCTGTGAGCAAGAGTCTAAAAAAGTAAATATTACCAACAGAAATTCGTAAGTTGATGGAATTTATCACTATGGAAGATGTTTTACAATTTTTTCTTGTTAATGCAAATACACAGTTTAAAAAAAAAAATACCTTCGTAATTAAATATTTATTCGATAGCAAAATCAAGAAAAAAAATCAAATACAAGAATGTAATTTTATAATTACAATGAGAGCAGTTCGACAACTGGATAGGTGAGGTATATCTTATTGCAGAAAAAAAATATTAACAAGTAAATTAACAAGTAATAGTATATTTCTGAGTATTAAATGGCATATTTACAATATGCCATTTAATACTCAGAAATATAATCTGCGGTCTGATAAACTTCTAACGAACTCATCAAGACTTTCTTGAACAGGGTTAAATAGGGCGCCAGGGGTAAAATCTTTCACGTTGAGGAATCACCTCTCATTCTATGAAAATTTCTATTATTCAAATAGCTGCCATGCCAATCATGCTTTACGCAAGAATAACGTCACTAATAAACGTCACTAACGAGCACGAGCTTTACGGATGAATAGGCACCAAAGAAAGAAACTGTCATGCATGTAGAGATCATACACAGTGATTCCTAATATGTATACGATGGTATAAAACGAAAACAGGATTTACTTCTGAAGACTTGACCAAGAAAACACGCATCATGGATTCAACTTCATAACGATAAGGAAAGTTGGAATTGCCCGTATAATCTTTTTCTGTTATACATTGATATTTTGGATAAACAACAGCAGATATGATAGCTTTGTCGTTTTAAAGTATGGATTTCCATGATAGAATTTTTATCGTAAACTAACATATTAAGCCGAATTTACGTGACAAGACCAGAAATTTTTTTTACGTAAACACCACAGGGCCGTATCCAGCGCAAGATGGCAGAGGATGGTGGGCACTTAATTTTTAGCGGGGCCTGAAATACAACTGTCTTGTAAATGGGGGTTTTCAACTATTCAACGACAAACTAGAGTTAAAATTTCTATATGACGAATGTATTAAAATTATTAATAAATGTATTAAAATTCAAAGGTATCGATGCACTTATTTAAAAATACTGAATCGATTCAAGGAAAAAATGTTTAAAAAAATCTAACATTGTACGTACGAAGTTTTCAAACCTTCTATTTTAATACAATTTGTATATAAATTTTTTTTTATCTTAAAACATTACAATTTATAAATGAAATGAAATGAGAGAATACTAAGGTCACTTTGATAGTCGAAAATAAAAAACACTTTGTGTAGATGATTTGGATGCGACAAAAACAAAAGATAACGATTTTAGTGGTAATCAAGAAAACTGAAATCACTTAAATAAGAAAGCGCCTGTGAAATTTCAGCATTAATATCCATAAATTGACATCATGGTTCAACAACAAATCATCAATGGAGAATTTTCAAAACATTTAACGTAACTTAATGAATATTTTAGAGATTAATCACTTTTTACGTTTCAATTTCCTGTTCATATTGTGTTGATTTTAACAACTATGTGTTTCCTAAGCTTGAACACTATAATAAGAATTATGTATTTGTTACTTCAAGATAAATTTTAAGAAAAGAGCATGAATTTAATGTTTGCATTCAGCCATGGATAAATTACGATTAAGCGATAAAGCAACTAAACAAAAAGACTTCAATTTCAAGATTTTTCAGAATTCAGTTCGTCTTAGAAAAATAGATACAAGAACTAACAATTCTAAAATTAAAAATGTTTGCTATACATTTAAGATAATTTTCGATGAGAAAGTATGCTTGCTTGCATAAAAAAATTTTTTATCAGAAAATTATAAATAAAAATGTAACGGGGAACGTTTTATTTATTTCATTTATGCATTTTATATTTTGAACTATCTCACATGGAATTCATGCGATTATTAAAGGGGGTTCATCCTTCTAGCTACTCCCCCCTCCTCCCTCTCCTGTTTACGGCCTTGACAGACCCTGTCGCAGACCGTGTCGAATCCTTCGATGACAATTTTACAACTTTAGAGGGCTGAGGTTGTGCTGGTCGTGCTCTAATTCACGCCGGCAGAATAAGACCATCTTTCTACCAAGGAATAATGTTTTAAATGCTTTATTTTTCATAAGCATTTGTATATATTAAAGTTACATACTTCTAAACTGCTGTCATTTTATGCTCTTGTTTTTCCTTTTATATGTTCGTGCATACCCATGCTAATTTTTTGTACACAAATTACCACATAATTCAAACCTTGAAACAATGTACTCAGGATATAGTTCGGCCCTCATCCGAATGATATTGTATACAACTCCTAAGACGTGATACTGTTTTTAAAACATACAGCTCAAGAATATTTTCTTTGATTATATACATCACAATTATTCAAAACCGAGAAAATTATCCGACCACTTCATTTAAAAATTGCTAAATTCTTACTAATTTCATAACAAAATTCTTTTTGTACGTATTTTCATTTATCCAAGTAATTTTAAAATCGATAGAAAAGTCTACTACGAAAAAATTAACGACGGTAACAATAAATTTTCAAAATTTCTTAGTTCTATAAAGCATATTAGTAAAATTATCTTACTAATATTTGGCTCGATGTGATGTTCTAAACATTATGCTGCGGCCCAAAATACTAAAAATGCTTCAACTTGTTCTTACTTTAACAAAGATCGGGACAAGAGCCAAATAATCGAATGCAAAAGGTGAAGAACCTTCAATAAGCCTCTTCTAAAGCTCATCGAAAAAGAAAAGTCAAGAGACATGAGCTATTCTTACAGCATCCATGCGCCTACGGAGACTGATAATTAAGAAGGGATTAATTTGACTCTCTATATAATATGTTGCAGTACAAATGCGAAATTGGATGAAATAAGTATATTTTAACTGCCAGTAGCATAATATAAACGAAAAATAAAATTAAGAAAACATTTGTGAATAAAATCATTGCATTAAATCAGACCTGTACAACATAAGGACCGCGGAGAGTATGCTGCCCGCGAAGCCTTTTGTAAAGGCATATAATCTAATCTAAAAAACACGAAATATTGTTTTTTGATTTATAATATTACTAATAGAATACATTAGCGTTGAATATTAATCTTTATTTGATCTTTAAATAATAAGTAATTAATCTTTTGTCACATAAAATATTTTTCTCCGAATATTGTACTTTACTTCATAATAAAAGAGAATTTTTTAATTATTTTTTCCTTGAATCGCCTTCTCACCTATCCTACTTTCTTGCAACCGCGGCAGCTGTCCATAATGTAATATGGCCTTCATAACATTTCGAGTTGTACAGGCCCACATTAAATTATTAAGAAATACGATTGATTTTTCAAAGCTTATTCTCCAAGATGGTTTCAAGAGGTTATTTAAAAATTACAGATAATCCAAACTGAGAAGAAAATATCTTCACTCTAAGCACTAACACTACGAATTAATGTACTTCGCAAATTTTTTATTTAAATTTACCGAAATCACGTATTTTCAGCTAAATTGAGAGGCTAAATACATAGATAAAAACTCACCATTTTCGAAAAGTTTTAGATATTTCACTCTCCAAAAATTTTCAACCTTTCAAATAAGTATATTCTGAAGAATGCGGTATCGGCTTTGACACAAGCAGACTCGTATTGCTGTTTTACTGTGATTACTTTTGTGGTTTTTCTTCCTATATACTTAGAATTTTTTAACAACTAATTGAGCAAATTTTAGCTTTCAAAAGAAGGTTGATAATTTTCAGCTAGAGTTTTCTAGTAATTTCTTGTTCTGTTTTGTTTCACTAATCTCACATTCCTAAATTCATCAGTTGCTTCAGAGATATATTTTGTTTACAAATTGCAGAATCCCATTTTTGTCAAAAATGTTTTAATGGGTTTGTATCTAAAGATTAAGGGAGTTTTATTAATTTACACAGCAATCAAAGCCACACAGTCAGTATTTTAGATCACTATCTTGGTAAAATTAGAAATAATTTTCAGATTAAGTTTTTGCACATAAGATTTCAAATAATGTTTTAAAATGTTGTGGTATATTAATGCAAATATCTTCAAATAAAT
This sequence comes from Dolomedes plantarius, assembly GCA_907164885.2. Taxonomy (NCBI): domain Eukaryota; kingdom Metazoa; phylum Arthropoda; class Arachnida; order Araneae; family Dolomedidae; genus Dolomedes; species Dolomedes plantarius. Next base: position 157,499,798 of record OU015495.1, on the reverse strand, counting down.
CCAGAATTACCAATCATAACTCCCCATTCACAATATTTTGTTGGAAACAAAATCTCCATCCGAAATTCTTTGGATGTATATTTTTTGTTTCTTTTTATAGCAGTAAAAATTATAAATAAAATAATACTAAGCAGAAATTTTATTCAATGATTATGATTATAAAATCATGATCTGTATAACATGAATTAAGATTGTTTTGAAATCTCGGATTAATATAATGAATAAACACAACAGGTTATTTAATTAACATAGGTTTTAGAAAAACAGGTTTGTGAAATTATAAAAGGTTACATCATTTAAATTTATTATTTTATTCTATGAGGAAGATTATGTGATTTTTCAACAGACAGCAAATACTTTAAAACTAATTGAAAATGCCCATTATTTAAAAAAAATGCATAGCAATTTAGAAATATGATGCTGAATAAAATAACATTACTCATACAGTCATTGTATAATTCAATTTTATGCATCAAAACTCAAATGAAAATTGTCAAAGACAAAATTAACAGGTCAATAATAAATGAAAAAATACTTAAGCAAAACGCTTTTTACATCCAAGCAATTCTGTTGATTGACTCAAGAGAATTCTGAATGTTTACTTTTATTTTAATTGTGCATTTAAACTATCATTTCTTCCATACTTTCAATTTCATTTTGATATACTAAACTTTCTAAAATATGAATAACAGACTTGGCAAAGTACATTTTTAAAAAACAAGATTCTAGAAATTGAGTGGAGTGTTTGAGAGCTTCCTCCTTCTTCTAAACTTACAGTATAAAATACCCAATGCAGTACAAAATTATGCTTGCATTTGATTTTAATTTGTACTTTAAGACTTAATTTTTTAAATTCATAATGTGTTCGTATATGTACTTGCATGTGCAAGTACATATAGGGTTAGGGTATTAAACTAACAAAATCTCGCCAAAATTACTTACAAATAAGTCAACTACGCTTGCAAAATATCCAAAACTCCTCACAAGACACTGAACTGAGCAAACACCATGTATTTTAAAAATTCAAATAACAGTATTTTAAAAAACATAGATTTTGAAAACAAAAATAATAATTATGTCAAAACATGTATTATTTCTGAAAATTACTCATTAATATCGATATCCTTTGTATACAAGTAATTTTTTCACTAGCTATGGTTTATTCCTCACATATAGTGATATTTCCTAATATTTACCACTCTATGAGATTCATATTACATTTCACGCAGATCAGAAATTACAAATGATGCTTCACAATTTTTTATTGAAAGAAGTAGTTAAATGTTAACTTACCCAAGTAATAAAAGATAAAAAGCAAACACAATGCCGTGCAAAACTGTTAGTTCTTCCCATCTTTACAGATGGCTATAAAACTGTTATTCCAAATAATTTAGTATTTCCCACCGAACATCTCGATTCCTTCACACAATCATTGTTTAATGTGATTATTTTCATCACTTTCGAAATGAAATACTAAGTCATAACTGTCAGTATTATTTATTTTTGATTCAACATATCATGCAACATAACAGCTCTCGTTTTATAAGTGATCTAAATATACTAAATAAAACTCATCAAAGTATGTCACAAAAGGTATAAATCTGCCCTTAAGTGAATCATCCTACTTTAAAGAAACATTCATTAACCACATCCTACAGACGCGAATTCAACTCACACGGTTCGAAAACAACTGATCCATTAAAAAGTTGAGGATTTGTATATTTGGAAGACATTCCGGTTGTAAACAGTTAAACAAACAGTGAACTTTTTATTATGATCGATTTTTTTAAAACCCCCCTTTAACTTTTTGCTTTTCTTTTTCTAACAAATAAGAGCTATATGATCTAAAATTATTTGAAATAAGTGGAATGAAACTATTCCAAAAATTTCACGACAGAACTTGAACTACCTTTGGTATGTTTAAGGAATTTCCTCCGACACGTCATCAAGCATAATCAATCAAGTTTGGCTAGGGTATACTCCTTCGGCCGTCACCGGCGATCATTTGGCAAGATGAATTAGAGATGTATCTACCAAATAAAGGAAGATTTGTTTGTTGAGATTGTAAGAAACTTCAGAGACCTAATTTGGGCATAAAGTAGTTTAAGGAAGCGTGATTTAAATGCAACTACGTGAAAAATGAGGGCAGAAAATTGGTGCCATGCAATTTTACACGAGGAGCTTTTGTATGCTTTACTATATGAAATTTAGAAATCTATGTGTTTAATTACTAACATTTTGCTCTACGCTTGTGCACGGGTTGAGATGTGGCATGTTACGTGCAACTGTCTTATTACTGCAGACGAAAATTCCCCATAACCAATTTTTAACAAAGCGATAGATGTCATGAAATTTTCGGGGGGATGCATACGGTCTAAAATGAAGCCGACATCAACTGCCTGACCCTAATGGCGGTGTTGTGGTGAGATATCGCAGTAGAGAAACACTTCCTCGGGGATTTTTAAAAATATTTTTAACACGTTTTGCTTCAGTACAACTCTTAAGAACTGTGGGAGTTTTGAACTTAGTTTTCTACTTAGGGGCGTTTCAGGTTCTTTTAAGCATGGGTGTATGTATGTCTCTAAACATCTTAGGTGTTTATCAACACTAAGATATGCTAATCATTTCAAATGCGGGTAAATCGTCGATCACTGTATCATTTTAGTTTTATGCAACATGCCCCGAAACTTGCAGTTTCAATCACATTTCGCACCACATCACCTCACTTGGTGACCATATAATGACCGGAAAATTCCAATTTTTTTCTTCTTCTTGTGGCAAGGTAGCTCCAATCCCATTATTGTGGGTCTTTATTTACATTTTCTCTTATTGTGTCCATGTTACTAAGGCTATATTGTGTTCACTATTAAATGAATCAGTAAACTTATTTTACATTAAAAATGTATACTATAATTGAATATAACAGTGAGACTTCAAGAATATTATCAGCAACCGACCGTTCTGAAAAATACTCTTGGCTAATCACAGTCAGTCGTAATGGCCTTACAAGTAAGAACGCATGGTTGAAAGAAGGCTATCTATTGAAAACCCAGTTATGGGATTTGTAGAAAAGATAAAACACTACAAAAAGGAGGCGGCCTGGTCTTTGTAGTAAAAACAAAACAAAAACTTCTGTAACAAAAGGTGAAAATTTACTGTTTTGAAGTCTGTGAAACTACTGCCAATAACGCTTTTCTTTCTTATAGTTTGTTTTTGTGTTCACCTTTTTCAAACTTTACTCTTTTGCGAATATTGCGAATTAACACAGATAATCAACGACTACTGTTAGTTAAGAGTATTTTCGGGTACTAAATTCTTGCTTTAAAGAAAATAATAAAAATCTCATTTGATAAAGATTCATAAAATATTAGATTTTGTTGCTTTAATCGCAATAAATTAAATTAGGATGATCGGAAAACCCGATATAATTTTATAATTGAATGCACACAAGAGCATGACGTCACAGGAAATGTTATTAAACTGTCAGAAAATGTCAGTTAATATAAGGGCCTGTTCACACAGGAGTCCGTTGCGTTGCGTTAAGGGAAAGATGACGTTGAGACGAAAATAAACCAATCATAGGCGTTAAAAGTTTCATTGCTAATCGTTTGGAGGCCTATGATTGGTTTATTTTCGTCTCAACGTCATCTTTTCCTTAACGCAATGCAACGGACTCCTATGTGAACAGGCCCTAAGAATTAAAGATTCCATCAGCAGATAGCTTCTTGCTTGGAACTGCACTCCGTCTTAATTTAAAATTTTTTTCCCCATGTTTTACTTTTACTTCAACTCTCGAAGCTTTTTTTCTGTTTCCCCCACTTTTTATTTTCCTTCTTACCTTCGTTTTTTACTGATCACTGAAGTTTTATGCATTGCTATATCGTCCTACAGTGGAAGACCCGGCCCATGAACTGTAGTTCCCTCTACTCTTCCTGAAGGTCCTTATGGCAGATAGCTTCGGTTACCGCGTTAATAACACTTTTCTTCCATGGACCGTTGCACACACACAAAAAAAAGAGTACATTCATAATGAACACCCGAGTTATCGAAACGAATAAATAAATACGTTCAGCCTAAACCTATGAAAAAAAAAGGAAGAAAAAAAAGGGAGAAAATAAAATGTAACGTTACTTAAAATAAGATTTGCTCATATCTCTAGGGAAACTTGTTTAGAGCATCCTTTTTGCCGACTGGTAGATCTGTAGCAAACATTTTTACCTTGGCATAGAAACGTTATAATTCAAAAGGCAGAACAAATTTTAATAAAACTCATGTAATAGCACACACACACAAAAAAAAAACTGAATAACAGATAATATTAAGCCTGAAGCTCTAACAGATTAGCTATCATTTTTTCCCACTATCTTCGGCGAAAGTCTAATGAAAAGACGCCATTCATTCATCATTATCAAGACAGAAATAAAATTCTTGTGATCAATCATATTTGATGAGAAATCCCCTTAAAATGTAATAGAATCACGAATAACTTTTCATAATTTATTCATCATAAAGTACAGTCAAACAATTAGGAATATCAAATTTTATTGATGGCATCTGTCGGATGAAAGAGGAATCTTTCATTAAAAGCAAAATGATTTCAGTTTCATAAGAACTGTGCTAGCATAGAAATGTGACTCTTAAGTGAAGGAAAAAGACAGGAGAACTTTATTAAAAATATTTTAGAAAAACTGAAAATCAACCGAAAGTGTCATCTAATACGCTAAATTCAGCTTACTTCTCACATTAATGAGGAACTCAGTTTACTTCTCAATGAGGAAAAATCAGATCCTATTAGTGAATAATCAATTATGTTATTGGAATAAAATATTTAATTAAACTGTCTCAAAATAAACCTCAGTTCGTATGCAGTAACAAAATTATCAAGAATATTTCATAATCGATGAATAGTGGGCTTTACTTTGTCACTTCTTTTATTTTAACAAACATATACATTAAATTCCATGCTACATTTTAATTATTTATCTTGTTATGACGTGATTATTTCACACAATACGTGTTTTCTAGTGTAATAACAAAACTCCTCCCGAGATTTATTCAATGTTTGACACAAACTCATTTCTCTTTTATAACCCAGTCGAAAATTGGCAGAAAACACGTGCAAGACTTGTAAAGAAGATTACTCCACACGTTCGATTAGCCACGAACAACTTGATTCACAGATTCATAATACAAACTAGTACTGATATATATGGATGCAACTTGGGCAGAACATTGTAAAACTTCCCAGTTATACTAATCTTTCACGTTTTACGTAGCCAGAAAAAATTTTCATGTAGGCTGGCAGTGTCTGACGAAACAAGATTAAGGTCTTTTTGGACAACACCCTGTGATGATGTTAAAGACCCCTAAATATCAAGTTGTTCGTGCTCTTTTTTGGCCTATTTCTTCATACGAACTGCATATATATTGACAAAACAACTTGCTTTACTTTGTCACTTTTTATTTTAGCAAACATATACATTAAATCTCATGCTACATTTTAATTATTTATCTTATTTTAGAAAAACCTGTTTTAATTATTTTTCCTATTTTAGAAAAACAAATACAAAATATCCTAAGCGCCTTTCTAAAGTCGAATATCACCGATACAATATGAATGGTAGAATAAATAGTACATCCAGATTTTACAGACAGTCTTACCAGTTAGAGGAATTTTCTGAAAGTTGGTTTTTGTACACTTCCTAGAACTTTGATGACTTAAATTATTTTTGCATGAATTTGGTTAATACAAGAAACAAAAAAGTCGGACAAAAAAAAAAAAAAAAAAAAGTAATCGTGAATCGTTTGAGTTGAAAAAATATTGTTAGGAATTATATTCATGTATAATTTGTATTTCTCATGCAAAAAATTAATTTATGTTAAGAAAGTTTAATAGTTGTTGTAGTCTTTCTACTTCTTAAGTATAATTTAAAGTCTTTTCGGAATTTACCATATTAATGGTTCAAGAATATTCAACAGAAAAGTTGTACCTTACACTTTCCTTCATAGTTCTGTAACTCTACCCGAGAAAAGAATTAGATCGTTCGTGATATTATAGATCACAAAAGCAAATGGATGATCCACGATAAACTCGGGATTGAAAACCATCGCCCTGCACGCGACAACTGCGGCTGTCGAAGCCGCAGCTTCACATCCCTCTTCATTCACTTCTAGAACGGCTTTATGAACGACTTGAGACACAACTAAATTCCTGCAGTTGCAAATTCCTCCATAGTCTGCCCCGCATGCAAATATTTGTTTCATCCCCAGTTCTTTAAACGTTTCTTTTAAGTCGTTGGAATACTCGAGGCGAAATTTAGGTAAAGCTACTTCCACTTTGCCTTTATGCATTTCTTTCTTGATCTCTGATATAAAGCTAGGTGTTAGCATGTCTTCTATTTCGTGCAAGCCATCTCTACTTGAGGGAAGGAAGATAAGCATGGCTACTTCTTCCCCTTTATATGGGAGCTGCAAAGCTTTGAAGGATTCCTTTTCGACAAAGAGAAAAGATTCAGTTAAATGCATCATTTCCACTAATTTCGCGTTGTCTTCCACACCATCATTGTAGAAATACTGCAAGAAAGTAGATTTTTCGTTGAACTGTTTCAACCAAAGACCTTTGAAATATACTGCATTCAAAAGGACCATCACTGTCTCACTGTCTAAGGATTCCAAGAGCTGCGAAATCATACTGTGCGTTTTCTCTTTCACCCAGTTGTTAATCTGTTTCACAGCAGCTGCAGATTCGTTTGCGAAATCAGCTTGATGGCATAGTGCCTTGAAATAATTTTCTAAATCCGATATATACTGATCAGCAACATCAAAGTTCTTGTGAATGACTAAAGAATTGGCGTAAGATATTGTGTAACCTTCTACGGATTTGTCTAAAGCAGATATAATACGATGGAAGGCAGTGGCAAGGGTGTCATTATCAACGTCCTCATAACCAAGAACTCGTCTCATTTCAGAAGCCGCATCCCCCCTAACTCCGTACAATAGCATAGCAAAGACAGATGACACACTAAAAGGCGAAAAGAACACGTTTTGCCCACTTCGTGCCAATGCCTTATGCAAGTTTAAGGCAAGAAGGTTGCTACCTTGAACAAAAGTTTCAATATTCACTGCCACCTAAAAATAAATAAATAAATAAATTATTCACATAAACAATAATGTCGTTATACTCAAATAAATAATTTATAATTAAACAAAATTATAATTGTTGATATACCCTTGTCTCCCCACAAACCAACAAGGAAGAAAGATACTATAAAAAAAACACGCAATAATAATATAAACCTGACATCATACAAAGATGCAAAGCTTCCAGTTGGAAGATCGTATCGTGGTTCTCAACAAGAAAAGAACACGGAAGAAAAATTCGATTTCCTACAAAGTTATAGGACATTAAAAGATTATTTTCAGATTCGACAACGGTAATATAAAAATGAATATGATTATACTTTAGAATTTAAAATTAGAAAAATGGAGAGGCCTAAAGACCTGAAATATTATGTTAGGCTGAACGATTGGTAGGTTTGAAGCATTATTGTCCTGTTTAGGAGAACAAAACTGATCAGAACCTACAGCCCTCGAACGGCTGCAAGAGTCTATGCAAACTGCATTAAGCTGGAAGCAATTCTACCTTAAAGACTGTATCATACAGCAGTTCAACGTTATTCCCATTCCCCGAAAGAATGTGACTTAAAATTTTTTTTAAGCTCAAAGATCGCTCTGAGCATCTCTGGAGCCCAAATCTTTGGACTGGAGCTGCCCCTGTCCTACGTTTCGGCCTTTGAAATTCGAATAGAGATGTTTATAACTAATTTGCGATTAATCTACAACAGGGTTCCCAAACTTATTTGGCCTACAGCTCCCTTTCAGGAAAAACAAAACAGAAAAAAAAAAACACTTAATACTCCTGGAAATTTTCCTTCTTAAGCGAACAAACAGAAATGCACTGACAAATTTGTGACTTTTTAAGTATCTATATTTCTACCAATGCCCTTCAACACAGTGAAGAAAAATGTAAATAATACACCTTGAAACTTGAAATTATAAAATTATTTATTAAAACCAAAACCAACCATAGTAACTTCGCAGGTATTACACACAGAAGATTAAGAGAACAAAGTATAATAATAAAGTAAAAATTACGGATGACATTAAAACTAATTCTAACAAGAAAGATGAACTTGGTGCACTGTTATCAATTTCAGTGTTATTATCATGTTCAGCTCTATTTTTGTTGGCAGAATTTTTTAATTATCGCGATTAGCTATTTGTGGTCCGTTTCTGTTTTTAGTAAGCACATTAGTGACTGCACTAAACCCATGTTCCACTAAAGAGGATGAAGGAAATGCAATTAAAACTTTTGTACTATAGCCTATAATCCAGGATAAAGTGTCGGCATACGTTTTTGAAGCCACTGTTGGTAGAGTTGTATTTGAATTTAAATTTACCGCCCTCTGGATCGTTCCAGCGCCTCCCCGGGGGCGATATTGCCCACTGTGGGAAACCCTGATCTACCATAACTTTTATTCCTAATCCTTAAGCACCAATTTTGGTGCTTTTACTATCTATTTATAAATGAACTTTATGTTAATCTTTTTATCTCACTGCTTTTGAATCTCATTTTGGCCCTTTACTGACAATTATAACGTATCAATTTTAAATAAAAGTAACCATATTAAATACAAGCACTGTGCTATTCATAAATTCAATAAAATATGAGAAGCTAAATAAAAAAACAACCATTTCAACTAAATCATTACATACAGAAATCATTAGATTTCATTTGTAACATGTTACAAGTTTCTGCGTTTAAAACAGGGGTGTCAAACTCGCGGCCCGCGACGAACATTTTTGCGGCCCGGCCAATATATTGGCACACAATAATATATAATAAAATAACCGACGCAGAATTATAATAAGATAGGCAGAATTCGCTAAATGTTTTTTTAATGATACTCTTTTTTACTATTATTAAACAAAATGCATATATTTATGTTGAATATACTGTAATTAGGTAAATAAACCTACGTTTCTATTAATATTGATTTTTTTTTTGCAGCCCACCTATAGTTAAACCTTGCTTGTTTGGCCCAAGGTAGCCTTTGAGTTTGACACCCCTGGTTTAAAACATCAAACTGAACTCTGTTATTTAGAAAGTTTTACTCGGGTTCATCTCGACAAGCTTATATCTGAAATATATGAAGGATAAATACATTTTTTCAAAGCTTAAATCGCTCAGCATAATTCAAACAATGGTGCCACAGCAATAAAAATATTTATAGCTAAACAGTTGAATCCAACAATTAAATTTAAAACTGTGCATTTAATTTATTATAATAAATCAACATGCGGTACGATGGAAATTAAAATAATGAACATAAAGAACGAAAAAATCTTTCCGTTGGTCGTGCACAAAATCACAAGGTTTGATGTGTTTCCAAGTTCTCTGTTAGAAGTTTTAAATGAAAAATTCTGTTTTTCCTAAATAACAGTAACTTAAGTTATCAAGTATTTTGGTCAAAAACATAGCGGGCTGGATCCATAAATGATGCTTTAAAGTAGAAAAAAAAATTGAACTAAAATTACTAAATTTTTAAAGGTAAAAATTTGGATAAAAGTGTGATCAAACTCAGAGTTTTGAGATTTTTAACGAGCTTATTTTTCTCTGTACCTGCAATGGGCATACTAAAATGACGATTCATGATTCCCCACTCCCCCCCCCCAAAAGATTGATGCTAGTAAGTGCTGCCATCTATGTTTGAAATTTGAAAATAATTCTTATTTCAAATGTTTTTATAATATATGTCTTATATGAACTTTTAAATGTGTTCGGGACATTTCTACATTTTAATTTTAATATTATGATTTGCATTTCCCTTTTCTAAAGCAAAACATAAATAAGTAATTTTCAAACATAAATTTCTGAGTATTCTCAATGGTAAGCGATCGAATGGGTTAAAAACTAAATGCAAACTTTCAAAATGAAATTCATAATTGTAGGCGTATTTACAATTGTTATATTTTAAGTATATTTTGCACTTTAATTTGTCTTTAGACGCACATAATTTGTTTAAATTTTAAAATAATCTGAGACCAAATATTTTAAACAAAATACTTAAAGATATTTTCTTTTAAAGCCAAAGTTAGTCGAACAACTTGGAAGATATACCAACTACAGATACAAAACTGAATTTACTAAACAAAACAACATAACTATATTTTTTTATTTAAGATTAATTCAAATAATAAAACTCGTTTAAAGTCTTAAACTTACGTTTCCAGATACAGCCATTTTCGTTCTTAAATTTCAACCACAGTATAATTTTCTTTGTGGACTCACGTGATGCGCTGTTTATCTGCGCTAAAGGATGACGTAAGAACACTTGGTTGCCACTTCCACAGGGGTTCTATGATCACAGAATATCGCCAGTTCGTACTTTGACTTGGGTTCCGCAAATTTAGGCCGAAAGAAGTACGGGTGGGCAGGAAGCTGTAAAATAAACAATTCCCATTTGCGAAAATTCCGGGCATTGCCTTACCGTAGGTCGGCAGTAAAGTTACACACGTGAAAAATAGGGGTAGATAAATTTTTCAGCCTTTACTGTCGTAAGTTCTAGAAATTAAGTGTCACTTTCAAAGATTAGTTTTTACAGGGTAACATTGTTCCTCCATAAACGCTAAACAAATTTTATTATTTGTTCTATTTTCATTTGTTTCCTTCGTTCTATTTTCATTAAACTGACGTCAAATCTTTTTATTTGGAGTAAAATATCTGTGATAATATTTCCTCTGAACAAAATTTATCCTAAAAAATCAATTTTTTTTCATCTTCAAAAATCGGAGATCTTTTTTGCAAAGCATAGAAAAGAACGTATTTTTTTTAATGAAAAATTATCTTTATCCATCAATTGAGTCTCTTTCCATTAAATGTGTCTTTGTGTAAAAAGCATTTATATATAAAGATATACAGTGTGTCCCAAAAATAATGGTAAACAGCTTCAGTAATAAAGTTCGTTCTTTAAAATGATCCAAATTTCGTACACGAATGGATTATACTTGTGATTTTACATAACCCCCAAAATAGAAATTCATAAGGGTAAGGTTTAGGAGACGGTGGAGGCCAGGGCCCGATTATGAACGCTGGGGGCCCCTGGGCAGATGCTATTTGGGGGCCCCTCCTTACGGACATTTATAAAAATACATACTATTAGAAGTACTAGGTGCATACACCAAGGGGGTTTTGGGACCCCCTAGTATCAGGGGGCCCTGGGCAAAGTCCCGATTTGCCCATGCGATAAAAAGGCCCTGGTGGAGGCCAGGCAATCTACCTTTCTCGTCCGACCCATCGCAGAGGAAATGTTTCGTTAAGAAATTCCCGCACGATTGTAGCAAAATGTGGAGGAGCTCCGTCTAGCTGTAAAATGGAATTCTCGGGAATTTTCCGGCGCTAGTTCCGGAGACTGTTGGAGTCTGCACGTAAGCTTTTACACACATAAACTTGGAGTGTTTCTCTTTCATATACCGTATGGCTCGTGTTTGCAACATGATTTGTTGCATAGCTATAGCCATCTGAAATCCCAGCATTATGTTTGGGGACACCAGGGCCGGTCATTTGGGGGGTGCGGCGGATGCTATGCACCGGGGCCCCGCGATTGAGGGGGCCCAACATGATCAAGAACTAAAATAATGTACTCTTGCACATGAATTGATTTTGAATGAAAGGGATGTAAATAACGCACAAGACATATTGCAATACATACTAAATAATAATTATAATGAGTTCTTTCTAAATGTATTAACTGTTAAAACTTTTCTTTACGTTGTCAGTTACTATAGAAAGTGTTGAGCGCTCTTTCAGCAAATTAAAATCAATAAAGAATTATCTTTGGTCAAGCATGTACGCAGAACGCTTAAATGCACTTGCTATATAAAGCATCAAAAAAGAAATTGCAAAAAATTGTAATTTTTTAAAGTAATTTATGTATTAGGAGAAACAAAATCACGCATTAAATAAACATACATTAGTAATATATGTTCGTGTTTGTAATTTTTTTTACTTTACAAAAAATTTAGGGCCCCAAATGGTTTCTTGCACCCAGGCCCTTTTAAAGAGAAGGCCGGTACACTGGGGGACACACTGTATTTGATGAAGAAAGAGTCATTAGAAATGTGTTTATATTAAAAAAATTTAATTTTCCGTCTTGGACCTCTTAAGGCTTTAGGGCAGTGGTTCCTAACATTTTTATTGGAGAACCCCTTGTGTTAAAAAAAAAATGTCGGGACCATCCCCCAGCCAACACTTTTAGCAGCAAAAATGAGTTTTATTTTCTGAACAAACGAACTATTTGTGATAAACAATTTTAATAAAAATTTTCAAATAATAACAATAACAAATGTAACGCAAGCATAAGTGTTTCCTATGAAAACTCAGCAATTAATTGGCTTTTTTAACTTGCATTTGCTTTACTAGCTGTAAAACTGCTGCGACGCTGCGAAAATACTGTGACTCCGCGTCACAGAAAATCCATCAGGGATTTTTAAGCAGAACAGGAATTTTTTTCATACCCGGAAACATCAGGAAACGGAAATAATACAGGAATTTTTAGAATTTTAACAAAAAAATTATCCCAATTTTATAAAATTGGCAGTCGTTTTGAAACGATGAAAACAATTTTTTCTTCATCGTTACTGATTTCGCGAACCATCGGTTAGGAACCATTCCTTAACGGCATAGTGTGGATGTCTCTTCATAGCAGACATAATACTTTTAAAATATATGCTTGTAGAAATCGTTTTTATTCATATGATGGAAATGTGCAGAGGAAAGTAATTTTGGACAGGCACTTTCAAAAGATGTCCGTAATTAATAATGTCGTTGTAGACCTTTTCACAACAGCTTTTTAATCTTATTTTAGTGTCATAGAACTCGAAAGCCTCTGAAAGAAGGTGGTCAAATTTCTATTTTGCATGACCTCAGAATTTTTAAGTTACAGCCCAAGCCTCCAGACGATTCTCTTCATGAAAGGGTTCCACATCTTTTGAAAATCTTCCAATCTTTATATGTATGTATAATATACATTGTATACATACACTGGTGTAAGAAATTAAGAGAATTTTCAGACTTGGTCGATTATCTCTAGAACTACTGTACCGATTTTAATGAAATTTGATATGTACATACATTGATACAATACAAAACAAATAACCATTCAATAATTGTAATACACACGCATGATCGTGCGTAACACTCGTTGGAGTCGGAAGGTATGAAACAGCGGTTGCAGAATAAACAAAAAAAGGGTTAATAGATGGGTTAATTTTGCAGCAATCGGTTAATTTCAAATTGTAACAGTAAAAATGAGTAACCACCAACGTTTAGATGCTGGAATGAGGTGGCCAATTGTGGGGAGGTTAGAAGCAGGACAATCTCAAGTCCAAATTTGTAGAGAGTTCAATTTAACACCCAGCGTCGTGTGTAACTTATGGAAACAGTTCCAGGATACCGGATCCATCGAGAGAAAGCCTGGGCAAGGTCGTCCAAGAGCCACGACGGCCACAGAAGATCGCCATTTGTCGATTACAGCGAGGCGTAACAGGAGTGCTACAGCTTCTCAGCTCTCTCGTGACTTGTAAGCAGCCACATGAACCCGTGTATCAAGGGTGACTGTTTCCAAAAGACTTCATGAGAGAGGATTGTTTGCAAGAAGACCTGCTGTTTGCGTCCCGCTCACTTCTACGAACGGATCCTATTTAGTTTCAATTGTAAAGAAATGTTAATTATGTTTACGATGGTTGATAGTTACTCTGCGATCGTCCACATCAACCCCACGTCCTACCCACGCACACATATACATGTGTGTGTGTAAGTAACAGCAGGACCAACAGGAAGATGGGAAGAAATTGTGTTTTCTGGGCCAAGCTCTCTAATACAGGTTTTGCTGTCTGTGCCAGCATGGAGCACGACTGGGGAAAGGGAGAACATTGACTTTCTCTATGATTTAAATTTAAATGAACAAAATTAAAACCTAGCTGTCATCAATTCTGAATAGGGTTTAATTATCCTATGCATCATTAAATATATTCTTTGCTTGAAAATGTAGCTGGGAAAAAAACAAAAACAAAGATCAATGGATCAAAGGCTATGTATTTACGGTTTCAGAAGAGAAATACTCTTGTTCGATTACTAAAAAAAAAGTGTGAAAAGCATGCTTTTAATATTTCTACACGTAAAATAAGTGACATAATTAATAAAAAAGGAAAGAAACGTCAAAGTTTATATTCGACTGTGAAAAAGTTAAAAAATGCATAGTTACTTTCCATAGATGAGATTTCTTCTCAAGAAATGTCGCTGAGAAAAGCAGCTGCAACTAATTTCTTTGTTAAGCAGCTGCTTAACAAAGACAATCTCTCTGGCATTTACATAGAATGTTGTATATACTGTCTAAGATATAATTTAGTCTTGTACCTAGTTTTAGAAGTTACTGAACTAAATTTCCGAGCACAAAATGTAAAAAATAATATATACTGACATTTTTGGCCTTCAAAATCGAAATAAAAACATAAAAATCTTAAAAAAATGACTAGTGATCATGAATAACGTTTTTCAACAAGGACACTCATATTTACTGCAAACGCTCCACCACCTGTTGCAAGACTGCCTGGTAGGGTTCCTTGTCAACTCGATCCCTTGCAGTGAGAGGGGAGAGTACGGGAGGGGGAAAACACACCCCTGGGTCGGATCCGACCCCCACCGTACCGTCAGAGGGTTAATATGGAACCGAATTTTTCAAGATTTTATACATAGTGGGAAATAAATGTCTGTGTTTCGTGAACCACGGATTAATTAATTGCTTTGATTGATTCTCTCTGCTATGGTTCTCACATAATCTATACGTTATAAAGTCGCGTGAAACCTAAATGCTCACAGTACACATAAACACACTAAATACTAAGTGCGAAGCATGGAGAAGAAAATAAAAAGCCGTCTTCAAACTATGTAGATTGAGCAAGCAAGTAAGTAAAATGCATTACATTTTCTATAATTTCTCTCGATGCTTTCCCATTTAAACCCATTTAAGACTGGCGTTGCGAAAATGCAACATAAATTTCTGTATTGTTTAAAGGCATGTTCTAAGTTTTGTATGTCTGAAGTAACATTTTTATTTTATTCTCTATACTTTAATTGTTCATAATACATTTTTTGTTTTCACATTTGCCCGCTTTTAGCACTTGCAAAAAATTGTTTTTTTTCTGGTGTTTTGAGAGGGAAAAAAATGACTAATTTCAAATAATAACTGTAGACAGCAGCACATGTTAAATTTCCGATTTGATGCTTGTTCTGAGTTTACTAGAGACTAAAGAACAAAATGGCTTCAACAGGTAATGCATAATTTTTGCTTTTATGTTACTCAATTTATATTTTAAAAAATGTTGCGAAAATGCAACATCAGTCCAATGTGTATTACTTAAGATTTTGATATGCTGCCTAGTTTTTCTGCAGTAAATTGGTATTGTTTTCATTTCAGATAAGTTTGTCTCTAGAAAAAAAAGCGATTTTTGACATTGGAAGAGGCATTGAAGTATTTTCATGAGCTAGATCAGGGATTCCCAAACTTTTTTAGTTGAATAACCCCTTTTCAGAGAAAAAAAGACTCACCCCCCCCCCCCCCGGAAATTTACCTGCCTATGCGAGCAAACAGAGATACAATGGCAAATATTCGGCCTTTTATGTATATATTTTTCTACCTATATAGAACATAGTAAAGAAATATGTTGTTGTAAATAAGACACCTTGAAGCTTAAAATTATAAAATTACTAGCTGAATACCCGTACTTCGTTACGGAGTACATTCAAACTAAATACAACGGTCAATGTATGCAGTTTATGCCAAATATGTATATATATATATATATATATATATATATATATATATATATATATATATATATTTAATATACCCGTGCTTCTCTACGGAGTACAGTATGTTAGAGATAACTTTAGAGAATGTTACAAAAACAGCTTAAAAATTTTATTGGAAAAAATCTACATATACATATTCTCCAAATAAATAAATTTAAATAAAACTGCATTTCATGACAATAAATGTAGGTGAACCGCAGGTGTTAAATTGTACTGGCAAAGAACATCTTTAACTCCTTTCATTTTGTAGTAAAAAAGCTGAAAAGTAAACAAAAACAAATCAATTTAAAAACTAAATACAGTATAAATAACACAGTATGAATAAAAGGTACAGGCTACGGCCAGATACGCTCAGGCCAATAATGCAAAAAATTATTTAAAATCGTAGTAAGCAATGAAAAACATTTTACACACTTCAATAGCAAAACATAACATGATGGTAAAATAGAAAGGAAAGTTAAAACAGAAGTAAGAACCTTACCTCCATAATTTGAACACTTCTTGATCTGTGGCTTCTCCATTTATGTTGTTGGCTTGAATGTTATAAACAAAAACAAATCAATTTAAAAACTAAATACGGTATAAATAACATAGAAAAATAACAGTACAAATAACACAGTATGAATAAAAGGTACAGGCTACTGCCAGATACGCTCAGGCCAATAATGCAAAAAATGATTTAAAATCGTAGTAATCAATGAAAAACATTTTACATACTTCAATAGCAAAACATAACATGATGGTAAAATAGAACGGAAAGTTAAAACAGAAGTAAGAACCTTACCTCCATTAATTTGAACACTTCTTGATCTGTGGCTTCTCCATTCATGTTGTTGGCTTGAATACTATATTAAAATATGTATAGCGTTGATAAAATTCACTTCATTCTTCTTTCACTTTTCTTGCTTGAAATATCAGTTTAGAGAGCTTCAAGATATACTATATTTATTGTTCTTCTATTTGGAGCTAGGATGTAGAGATTTTCGGCTTTTCCAACTCTAGAACAACCCACATAAAGTTGACCATGGGAGAAACAGGGTTTGAGATTTTGAAAAGTAAAGCTGAAAAGTAAAAATGTCACTTTGTCGAATGTTTGTTAAACAAAATCAATTTAAAAACTCAACACAGTATAAATAAGATTGAAATTGTCGAATGCTTGTTAATCAAAATCAATTTAAAAACACAACACAGTATAAATAAGATTGAAATTGTCGAATGCTTGTTAACCAAAATCAATTAAAAAAGTAAACACAGTATAAATAACATTTAAAAAAACCATGTGAAATGTTATACACATCTCAGAATTTTAGTAGATTCAGCCTTTCATCATTCTTCTACTATTAAATGTTAAAAAGTAAAAATGTCAAATTGTCTAATGTTTGTTAACAAAAATCAATTTAAAAACTAAACACAGTATAAATAACATAGAATTAATAACAGTATAAATATCATAAAATAAATAAACGGCATTGCTCCTCTTATTTGTGTCTTTCAAAAGGCTGATATAAATTAAATTAACGCTTCTTGATCTGTGGCTTGTCCATTCATGTTGTTGGCTTGAATGCTATATTAAAGTCTGTATAGCGTTGATAAAGTTCACTTTTCTTCTTTCAATTTTTTTTCTTGAAATATCAGTTTAGAGAGCCTCAGGATATACTATATTTTTTGTTCTTCCATTTGGAGCTAGGATGTAGAGAATTTCGGCTTTTCCAACTCTAGAACAACCCACATAAAGTTGACCATGGGAGAAACAGGGTTTGAGAAGATCGAGTTCAACTACTTTTAGCGATTGCCTTTGTGCCTTGTTATGCTCATGGCGAAACTTAAACGGACAGGGAACTGAAGTCTTTTAAATTGAAATGGTATATCGGAAGGGATGATTGGTATCCTGGGAATAAATACGACTTCGCCTGCAGAGTGTCCTGTCATAATGGTGGCTTCAATCACATTCGGCATCAGATTCTTTACAGCAAGTCTTGTTCCATTGCAGAGTGAAGGTGGATGCAGATTTCTGAGCAGCATAATTGGTGCACCAATCTTCAGCTCTAATATGTGAGAGGGTACTCCAGATGGCTCCAACGTATTTAAAAATTCTGTGATGTAGTGTACCGCTTCTTCTGTATCACAGGTGGTGTCAATCGATTTGTAAACTTGAGCTTTACCTGGCAATTCTTGTAAAAGCTGCTTATTGATGACGTTGACATCTTCGTTTCTTGGGGCAAGGATTGCTCTTTCGCACAGCCATGTGTGATCAGTGAAGTGGTGGGCCACATTTGGAAACACCGCCTCTTTCAGCTGCTGTTGAGTTGTCACAATCATTCCAATCGTTCCCATGGCTATACATCCTGTATTATCAGCAGTAATGGCTCCATTTCCAAGTTGTAGAAGGTTATCTGCAAATTGCTGGGCTGAGGGATCACCATTGACATGAACTCGCATGTTTGTTGAAAGACCAAGTCTTTCGATGTCATTCCACACGTAAGACGATTTTAAGCAGGCCTGCATTTCATCCGCCCTGGTTCCACGTGGAATAACCGGAAGTGTCTGTCGAAAGTCGCCAGCCAACACCATAGTTACGCCTCCCATTCTGTAATTGTTACCACTGATGTCCTTCAATGTGACATCGAGTGCTTCGAATGCGGCTTTGTGGGACATGGTGCATTCATCCCAGACAATTAACTTACAATGCTTCAGAACCCTTGCCTTTCCTGAATTTTTTGAAATGTTACACGTAGGAGTCTCTGTGTTTGCCAGATTTAAGGGTAACTTGAAAGCCGAGTGAGCTGTCCTCCCTCCTGTCAATAGTGTTGCAGCAATGCCAGAAGAAGCAACAGCCAGGGCAATCACGTTTCTGTGTCGCACTTTAGCCAAAAGAAGATTGATTAGAAAAGTCTTCCCTGTACCGCCCGGAGCATCCAAAAAAAAATATGCCACCGAGACAGGGCCGTTCCAACCCGGGGGTGCGAGGGGTGCGGGGCACACGGGCGGCAAAGCAAGGGGGCGGCAAGTCAGCCACCCGGATAAAAAACATTAAAACTAATTTATTAGTAAAATAATCAATATAAAAATATTATCATTATGCTAGGTAACTACTTAGAGTTAAAAATGCATTTTACAAGTATAACTGGAAATAAACAGTAAGGTTTGGACTCAGAAGCGGAAGTGACGTCACGTCTTAGATTTATCGCTTTTCGAATTCGGCCATGGAGAAATTTACTTAAACAAAACCACATTGGTTTTAAAAGCGCGCTACTCCACGTCGCAACCAGTTGGGAAATACATTGTTCGTTTTTATTTTAACACGTTTTAACCCATCATCCCATCAAATCGCCGGCATCGCGTCGGTGCGGGCGGTTTTTGTCAGGTTGCAGGAAAATACTCCTCTATGCCCTGAGCCTATAAATACACGGACCGGGATAATTTGCACTATATTAATTTTGAACGTGTCCATCTCAACAACTGAAAAACAAAGCTTTCTGTCTCTAATTTTTGTGATCGATTTTGTGATTGCTGACCAACAAAAATATTTCACAGGTAAGTAAACTTTATGATATTTTTTCTTTTGAGCGGTTAGTGGTTAGAAATTGAAATAATACATTTATGGTTTGATATTTGTTTTAAAAAAAAGCTAGGATTCATTACTTAATTCTATTTGAAATGTTTTTTTTTTAATTTTGCAAATGTTAAACATATACTACAGGAACAAATGTAAACTTGGATTTTTGAACTGTATCACCTTATTTTTTGAACAGGGTCGTGAAATATGGCAATTTTTTCAGAAATCTGGAAAATACGATTTTTTTACTAAAGTAAACGTAGGGGGAATTGTATTTAAAATATGAACAAAATTAAAATAAAATCGATTTGGAATGTTTCTTTGCAAAAGTCAATCTTTATCGAGAAACAGCTTAACTTACATTGCGCCTTTTTTATAAGTTCTTTACGAAAAGAACTTAATTTTTTTACAGATGTCTGATAATCGAAAAAAGTTTTCTGGGGTCCAATACAGAAAAAGAAAACTTGAAAAAGAAGAATTAGTAAAGAAGGCTTGTGGTTCACTAAAAACATTTTTAATCCCAGCAAGATCGCATGAGGCGCCATCAAGTTCCAGAGATACAAATGTGACGTCCTTGGGGTTTGAGACCGAAATCACAAACCCCAAGGAAGATGTTTTAATTGCAGAACCAAGTCTTGAAACCAGTGAAACCGTGACCAAAGACTGTGAAGATATTCTTCATGTTTCTTATAAAGATGATGTTTATAAGGATCCTAGTTGTTGGCCTTCCGTACTATCTGGCAAAATTAAATTAACTTTAGTAGAGCTAGGCACTACCCAACTTACAGAAGCGGATGTAAACTTTCCTTTAAATAAAGATAACAGAGGTTTCTCATCTATTTATTATAAAAAAAAATAAGTAACGGGGAATTAATTTCAAGAGTTTGGCTAGTGTATTCTAAATTAAAAGATTGTGTATTTTGTTTTCCTTGCAAATTATTTAAAACTTTTTCTAGTGCCTTTGTTGAGGGATATAACGATTGGGGTCATTTAACTCAGATTATAGAACGTCATGAAAAATCAAAAAGTCACATTTGTAATACAAAATCTTGATCAATCAATTTCTTCTAAAACAACTACTGATTCTCTAAATGAGAAATTAATAAATATGAAAAAAGATAGATGGGTTTCCGTGTTAAAAATTATAGTTTATACCGTTAAATTCTTAGCCAGTCAAAATTTGAGTTTTAGAGGCAAAAATAATAAGTTATACGAGCAACAAAATGGAAAATTTTAAATTAATTGAAACAATTGCAAAGTTTAATGATACCATATCATACCACCTCACTAGAATTAGCAGAAATCTATCAAGTTTGCCCCATTTAGGTGTTCATATTCAAAATGAACTTATTTCCCTTTTGGGTCAAAAAATAAGACATGAAATAATATCGCTCTTAAAAGTTAGTAAAAATTAATCTATTATTTTAGTTTCCCCCCCTGATCTAAGTGACCAAGACCAACTTACTGTTGTAGTAAGATTTGTTCTATTAAATAACTAGCCGGGCTTCGCCTAGCTACGCTCAAGCCATCCGTGTAACATATTTATGTACTTCGGGCCCCAAAAAAGAAAAAAAGGTCTACAAATGTATTAAAATCACGTCGATAAATTCCCGACAATTTTCATTCCCGTCGCTGCCGACAGATGGCTGCACCATACTGGATTACTGGATATAGATGATTTGATTTCTCAGCGATGGAGTGATTTTAGAATTAAAATATCTGTAAACCTATTGAAGTAACAGAATAACTGTAAGAAGAAAAATTATCAGTTTTCAAAGCTCTTTCCAAATATGTAACATTTATGTACTTTCATGAGAAAAAAAATACACCGATTTCTGTATTTGTCGGCCATTTTTTTGGATGAGTGAGACCCGGTCGCGTTATGTCATGTGACTCGACAAAGCCCACGACAAATACGTCTGTTACTTTATATAGATAAATCAAAGAAAATAGAAATTAGGGAGCATTTTTGGGGATTTATTTCAATATCAGATTTGACAGGACAGAGTTTAACTACTTTTTTATTAGATTTTTTGGAGACTCATAACATTTGTTTGGGGGATTTAAGGGGTCAGGGTTATGAAATTGGTGCGAATATGAAGGGTCGCAATAATGGTTTACAAAAAAAAGTTCTTGACTTAAACCCTAGAGCTTTTTATGTGCCTTGTGCGGACCATAGTTTAAATTTAATTGTTAATGACGCTGCAAAAGCGTCTTTAGAAATTACAAGCTTTTTTGTAATTGTACAGGAGCTATACGTTTTCTTCTTCGCATCCACTAAACGTTGGAAGGTCTTAAAAAATGAAATCCCAACTTTAACGCTTAAACCCCTTTCAGATACTAGATGGGAAAGCAGAATAGATGCACTAAAAGTTCTTAGATACAATCTAACAAAAATATATGATGTTTTATATACCCTCTATTCTGATAATACTAGAGACTCTGAAACTAGAAACATGGCAAATTCATTACTTTTGAAAATTAAGTCGTTTAAATTTATTTGTTCCATTATTACATGGTATAATGTGTTAACAAAAATTAATATCGTAAGTAAAGCTATACAGGAATCGGATGCTATACTACCAAATAGTATTTTAATGTTAGAGCAAACCAAAACATATTTATATAATATTAGGTCAGATAAAGGTTTTTAGTGATATTTTAGAAGAGACAAAAAATATTGCAGAAGATATCGATTGCGACCCTTTATTTCCTCTGGTTAATATTGTTAGACCCCGAACAAAAAAACGTTTATTTGACTACGAATGTAAAGATGAGGCTCCAAAAAATCCAAAAAACCAATTCAAAATTAATTTTTACTTTGTAATATTGGACACTGCATTATCAAAAATAGAAGAAAGGTTCGAACAAATAAAACAACATCACACAGTTTTCAATTTTCTCAACGACCTAAATAATTTCCTTAAAACAGATAAATCAAATAGGTCTACAAAATGTAAATCTGTGGAAAGTATGTTACATGATCCATTTAAAAACGAAAAAGATATAGCTGAAGATTTATGCAATGAAATTGACAACGTTGCATTCTTTATTTCCCCTGAATTGAACGCGTTAAATGTGATTCAATACCTATTTACAAGTAACCTCATCTATCTGTTTCCAAATTTAGTGATTGCCATACGAATTTTTTTAACATTACCCATGACTGTGGCTAGCGGGGAAAGAAGCTTTTCAAAACTTAAAATAATAAAAAATTATTTGAGATCAACAATTGGACAAGAAAGGCTTTCAGACTTATCTATTATTAGTATCAAAAGGACATTTCGGAAGATATAGATGTATCAGATATTATAACAGAATTTGCATTAAAAAAGGCAAGAAAAGCAAAGATTTTTTAAGCTTTTTGACTGTCTTATTAAGTATATGCATTAATAGATATGTGTTGTATGTATTTAATATAACGTATTCATTTGGTTATTATATCAATACATTAATAAAATATTATGTTAGGTTGTAAAATTAAAAAATAAACTGAATTTATAATATTTTCTGTAATTCGTTGTTTCATTTAAGGTAAAAATATTTCAGAGAAATTTCAATTAATCCATACGGTATTTGGGGGGAGGGGGACGGCGGCAAAATTGTTCTCGCATACGGGCGGCAGCTACCCTAGGAACGGCCCTGCACCGAGACCATTGAAAACTGCTGTTGTGATCTTGCCAAATGCTTCCTTTTGATCTGGGACCATTTTCGGCTCATTTTCCTCTATGTATGTTGCGAGTACATTCATATCATAATTTCGCTCCATACGTTCTTCACTCGGCAGGACTGAATCAAGGTTTCGATTTGGTTGTGGAAGTCCAAAGCTTTTTAGGTCCGATCCACCCATCCATATAATCTTGTCCTCAATGTCGATTAGCGCTCTGTTGAATATGTCGTCACTGTAGTCCAGATCCATATTCTGCTGCTGCATGCGTGCTTGGTGCAGCATGTCTTCGGACAGGTTCTCCTTATGATTCATCCATAACTGTTCGGGAGATGACATGGAGCATGTATGTAGCATTACAGCAAACAGATTCCGTAAAACCTTTGGTGATCGAGATGCAGCCGCTTCTTCGAGTGCATTGTTCCAGTGGTCATCGTTCTCCAAAAGGCCTCTAAGCTGGCAGGCCTTTTTGTAAGTTTCACAGAGCCGTCCCTGAAATGTTTTCAAATCTTCAAATGATTTTGGATCTGGTACTTCATGCAGCAGGAGGCGCAGGTGAAAGCACTCTGAATTGTTCGGATGGACGGTGTATACCCGGCCCAGTTCATCGCTTGACCTTATTCCTGTTTGCTCAGGTACAACGTGTCTTTGTTTTCGACGGTTCCATGTCTTGTTTCTATTGTTCCAAGTGTAGTATTTGGGAACTTGGTTGTACAACAGGATGCGTGCAAACTCATCTTGGGTGCAAAGTATGAAAAAAGACGTGAGTGTCGTTTCCTGAGGTGTTTGGGCACGTTCAACAGCGTTTTCTGGTGTGAAGTAGACTCTCTGTCCATTTTCAAGGTAGACGCTCAGATGAATCACTGTGGGGGGGGGGGCGCTCATGAATAGGAAAGTTGAGTATTCGCCATACTGCTTCATTGCTGCTGATATATCTTCCCATTTGATACTGGACAATTTCATTTAAGTCATTCTCGCCACTGTTCACTTGAAAAACAGCCATGTCAGATCCTTTGTTAATATACTTACAGACATACTTTATAGACTTAACAGAATTGCAATACTCTACGTTGATATGAGCATTGAAAATTTTTGTTAGTAGAGGGCAATACGGGACAATCCAAGTATTGTCTATAGACACTTGCGATCCTTTATAAACGATGTCAGCCTTAAATCTCCCGTCTTGTGGTGATCTGCGCCGATAAAGTGGATATCCGTTTCGCCCTGTTTGCGTCTCTTTCAAAAATTGGTGCGGGTATCTCTTAGTGCAAATTCCATCTTTCATGCATGGAGAGGTTGGATTTATTCCGCAGGGGCAGTGCACCATCTGCTTAGTTGCAATTGAAAAAAGTCCCGGGTCTTCTTGTTCATTAGGGATTTCTGCACTGATAAAGTCATCCACGCGGTGAACGTGTACGGAGTCCTTGAGCCAAATCAGAATGTGAGCATGAGGAAGTCCTCGCTTCTGCCACTCTATCGTGTACATATGACACTGAACTTCTCCAAAAATCTTTGCCTTTGTGATGAGACTCATAAGCGTTTTTTGTTTCTGATGAAATACTCTTGCTAACAAATCATGACGATCCTGTGGTTTTTGTCCAACAAATAGTTCTTCCTGTATCTCTGTCCAGTTTGGATTGCAGGTGAAAGTGATGAAGAGGTCTGGTCTGCCGTAGTTTCTCACGTAGGTCATGGCATCTTGTGTACGCTCGTGCATGTACCTTGGACCCCCTGTAAAGCTGGAAGGCAAGATGATCAACTGGCCTATGTCGGAGATATTTCCATCATTCACGACCGCATCCCTCAAATGAGCATACTGTTCAACTCTGAGAGTCCTCTGATTTATTCGTATGTACAATAGTCTTTCCAATTCAATCTTGGCATACATATCAACGATAAATTGGTGGAACAGGTCTTTGCTTCTCAGTAATGTGTTGAAATTTGAAGAACGTATCATCATCCTGTAAGCATAGAATTGCATAGCTGAAATCTTCTTAGTTTGGGGCATTCCTGTAGTTGGATCTTTTAGTCGCAGTTCAAAATGATATCCATCCTCCCCCTGCCAAAAGATGAGTGGATACTGTAGCGCGTCGTAGGACCTGTGCGTCTCGGGAATTGTTTTGAGGGTGCCACTTCTTTCTTCTAAAACTATGTGTCTTGTCCCATGTTGTTCACCCACCATGATCAAAGCGACTTCTTCTGTTGCGGGGGCGTTGAACAACCTCATGTTCACCGTGTGGGGTTCTGTCCGCTACGATCACCAATTTGAATTCTGGGGTAATCTTATCCATAGCCGACTTAAAGCTCTGGATGTAACAGTTGTGATCATGCAGCATACCTTGCAAATGTAGTACTATGTCTCGTCTGGTTTGTGGCTTATTTTTACAGCGATGCTCTGCTTGCTCTGTAGTGTCTCCGACAAAATAAATTTGCAAAAATTTAGGCTCTTCCATCGGTAGCGGCTGCAGACTGCCGATGCGGTGATAAACTTGACCCTGTACCTTAAATGTAGGCATGTACCCGGGCTCTCTAATTTCTTTCGTTGTGCCAAAAGAGGTCATCTGGAAACAGGAATTGTAGCTTCTTATATTAGAAAGGAAATGTTTAGCTTCTTGAGAAGTGCCGCTGAGTAAAGAACATAGGGGATCAGGTGGATCCATCAACTGTGGCAGTTGAACCCTTCCTCCGCTGCAGTACAATACCTGTGGCTTCACCTTTCCACTTCTTTGCTCCACAATGTTGGCAAGTTTCAGACATGGATCCAATGTTACACGAAGGATCAGATATGTAATTTGCCGATGGGTCGTAATGAAAAGCTGCATTTTCAAAATTTATGTACATGCGCCTTCGAGCAGCACTTTTTCTAGTTCTATCCTGCTGTAGTCTCGTTTGTCTTTCCGGGGTCGATTCAGTATCTCTTCTTCTTTGCTCGCGTTCTCTGTTTTCTACCTGTCTCGCATCTCTTTCCGGGGTGCATTCTGCTTCTCTTCTGCTTTCCTCTCGTTCTCTGTTTGCTTCCTGTCTTACTTCTCTTTCCGGGCTAGATTCAGCTTGTCGTCTTCTTTTCTGTTGTTGGCTCATTTCTTCCAGTCTCGCTTCGCTTTCCGGGGTAGATTCAGCATCTATTTTTGTTTGCTGTTGTTGTAGACGATGAATATGCTGCAACGACCTGGGCAGCTAATGGAAAATTATTTCCTTCGTCAAGTGCTAGTTGTTTTAAAACACGAGTAGCCAAATATGGCACACTTGTTGTACCATACGTTACAGTTTTCAGTCTATAGGTTTTTACTTCACCAAATTCCGTATCCTTCCATAGCACTCTCAACAAATCTCTTTGATTTTCATCTATTAAAATCATTCTATACATTTTTTCTACATCAGCAGTAAATGCAACTAGATAAGTTCTGAATCTAATCATAATTGCGAACAATTCGTCCTGTATTACCCCACCTTTTAATTGGATGGAATTTAAGGATATTCCATTCGACGTTGTAGATGAAGCGTTAAATACAACGCGAGGTTTCGTTGTACTCCTTTCAGGTTTAAAAACTCCATGATGAGGTAAGTAATAATTCAATAAGGGTTCATGATCTTTATGTACCTCTTCCATGTGTCCTAACTGCTCGTATTCAAACATAAAGTGTTTATACAACGACAAAAGTTCAGAGGATTTTACTAGACGTTTCCATAAATTATTTAAACTTCTTAAAGCTATTGATCTGGACTCCCCGAGACAAACCGGATCTTCTTTCATTGGCATCTGCACAATATATCTACCTGAACTATCTCTTGTGTGTGTTTGCTTAAAATGATTGTCACAAAATGTTTCCCGAAAGTCCCTAGACACTTCATCATTAAGATTTTCAATCTCCCAGAATTTATTCAAGGTTTAGCTTATATCATTTAATTCAGTTATTAGACCACAATAACTTGTATTTTCACAAACGGCTCCATTAATACTTCCGGTAACGATATACCCAAAAACAGAGTCTTGTAATATAATGCGAGAATCCTCTAATCGAATTCTACTACTCCTTAACAAGTCAAAAAATACCTCGGCTCCAATTAAAAGATCAATTTTCTTTGGAATATAAAATTCAGGATCAGGTAAAACAATATTTCTAGGAAATTCTGTGGAAGAGATTTAAAAGCGGTTTGAGGGTGTCAAACTAGTAATTTTAGGCACAATTAAAATTCCAAATTCTGGCTATAATCTTCACGGTAGTTTACTAAAGTAGCATTAAGCTTAGAATTAACTGACAATTGTTTATCGTTCACACACGAAATTGTTATATTTTTTTTTGCTGCCTTAAATTAAGAATCTTGGCACATCCTGCCGTTATGAAATTGCACATCGATCCGTTGTCTAACAGTGCTCTAAATGGAAAGAATCTTCCTTCATTATTCTTCAAATATACAACTGCGGTTGTGAGAAAAATTCTACTTCTGCTTTTTTCTTTTGTCGCGCCTATAAAAAAAGAGTTATTTATGGATCTCTTTTCATTCTCAATAGCGCCATCAAGGCGACTAAATGCCACCTGCAAGTTAGATTCGATAGGAGTTTCAGCGACTTCAGAAAGGGGTGGTGGTGGTGTTAATTCTTCTTGTAACGGCGAAATAGCTGTGGTTTCTCTTTCGAAATGCAATAATTCATGGTGTCGACCTTTACATTTTTGGCAAGTTATATTAGATGTACATTCCAACATTTTATGAGAGGGCTTTCGACACAAAATACATATTCTATGTTTCTTAACGCAATCAAATCTTTCACGAACCTTCATTTTTATAAATAATTCACGCCTTGTAATTGGGTGCTGAACTTTATGACACAAAAAGCAATTACTGGAGGGTAATAATTTCGAATTAACAAGAAGACTCTTTTGTTTATGTAACGAAGTTGCATTAAATTTTGGTTTCGAACTAATTCTGCCAATATTTTCCAGTACTTGGAATCTTTTCTCTAAAAAGTTAAGAAACTCTTCCCAATCTGGGAGTTCTGTCGATTTACGCGACATTTCAAATATTTTTCTAGTCTCTCGATCTAACTTTTGAACAATTACATTTATCAATATAAGCTCTGTTAATTTATTTAATTCAAGATCTAGAAGTTTCAAAGCTCTCATATGTTTAATAACACTATCGTAATTTTTTCTTAAGTCTCTAGATGATTCAAATTGTAGCTTTTCTAAACCAATAATGGCGTTTATATGAGTATCAGTTATGAGCCGTTTATTTTCATAACGAATTTCCAGGGATTTTATAAGCGATTAAAAAGTGTCGTCTACAGTCTGAACTCGTTTCGTTTCTCCTTTTAAGGAAGCGCGTAGAAAAATGGAGTTTTTGAACATGGAGTTTGTTTTCAAGAATTAGCGAATAAAACTAACTTTTGAAAATGCTCCATTCCTCATAATTACCATTAAACTCTGGCAATCTTATTTCAGGTAATTTAACATCAACGAAATTTTCAATAACTTTTTGACAAGTTTGTTTATTTTCAGATTTAACAATCAAATTAGAGAGTAAGAATTTAAGCCTTACCTCCATTTTATCTATAATTTCCTGCATCTCTTCTAGTTGGTTAACGGATTTTTTCACTTCCGAATCCATAGCAGGATCATCATCAGGCACGTTACAATAGTCAGCTTGTAATTCGACTATATCGTTTTGAATTACTACAATTTTATCGAGTTTTTGCTGTATTTCTATTTCCGATTCTTCAGATTGTTGAAAGTTTTTAACAAATTCTTCTAATTTAGTCACATTGGCTTGTATGACTCCAGACCTTCGATTTAACCCACTAGGTCATTCTCGTATCTATTTTATCTTTCGGCATATTTGCTCTATTACTATTTGCTATTCAACATTATTTTCTATTGCTGCTGGCAAAGCTCCGGGTCACTAGGACCAAATGTTGGAGCGAATTTCAAATTTCAAACTACGAAAATAAACATGGACTATATATACAAAAATAAATCTTTTATTTACACAATTAACTAATTACGAAATAATGCACCAGTCGAATTGGCGCTAAAAGCGAAATGTGAACCTAGTAGTCCAGTAACTTAGTATATCGTAAGTTGCATCAAGTGGGGGTAGTAGGTTTCTTTTTTTTATCTTGTATGGGATATGACTGAGATGCAAAATCCAAGTTATCGACCTTGGCAGCCCCCCGGATCACTTTTGAATATCCCAAAAACTGCAAAAATTTCGCACTTTTTTCGGTTTTTCCCCATTTTGACCATGAAGGAGCGCATTTTCGACAAAAACCATAATACACATTTTAAAACTAGATTAAATTTGCTGCTACAATTTGAGACCAGAATGGACTCGGTAGACATAATAGTTTCCGAGATACAGTTTTTCTAATTTTGGAAAATTTTCGAAACTTTAAAATTTTAAGCTAATTTTCATGTTTCATCATATGCAATTGTATTTATATCTTCAATAACCTGTCTGATATGAGTCAGTGAAGTTAAAATTTATTTAATTTAACATTTTGAAGGGGGGTGGGGGAGGAGAGGGAAGGTTTGGTGGGAGGGGGGGGGGAGGTAACTGTTCACAACCAGACGACTGAAATTGAAATACAAAATTTATTTAAGAAACATTTACATCAAGTGTATACAAAAGTGTAAATGGAGTGAATGGAAGTGTAAACGAAATGTGAATTAAAGGTGTTTTTTCCTCTTCGAAGGACCAGGGTGAAGTAAATCCGCCGATCCGCCTCCTTCAGGGCCATATTCATCGTCCTGAACCTCATAAAATGGAATGAAAATATTTATTTGTTGAATATCCCAAGGTAAAACCTTGTCAAAAAGTCCTAATGTAAATGCAACACACATCTTGGTAAGTATTAATTGATAGAAATAATGGTATCTATAACATGTGGGTAAGTATTAATTAATAGAAATAATGGTAACTTTCAACAAACATACGAGTGGAAGTACACCTGATATTGTTCCTCGACTTGTTCAATAGCATCTCCGGCGAGTTGGCTGACTGGATAGTCGAACAGCCTATCCATCTCGTCGTCGTCATCGAGCTCGCCCAAATCGGGGGTGTTGACATCGACGTCTACCGTAATATCAGGCAGGTTTTCGCAGGACTGGCCATTACAGGTTCCGAAGGCAACTGAACACTTGCACACAACTGAAACCTGCTTTCCTACAGCTGCAAACATTTCTGCATCCCTTCTTGCAACTGCAGGAAATCATATTCAGCAGGTTTGAGGGTGCTCTTCCCTCGACATCATCTTTGGGGAAAGGCCTCGGTCTGTAACAACCCATCCCCTTTCGAGAGGATTCTTTTTGTAACCCAGTCACTGCTGCACCTGGTGGTATGTGCGAAATGAATGTAGCTTTGCAGCATCTTGCGGGGGAAGCAGTCTGGCCAGGTTGAAACTGATCTTGGCTGTAGCCTTTGTGAAGAGCTGGTAGCGCAGGTCGTTGAGGATTTAACTGGACCTTTCCCCACCGTACAGCTCAATGAGGATTTTCTCCCCGGTTTCAGCTACTTGGTCAGGTGTCGCAGCTGGATTAGAAAAAACTGCAGCTTTCTCTTAAAGGTCTACATGTTTCTGTAGTATATGAAGCAACTTGAGTTTCCCCTGGCCAAAGAAGCACGAGGTGGAATCACAGCCCCTGAAGGCTTGAGTGAAAGTGATGAGCTGACTGTCTGCAGATGTTGAAGTGGTTAAGTAGAAGACTTCTGGCGTTTTACCTCTTCCACACTTCTGAAAGTATACGGTACCTTGTGTAGGATCCCTGAGACCGGTGTGCATGACCAAAAAGTCTACGTCCCCTTCTGCAATAACCACAACTTGAAATTCATAGGCCTTTCTGATAGCTGTAGTGATGATTAGTGTGTCAGCATCTTCTTCAGCCTGAAAAACCTCAATGTGTTTGGCTTCAAATTTCCCCTTCAGCAGCTGGGTGAATCTTAATTTGATTTTATCACTGGATAAAAAATTTTCTTGGGAAACATCAGGAGTTGTTATTTCCTCAAATATCACCCCAGGAGATGAATGTGCCTGAGTTCGATTACGTTCAGAGTTCTTTGTTCTCTTTTGGTCAGGCTCTGTTGGGAAACCATCGAACACTACAGCTATGTTCTGACCGTACCGTGCCTCGAGATATTTTACATATCGGGCAGGTATCAACTCAAACGAGGAGTGCTTGGGCCACACCACTTTGTGAAGGAGATGACCACCATCTACAACCACAATTTAGTTTTTCCTCATGACTCATCAATATTGACTGGTTGGAATGCTGCATAGAAAGATGACTTATTGCCCTTCCTCATTCCCTCTTGAGTGAATCGGGAATGGTGAAAGCTCGTACGGGGAGAAGTTCTTCAAATCTTCATCCGATTGTTTCAAAACGCATATCCTGTGAAACAGTGTTAGTGGATCGATAGTCACTTGTCTGTTGTCAACAGTAACAGTATGAACAGTAGAGGAAAGAGACACAACTTTGGTTTTACTCTCGAATTTGACGTTTTGGAAATTTTGCCTTACAATCTTAAACATTGCTTTTTTTCCCAATATCACGGGCCATGTGACAGTTGACCCCTTTCTCTCCTACAAGTCCACTGCTTAAGGACATGATCACATCCGTTTTACGAAATGGAGGATACTTCAAAAACAAGTCGCACAGCTTCATTGTACCAGCTTCATCTCGGGTAATTCGCGATGGTCTCATTTCTACGTGCTGCTCAGTTGTTTGTGAGTTCACATTGCAGAAATCCTCAACCGCTGCACATGTGTTCTGTAGGTGGATCATCCCCAATGTCCATTGGGTAAGGAAAGTTTCAGTTATGCCACGGCCCCGGGTCAAATATCCATAGCTTTTCATTGAGCACATCAGAACCTGTTCAATGGTCATGTCTGACCATATACCTGACCAGAACTTTTGTGAACGCCTGATGGTGAGAATCCATCAGCCGTAAATAGTGAATATTCAGGGGTATCCATCTTAACGGAAAGGAAAATTCTACAGGGATTGTTCCCAAACATCGCAAAATGAAATTAAATACTTTAATTTATTTATATCAAAAGATAAAAATAATTATTTTAGAGAATTATTTTAATAATTAACGATATTATTGATTACTACGAAAATATAAGAAGAAAGTATAATCAAACCATTGAAGAGAATGCGGAAAAAAACTAGAAGATTCAAAAGAATCTAATTCTTGAAAAATGAGCTTAAAACCTTATTGGGTTTTTGTATTGACATCGGTTGATTTAAATACTATTAATATGTAGGAACAAATTAATTGTAAACATGAAAATTAGCTTAAGTTTCGAAAATTTGCCAAAATTTGAAAAGCTGTATCTCGAGAAACTATTAGGTCTACCGAGCCCATTCTGGTCTCAAATTGTAGCAAATTTAATCTAGTTTAAAAATGTGCATTATGGTTTTTGTCGAAAATGTGCTCCTTCATGGTCAAAATGAGGAAAAACCGAAAAAAGTGCGAAAGTTTTGCAGTTTTTGGGATATTCAAAAGTGATCCGGGGGGCTGACGAGGTCGAAAACTTGGATTTTGCATCTCAGTCACATCCCATAGAAGAAAAAAAAAACGAAACCTACTACCCCCACTTGATGCAACTTAGGCCCCCCTTTTCATGACAAGGTTACTGGACTATAGTTCACCGACAATCGAATCTCGAATGGGTCAAAAACTGTACTAAACTTTTAACATAGGTGGCGTTGCCACTTGCAAGATGTAGGAACGGCATTCGTCAGCAATGACGTCAACACACTGCAAAAGTCAAATAATAACTGTAAGTGTAATGGACCTCTTCAAGCGAAATGTTTCAAAGACTTTATATATATATTTTTAAAATTTTTATACTGCTTAGGACTGATGTTGCGAAAACGTAACATTTTGTAACTCTCGTAAAAATAAATTTAATTTTATGGAAAAACTTATTTGTGTAATTAATGTTCTAAGAAGTGTTAAAAAACTGTTTGATGCATAAAGGAGACATGGAGCGTTCTTAAATGGGTTAATTCTGAAACATGATTGTACTTATGTAATGTTGAAATAAACTAATTCACTACTGATAGGAATTTTATATTTAAATTTTCACCGAACCCCATAAAGAATCATGAGCTTCATTCTGTTTACTGCTATCTCTCTGTCTACCGTATTTTATTATGATGCGAATTCCGCCAAGGACTTTCATACTAGTTATTTCAAATTAAAAAAAAAATGCCAACGAAAGAAAGCTATTAAAAGTTGAATGCATTTAATTTTGGACACCTAAAAGTTTTTTCCCCATTTCTTTCACACATATGGCTATTAAATATTCTAAACAAAGTTCAGATTTCTTTTTCAGTGGTGATAGTTTCTTTAAATTTCATTGTAATGGGAACATAGGCATAGCGTGCTTCTAACTTTTTTTTTTTTTGGGGGGGGGGGTTGCACGAATCGAATTTTGATTTTTTTAAATTGAATAACAATAGAATTGATGTTTGAGTAGTATTCAAAAGTTATACAATGAGAAAAATAAATATAATATAAATAAAATGAGAAAAAAATATAACATCGAATTTTTGTTATGGATCATATCATTGTTAAAAACTATGTTAAGGCTAATGACATAATCGGAATGCTCAGTTTCACAGTTTGAAAAGGTGGAAAAAAATCAACTTTTTAAAATGTTTTCTACCATTTTCTGATTTTAACTGAACTTCTATTAACGTTTTAATTTATTTCAAGTTAAGTTGGGGGGGGGGGGGACGTCCCCCCCAACACTACGCCTATGAATGTGAAAGCAATCGATAAAGTATTTCCACGTTCTAAGAAGCTAGTGTTAATTAAATTCGTCTGAATATGTGTGGAACACTACGCAAAAAGTGATGCCTTTATCTTCTTTATACGAATAAAAATGTTTCATCGCTTTTCAATGTTATTTAGCACATAAGAATGCGGAGGCAACCTTTCTCAATGAAACATGTTTTAGAAATGAAGAGCTCTACTACTAAATTACTCTCGAGTCCAAAACTTCACACGTAATTCGTAAAAAGCACGCAGTAAAAGGGATGACGCAAACAGAACAGCAGAAATTTGCATGTGAATTCTCCATACGCCTCAAACAGTTTCAGCAGTCGTGAAAATTTTTATCAATTGATGATGAATGCGCGAACAAAGGCACATGTTGCAACGTCTCATAAATACAGCTGGCTACATAATACATGTCGTCATCTGATTTCTTGCAGTACCCGTAAAAGTGGTGCCTTCATTGTTTAGCAAAAACTAATTACGACGAAAAGACGTCTATTGATTTTTTTTTTGTAAGAATCATCCGAATGCTGGAATTAGGACACTTACAGATGCAAGTTTCCGGAGAGCCGAATGTACTAGAATGTGTAAAGTCTGTGGAAGAGGTTCGAGAACGCGTGATTTCAAGAAATAACCACCTCCTTTTCTTGCTGGAGAAGGGGATGGATAACCTATTCCCGAAATTCCAATCCTGCTTGCTTTCCTCTTTGATTTCGCTACTCGCGCCTAAGGGCTTGTTCACATAGGAGTCCGTTGCGTAGCGTTAAGGGAAAGATGACGTTGAGACGAAAATAAACCAATCATAGGCGTTAAAAATTTCATTGCTAATCGTTTGGAGGCCTATGATTGGTTTATTTTCGTCTCAACGTCATCTTTTCCTTAACGCAACGCAACGCAACGGACTCCTATGTGAACAGGCCCTTACGAACTTCGGACCTACCGCCCTTTCGTGTAACTTCCACTAACTTGTTTTTTATCCCAATCATATTCCAAATTTTCAGTCTTCTAGTTTTTGAATTTTTTTTATTATTATTACTATTATTATTTATTTATATAATCTCTAGTTTCACCCATTGTTTAAATTCTCCATTATCATTTAAGTTAGGGCCTGTTCACATAGGAGTCCGTTGCGTTGCGTATTTTCGTCTCAACGTCATCTTTCCCTTAACGCTACGTAACGGACTCCTATGTGAACAGGCCCTTAGCCATGCCAGATTGGTTACTCGTACTAGTTCTAGTTAATTAGTTGATTTTTCATCTAATTAATTTATTTTTTCTCCCTCAATCATTGTCAACACTATTTGTAAACTCGAGAACGGTTAATCTTATGTCACATACTAACCTTGATACTGAGGATAAGGAGCTCTTACTCCCTGGTGCCTCTATAGTGTTTTATTTCAATGTCACCTCCTTTACAATTTAAAAGGGTTTTAATGGGCTTTTTTTCGATGAACGATAAATTAAGTTTTGTAAATTTTATACAAAATGCATAATTTCTGGGCGAAATTCTTTTTTTTTCTTCTATTTTACTTGCATTATCTTAGGGCATGTTCACATAGAATACGCCAACGTCAGCGTTACTCGTATTGACATATTTTAAACCAATCACAGACCTTAACAATTTCGTGGCTAATCGTTTGGAGATTTGTAATTGGTTAAATATATTTCAATACAAGTAACGCCCACGCTGACGGATTCTATGTGAATAGGCCCTTATTTCACAAAGATTCGTTCAATTGTGACTACGTGAAATATTTACACGTCCGTAAGTCATGCTAAGCTTTTAAACTCCAGTGTATTTAATATGTTTTAAGAAGTTGAAACTGAAAGCAACCATTTAATAAATATATTTAATCACAGTTTCACACTTCAAGAAATGACATCATTTTGAACAATAGATAATTTTTTCATACTACAGTGAACATTTCTGATGTAAATACATTTCAACAGGCAGAAACAGCAGTCAATCACAACAATGCATCCCAATATAATAAACTATAACATACAATGTAATTTTAATTTTACTTTATTGTATCAATTTAAAAAAAATCGGAATATTAGAATCCCTTCAAATTATATCCCTTCTTTATAATATATCAGGAATGTCCAACAAATCGATCGCGTCTTCGGTTTGTTTGGTCGATGACACTTAATTCTAGGATTCTTGCCCTATGCCTTTTAGCGATCGATCATGGCGAAATAAACACGACAGACGAAACATCAGCACGGTTAATTAGTACGGCCTTTTCCCTTAAAGAAGGTTTAGGAAGCGCAGTTAAATGCTTCTAAAAAAAAGCGTTTTTTTTTCAAGTCAAAGACATAATCTGAGGTTTAGATCTTTCGTTACACTACATTCTTACTGATAGTTTAAAATTTTAATTAAATTTTTCAGGCTGTTTTTTATTCTTTATTGTATTTTAGCAATTGAACAATGTAAATACGGAACTAAGAGAAACAGTCCATTTAAAGTGATCACTCTTAGTAGGTAAGTAATCTTACACATAGGTTTCTATATTTAATTCTTGTGAATAAGATAGGATAAAACAATTAATTACTTGCGTTTTCCTCTCTCGATTAATTTTGATCCAAATAAAGACGTAAATCGAAATGTTTTGCTAAGAACATGGAATTATAACAAAATATGTAAAAAATAAAACAAAATATTATCGTGCTTTAGATAAAAAAATCGAAATTAATTTTGCATTCTAAAGAAAAATAATAAAATTAGAAATGAATTCTCAGGTATATTTGTAATTAAACTGTAAAGCTCAAATTTAGTCTGTAATAGAACAAATCAAAAAATCAGAAAGTAACAATTTAATTTCCTCTTGGTCTATTGTAAAGGTTTGTTAAACGCTGTCTAAAGGTAGTTTAAAGATTTGAATGCCGTTGGCAATTTGATCAATCCTATAACATACAAATTACAAAAGGTATTCCAATACTACATTACTATCACAAATTTAGAGTTCATCAACTCGGCCCATAAACAGAATGAGATCGTTTCTAGTATCATAAATAGCAAACGCAAAAGGATGATCAGCAAGAAATACAGGATCAAATGTAAGTGAACAAAGCATGATAGAAGCCATTGTAGCCGCCGCTGCTTCACTTCCTTCTTCATTAACCTCAAGAACAGCTTTATGTAAAATTTCGGATACAGCAAGATTCGGTGAATCGCTGGCCACCCCTAATTCAGCTCCTTGACTAAACACTCGACTAATGCCTAACTGTTGGAAGCAGGGTATCAAAGATTTCGTATATTCAAGGCGAAATTTTGGCAGAGTTATTTCCACTTTTGTCTTCCAAAGTTTTCTCTTTAGATCTCCAAGGAAGGAAGGAGTTAAACCAACTTCAATTTCTTCCAAGCCATTTTTTTCTCGAGGGAGGAGAACGAGCATAGCTACTTCCTCTCCAACGTAAGGTAACTGCAATATTTGCATGGATTTATCTTCATAAAAAGGAAAGTCCCCTTTCAAGTGCATCATATCAACTTCCTTTGTATTGTCATCCATACCTTTGTTGTAAAAATCTTGAGGAAAAGTTGCTCTCTTCTCGAATTGTCTCAACCAAGTACCTTTGAAATAAACCGCATTCAACAAGACTATCACTGTAGCAGGATCCAGGGACTGCACTAGTTCTGCAATCATGCCGTTCGTTTTCTCATTCACCCAATCGTTGATCTGATTAACTGCCTTTTGGTTTTCGAGCAGAAAATCAACTTCTAACATCAGCGCTTTAAATGATTCGGCAAGGATCTGCTTGTATTCGTCTTTCACCTCAAAATCCTTCTGGCTAAGCATCGAATTCGCGCAAGACAAAGTGTAAGAATCTGGATTATTAAAAAGTAATGTCATTTGTTGCTCGAAGGCCGAAGCTATTTCGTCTCTTTTGATGTCAGCATGATCGTGACCTAGAGCTGATCGCATTTCAGACTCTGTTTCTCCTTCTGCTGCACACAAAAGCATAGCCATAGCGCTGGAAATGCTGAAGGGAGAAAAGAAGACGTTTCCCTTTTCTGCAGACAGCAGTCGGTGCAAGTTGACAGCCAAATGGTTGTTAGCAAGGGCTAGGGACATTATTTGTTCCTGGCAGGTGTCCTCCTAGATAAAAATGAAAACATTTAGAAACTAAACAAAATCAGTAATGTTGTGAATGATACTTATCTAGTTAAGTAGTCATCAGTGTGTTTTCTTCGATGTAAAATTTAAAGAAAAACGTTACGAGAGCTTGCTTAGATATAAAGTTCTTGAGCACTGCGGTGAACTGTAAAAGTTAATGCAGAACATAAAAATTAAACAGTGCTGTCATAACATCCTGTATGATGCTTTTATAAAGATAGCGTTCATACCCGCATGCGGAAATTAACAGGGTCAAGATGAGGGTGATAGGAAAAAACACATGCACACAACAACCGGTTAAATCAATTGGGCTACGAAAGATCTGAAGATAAGGAGTCGTTCTATCTACCTATCTGATAAATAATTATGACACTATTTGTCTAAAAAAATTCTAAAAACAATAAACAAGTTGTACGGAAGGTAGACAAAAATAAGACTTTATAAAAACGTTAGAATTGCTCAGTGCGTAAAACATGATGACATTATATGATTGCCGGTACGGGAAGAAATACGTTATAATGATATCTAAGGATACAGAAGGTCGTTCGCACTTTATGGAATCGATTTTGATAGTTAAGTTTTATGTATAAATGACGTATTTTATGCGGTGATTTGCTTCTACCTGATAGCCATGGTTCTTGACAATAGCTCTAGCTCGAATTTCCTATGAAAGTAAATTTTTGCCTAGTACTGTCATGTCAGTTTTACCCCATTCCTCTTGGACCGTTTTCCAAAGTCCGTTCAGTGTTCTTAAATGCCGTTTTCCTAAGGCTCGTATTAAAAAATCGAAATCGCAAAAGTCCATTGGAGAAGAGTCAGATAATTTTACAGGTATTTCATTAAATGAGATACATTTTATTCCTGTTTCTGATTCTTTCTTTGCTAAATAAGCGGCAGTTGATTTAGATGTGTGACTAGATGCTTTGTCCATAAGAAGCTTAACTTTATCAACGTCCTTTCCATATACGGCTGGAATTTCTTCTTCAAAAATTGGTTCTAAATTATTCTGCTGATAGTAGAGTGAATTAATTTTGGCTTTACTTGAGACTTTTTTTATTTTTAATTTGTCGTTGTAACAAAATCCTGCTACTATCATGAACTCCTTTGAGTACTTTTCTGTACACTGACGTAGCCATTTCGTATGGCTATCCCCGTCAGTTGAGCAATAGAAAATTGATCTTTTTTTTACTACAGTCACTTAAATAAACCCATGCCCCATCGAGTGTTACCACAAATTTTTATTTTTCATCAGCTAGGTGTTTTTCATATAATTTTCTACAGTTTGTTTTTCTCTCAGCAATATGCTTTGGCAAAAGCAGATGAACTTTAGGTTTAAACATCTTTTTTAACTTCAAATCTTTATGAATGATTTTACTTACAGTGCCAGAAGACATTCCTAGTTTCAATGCAGTGGATCTTTGAGTCGGTGAATTTTCTTTTAGGATCAGAGACTTCACTTTCTTGATATTTACCTGCGTTCGAACAGTCTTAGGATGAAGTTTAGTGGTCATGTTTTCATTTTTACTTTCAGTTAGTCGTTTTTTCCCTTTCAAATTTAATATATTATAAATACCTATTTTTGAAATGACATAACTGATATTTTTACACCGCTTTATAATTTGTTGATACGAATATTTCTCACCGGAAAGTGCAGTTACGTAACCTTCGAGTAATCTATCAATTTTAGGACACATTTTCAAAATAAATCTTTTATTTTACATTCTAATCAAAGCAAAACAATAGCAGACGATTATTCTGAAGTTGACAAATATTTAACTCCAAATGCAAACGCCAAAAACAAATTACAAAATAGTTTCCATAAAGTGCGAACGACCTTCTGTATATAAGAAATAAGTTGGTCGTGAACAGCCAGAAATAAAAATATATAAACAAAAAAAAAATGATTTGGCCTACAGAAAAGAAAAGAGTAAAAATGTACTGCAGATGAAGGAAATAAGACTCTTTCAAGGGCATTTCTAAATATTATACATGTAATTCTTACAGAGAACTTTGTATCTATTATACATAATTAATAGTTTCTCCGAGGTATTTTTTAACCGCAAGATTATGGGTATTTTTGTCACTGATTCCACAATGGGTTGCATAATCGGCTATGAAGTTCAGCTCATTGAAATTTCTGGTAATAAAGGTGGTCTCCGGTTAATTAAAACAAATATACAGTAATACCCCTAATTACGCGATCTTGGAGTTACGCGGGTTTTGATTTTACCCTTTTTCTCCTCTCTAGTTTTACAACGCCACGCTGTCCTTTGTTTATGACAACACATGACCTTATGAGGACGTTATAAAAAATTCTATAATTCCATAGATACTAATTGAATTCATTTGGTTTTTTTAAATCCATTTGCAGAATGTGCATAAGTACAATGAACAATGAAGACCTAATGGCAATTATAAACTTGACATAACTTACATGAAACTTATAGAAAACGCACAAGTTATAGAACTTATAGGAACACACAGTTTTTTAATAGCCACAATAAATTTCTATTTCAATATATATAAAAAATTATTGTGGATATTAAGAAACTGAGTGTTCCTGTTATGTATACTAAAAAGTTCCCTGCAATGGTTGAGACTCTTTAAAGTTCAGAGAATGGTTCAGTCACAAAATGCTGATCCCTTTAATTCGAAGAATCACCACCCACATAAGAATTCTGGACGATCATGAGGCACCCTCTGCTAAGCGAATGGAAAATTCGCACTATACTGAGATGCTTCAATCCGATTTTCAGGACGCCAACAGGAAGGTCTGTTGGGGTATAAAAGTAAGTAAGAAATTTGAGCAGAACTCTTTTCTATTTCTTAGCCAGCACCACGCCTTTAGATAACACATGTTGTAGAAGCGAAAAAATTCTCGAAATTGTATTCAAGTACATTTATGTACATACATACACACACACACATACATATATATATATATATATATATATATATATATATATATATATATATATATATATATATATATATATATATGTATATATATATATATATATATACATACGCCCTGTCACAAAAAATATATGCACCCAGAAGAAATCGAGCTACTATCACGAAACTTGGCAGAAATGTAATTTGGTATGAGATATGCAAATGATTAAAATTTCGACGCCAATGAGACAAGGGTAAGCGCGCTATGCGCATATGAGATGCGCATTTGGGAGAGTTTAAAAGCATGATTGCTCGTACCATACGGTTATTCAAACAAATCTGTCGACTTGGATGGACGGTATTGTGACTAGAGATGCCTCTGAGACGTAACCGGCGACAGTACGAACAATTGTCGGACTTTGAGAGGGGGCGCATAGTAGGCCTCAGAGAAGCAGGTTGGTCGAACAGGCGTATCGACCGCCACCTCGGTCGGAGCGATATGGTAGTTGATCGGTGTTGGCAACAATGGATCACGGAAGGGATAGTCTACCGTCGCGGAGGGTTAGGGCATCCCAGTAACACAAATGCGCGCGAGGATCGCGCAATCATAAGAGTGGCCACGTCCGCACGAACAACGTCGCTATAATCGGTTTGACACCATTTACCACCTTCCAGACATCTGGTG
Source organism: Dolomedes plantarius (assembly GCA_907164885.2). Lineage (NCBI taxonomy): Eukaryota > Metazoa > Arthropoda > Arachnida > Araneae > Dolomedidae > Dolomedes > Dolomedes plantarius. The sequence continues at coordinate 157,458,161 of OU015495.1, read as the reverse complement.
GTATCAAGGGAAACCATTCGGAGACGACTGGCCGACGCAGGTATAAGGAGCCGACGTCCATTAAGACGCTTACCACTGACCCCACATCATAGGCAGTGTCGAATGGATTTTTGACGACCTCGGGCAAGCTGGAATGTGACCGACTGGAGGCGTGTGATCTTCAGCGATGAATCCCGATTCAGTCTCAATGCTGATGACCAGCGCATACGCGTGTGGAGGCGGCCAGACCACCGGTCCGATCCGGCATTTGTTGTTGAGAGGCATACGGCGATTACACAAGGTGTGACAGTGTGGGGATCCATTTGTTGGGACACACGATCACCTCTAGTCGTCCTTCAACGCATTTTGACGGCACGCAGTTACGTGGACGAAATTTTAACGCCAGTTGTACTGCCTATGCTATCAAGTCTGCCAAGTGCCATTTATCAGCAAGACAACGCTCGTCTACATACTGCGCGACTCTCCCAACAATGTCTTCAAGGATATGACGTACTCCCATGGCCTGTCAGATCACCAGACTTCTCGCCAATAGAGCACGTCTGGGACGTGCTTGGAGGACAACTGTAGCCGTCCCGGAATTCTGGTGAATTAACTGCCCAGTTGCAAATATTATGGCATGATCTTCCGCAGGAGGTCACAGGAGACCTCACTGATTCGATGCCACGCCGTGTTTCGGCTTGTATAGCTGCCAAAGGTGGATTTACTACTTACTGATTTGTAACCTTTTTCATGCCATATCTTCTTAATAAAACGGTCTGTTCTTCTGAATTTGTAATAATTTGCTTATCTCCTCATACACTACATACATTTTAAGTTTCGTGATAGTGGCTCGTTTCCTTCTGGCTGCATACATTTTTTTGTGACAGAGTGTATGTATATATATATATATATATATATATATATATATATATATATATATATATATATATATATATTATAAATGTGATAGTAATCACATTCGGAAAAATTAACTCAAGGGAATTGATGTGTAGAACTTCTGGGAGATGCAGTCGGCACGAGGGAGTGATGCAGTCGGCACGAGGGAGTGATGCAGTAGGGCGAAGTGTTGATCCAGGAAAGCACAGAAGAAATTTAGGAGAGAAACGCACACATGGAGTCATTGATGAAATACACAAATTCCAAGACGTGTTTTATTTATCAGAAAGCATTAGCTGCAGTGGCCCCTGGACTTGTCCGGCGTCCATGCCAGGACGGGACGTGAAAACAACAGTACTTACATTGGAGAGTTAAGAGAAGAGCGTTGTTACCACCGGGCTGTGGACAGCAGGTCCGACAGCAACGAGAGTTAGAAACAAAGAGAAAGAAGTCTTCCGTTCAGGCAATATTAAATGGGTGTTTTGCGATATTGACGCCAGAGTGCGTAAACTACTTAATTTTTAATTGGGCGTCTTTAGGTTTGTGGAGTTCACGTGTCCACTTCCGTTATCCCGGGGATTACTTTATTGCTAGATCCCGCGCTTGTTAGAGCTGCGACCTATTGACCTGGGCGCAGGATAAGTGGCCATAAAGTTCTTGTAAAGTGTGGTTTCGACGTTACAGAACGCATAAATCCAGAGTGTTTCGAGGGCTCTTCAAGAATTTTGACATTATTCTGACATTCGGAATCCAATAAACTTCTTACACTCGGACCAGAGATATCTAGGGATGTTATTGAGTCAGATATTTCACATGCCTGCTTAATGATCTGCAGGGCTAATATAAATTATAACATACTTTACTTTTAGGTTGCAATTTGGAAAAGGGGTCGTGCTTTATTGACAAGATAATTTAGACTACGCTGTAAATGTAAATTTAGAGAAGGGCAGGATTTCTTGTTACATTAATGTAACAAGAAATCCCGTCCTTCTCTAAATTTACATTTACAGCGTATTCTAAATTCAGAGAAGGACGGGATTTCTTGTTACACACACACACACACACACACATATATATATATATATATATATGTGTGTGTATGTGTGTGTGTGTGTGTGTATGTGATGAGCATTTGGACCACGACTACCAGATAGCGGCACCTGGCGGTGCAAAGGACTTTCAACTTGAACTGTAACTGTTTTAAGAACGCGCTCCAAGAAGGACGTAAGATGAGGTTGTGCGAGCAAGCGATTAAGTCGCAATGACGTGTAGCTCCTAAAAAGCCGTTATAAAGCGGCAGTAACGCTGTTATTGTTTGTAGTAAGACGTCTTTAATGTAATATGTTCAACGACGAATATGTTTCATCTGTGTTAACTTATATTTCTAATTGTCTTCAATTAAATGTTTGTTTTGTTAGCTTTTGGTTTAATCCACTAACTTAACGACCCCACCCTTCCTTTACTTACTTACTTACTTACTTACACTTACACACACACACACACACACACACACACACACATATATATATATATATAAATATATATATATATATATAAAATAGAAAAATAATTTTTATATTAATAATCTGACTTCTCCACGTTCCTGCAAAACATAATTTATTCAATTTCTAAAGATAATGTAATAGCTCATAAAGTTTGCAGTACTTAATCCCTTCGTTCCCCTGTAGACAGAGGAATATCCTCATAGACTTAGTTCAACCCCTGTCAAGGGAGATTGAGATGATAAGAATCATCGGACACGCCCTAGTCCACGACGTAACATAACGTCATAGGGATTAGCCGTTCCAGCACCTCTTCTGTATTTTCCCGATATAAAAATGTGAACACGGCTGAACGCCGGGCTCTTTTCTCTGATAGTGTTTGTACAAATCTTATGTCACACGGTCTAGCTCCCTTCCTATGGGGAACTGCGTAATAAACGACAAATAAAACTATTTTAATTCATTCGCCTGTTTACTGCGTCCCAAGAATTCTTTTACAGCTGTTCCAGTATCTGCTTTTCCAACTGTTTCTATTGACATGTTATGTCATATATATATATATATATATATATATATATATATATATATATATACATAAATGTTTAAACTGTCATTCAAAATGCTAAATCACACTCGAAGTAGGGATATTATCTCGGCCTTAGCAGTGAAAGATTACCATTATGATAGGAATTGTTCCCCAAAGATGTGATTTTAAACAAAAATGCTCCTCGATGCACAGGACAATTTATAAAAAGAAAAATAGAAAAACTTAGATTTCATATTAAACAAAGATTAAAATGAAACCGTTACTTGCAACAAAACGAAAAGCATGTTCATCAGAACTGTTACAACGGCACGAAAATGCACATAGCCAGAAAAATCATTCAAGTGGGGACGACAATAATTATCCGTTTCTTGGTTATTGCATCATAATGTAAGCCAGTATATGTTAAAGGACCTAAATTTCAAGGGAGGCGGAACCCTCTAGAATTCATTACATACGCCTGTGCTGTGCAGGCAAGAAGATGTGAAATGTGCAAGTGAACCGCTAGGTTTTGAAAATACCATATTCTTTTAATACTTAAAAAAATACGTGAATCTTTCGAATCCTTATAACTCAATAATTTTGCAACAAATGCCTGACCACCGGTTTTTCAAGCTAAGATTTCTAGGACATCGTTAATAAACGAAAAATGCCCCAAAATGTAAAATATCTTTTTCTATTACGGAGTACAATGAAAAAAAATTCTTTAAATACAAGTCGGTAATCCTTGGACACATGTCCTCCATAGGTTAACATTGAGGCGAGCGAATCCAATAGGGTTAGTACACAGCCGCTTTAATGTAACCATCATGACAAAGCTAGTAACCAGAAGAGGCTAAAGGTGGTTTAGCCTCCTCTAACAGTCTCTTAAGCTGCGTTTACATGGACAACAATAATACCCGGGATTTACCCGCTAATAGGGAAAACCTTCGAAGCCCGTTTACATGGGACCACATTTTCACCCTGCTTTTACCCGTCTTACCGGAAGTAAAAACCGTCACATGATTCGGCGGAAGTGATCCTCATACACCATCATTCCTTGCAAATCACGTTATGGGTTCGATCCCAGCCGGTGTCATACTTTTCCAAATTCACTGTATTGCTATTTTTAGCTTTCCATCTTCGAACTCCGCATTTATCTCGTTACGAAGTGTATGGTCCTGGGGAAGGCCTTTTTTTCCCCAATTGCTGTTCTTTTGACCTCGTATTCATAAATTTTAAAAATAACAACAACAAAAAAATCATAAAACTTTAAAAATCCAAAAAGATTGAAAAACTTACAAAAATATTTTTTGTATTCTTATGATATCTGCTTTTCTGGGCCTCTTAATATTATTACTTTTTTGTTTTCCGTGGATTATTAGTCTTATCTAATTTTTCTTCTAAATTTTCTTAACTTGTAAGTCTATATTTTTTCTGTTAAAATTAACTTTTTTGTTTTAATTTAACTTTCCTATTAATTTTTTTTCTTTTACCCGCGTTATTCTTACCTTAATATTTTAATTCATTACTTAAAATTTTAACTACTGAGCACTCCCACCTTGATTACATATATCTTGCTTACAGGAGATAAAGTCGACACGACCAATGCACTCCTCTTCTAAAACACAATTACGTCTGCGTCTATTTGTTATTTAAATGCAGCATATGTCAGTCGCTGTTGATAATTATAGAACGTTTACGATTGTTTACTGTTGTTTTTAAAAATAAATTTAGAAAATAGATAGGAAAAAAGGAATATAAGAACTAGAAGATTGATGCGGATATTAGATATAATCGTACGATCTATGGCTTCATCGCTAAATTTAGTTTTTCCACAACAAAGAATGTGGGAAAAATTACGAAGCTCTGTTTGGTGGGAAGAAATTATTTTAAATTCCTGAAGTAATAAAGACTGGAAAGAAAATTTTCCAATCGATAGGTGCATTTTTTTTAAATTATAAGATTAATTGTAAGATACTTATTATTTTAATAAATCCTTTTATAAAATCAAAATGTAATTTTGATTTCAATTTTGTTTCAGTAATTTTTAGTCATGTATAAATAAAAAAATCATAAATTGATATAAATAAATTTTTATCTGTGAATTCTAAAATAATTAATTTATAAATAAATTTTAATGTTACGTTTAATTATTGATTATACTTATTAAATTTATTAATTTTACCATAACACTTTAAATGAAAATGTTACTGAAATTTTATTGAAATGAAATTTTATTTCTTATTTTACATACCAGATGGCAGTACCATTCTATTTATAATGTAATTGGGGATGGTTCAGATCAAGAAATAAATGAAATCCTTCGGAAAAAAATAGGCACTTTTCTACTGTTTTCTTGAAAATTATGCGATCGTTAAGGGGTTCCAGATCCTTCCATCGATCATTTAGCTGCATTTTCATGGATTCACACAAGTTCAAATCCGCCATGTTATTTACTCCCAGCTTCGAAATGCATCATGGGTAATTAGCGGGTTTTATCCTGGGTCGAAGCAGGGTCGAAAATCCACCCTGCATTTTTCCCTATCGTAGGGAAAAAGTAAGAAACGACCCTGCTTTTACCCGGGTTTTTGGCACATGTAAACGGCACTTTAGACACCTCCCTCCTGAGGCGATTTAAAATGCAAAGGAATAAATAAAAAAATGAGAAGTTTTAATTGCATTTTTATTCACGCCTTTCTCATAAAAAGGTTCTTTATTAACACAAGCAAGCTTTCTCTTCGTACATTTTCTCTCTCAAATGGACTACAAAAAACTAAGAATTGAAGGCTGTTAATTGTTAAATTTTTTTAACTTTCTATTTTTAAGTGAAACTCAGCTCTGAAAAATCCTGAAATTGAAAACTCCCTTAATTTAATAACTTACATGTCAATGAACCGAATTTTTGATATAAATGGCTGAACGCAAATGTAAAGTTTATACTGTTCTTTTACATTTTGAATCTCTTAAATTTATCTCAAATTCTAAAATTTTATAAAAACATAATGTCACCCCACTCTAAATAAATTATTATTCTCTTTAACGTGCTTTGATTGTAACTATCTAGTTGATATTGCCATAATTAGTAATGGAATTACATCCTGATTAAATTGAAAAAGATGAAAACGATAATATCAGCACCATCTCTGTAGATTACCATATGTAAAAGTTAACTTTGTAAATCGATCTCAGAATTCCCGAAAATCCGGGCATTTAGGTATACGCCAGCAACAAAAGCGGCGGTGTTTGCTGATGATACAAAGAGTATAGCAACATCTGATGACAGTGACATGTAGATGCGAAACCTGTCCATTGTGAAGAGACTAGTGTTAATCTGAATACAATGAATGGCGTGATCTGTAACAAGGCCATTTCAGCTTTTAACTGAATTTCACTAGTTTGCTACGTTTTACTTTAGTAGAGTGAACCGCAAGGTATTGCATAGGAGAAGGGATTGGATATTCACACACACACAAAACAAACAAACAAACAAACAAAGGAACACTTTTGTGGTAATTTCCTATCAAGAAAATGTTAACTTTGATATCAAAGATTGAAAAATTTAGAATTAGTCAAAATAACGCCACAAAATACTTTCACAAAATATAACGCCAAAAACTACATTTTTTGCGTTAGATTTTTGGATCAAAACACCAATATTAACTATTGTTAATCGATGAACTAAGTACAAATTTAATGCTTTTGCACAAAAAAGGGGGGGGAACTATGATTATCATCTTAAATGGTAATGTATAACTTCCAGTTAGAATTTAAGTAATTTTCGATGAACGGCAGAATATAGCCACGTGTATATTTACCACTCCTTGACGTCAGTAGATCGCGCTATATTCACCAATATGTCTTGGTGGAGGGTGCGAATCCAGTGGATGTTGTTCCTTGAATTGTTCGACCAAACTGGCGGCACCGGGCACAAGTTCGACTTTTGTGGTGCTCAACTGCCGCGTGCCGAAAAAGCGGAGCCGCATCTTTTAACCTTACAGCCTGTTATGGTTCTGGCCTGAAACATTGATTCTGTTTCATTGTATACCAATATTACCGCAAGGGACTTGGTAAGCGAGTAATGGGGAAGTCAACGTATCCACGCAATTAACACTCATTTGTAATATGATTCATCATCTACAGAGAGACTAATTGTGAATTTTAGCGATTTTCATCGCAACAAGAATTGTTGCCCCCCTACCCCTTTCAGAGCTGAATTTCCTAGTTTTTCCCTTAAATGTAAATGCCGAATAATTAGGGCCTCATTTCCGTACTACTCCCCTCCGTCCAACCACCTTACTTTTCGTGGCCGTAACTACGCAATTACGGTAACCGCCAGTGACGTAGCGAGCATAACTGGCGCCCGGGGTACGATACGTTTTTGGCGCCCCTCCATGGTCTTAAGGACCATATGGTCCAATGATCTGGGTCCAATGGTCTTGGGAATCATTTGGCACCCCCTAAAAGTGGTGCCTAGGGCATGATAGACCCCTTGCCCCCCTCGCTACGTCACTGGTAACCGCCTGTGATAAAGACTACAGACATTTTGAGATGACATCTATGATGAAATTCATACGTTTTAAAGATCTTGCAAACATACAACTTTTGGCGTATTATTTCGGTCATTGTCATAAATCCAGATATCTCAAAAGATGGGGCACTTAACCCTAGGTTGAAGTCCATGTGTAATAGCCAATACATTAATGGAATAGTTTCAACATCAATTAATCTCGAAATTACCATGGATGCAACTTAACTATGGAGATACCTCCTGGGAGAGCTGATATATCTAAACGTTGTTAAGTCCGGCTACTTCCTCAAACAATGAATATTTCTTGCCTAAAATGCGCTGACATGCACAAAAAAAGTTTCCTTTTAAATAAAATATGAACGATATTTTCACGTTAAATTTGGAAGAAGATAACTTAAGGAAATGAACGACAAACACGTAACTTAACACTCACCAGTATAAAGAAAAAGACAATTTATCATCTCAAGGTTATAAAACAATATGAAATAAAAATGAGAAAACAATCTTCGTTCTTTTATTTTATTTACCCCATTTAAAAGATAACAATACATTTGTAAATATATTTAAATGTACAATTGAAGTGATACATAAAATATTTACTTGCACTTTGGGCAAACTATAATTCGAAATTTGACGATCAAGTACAAGGGTAAGAAGATATATTTGGAAATTAGCATTATCACTGACCCAGAAACAGTATAAATTCTCAATTCATGGCCAGAAAAATATAGTTTTATTGCATGTCGAAAACAAGTTTAAAAAAATGTACGTACATAACTTGTTCAAATTGTTAGGTTTGGGTCCCTGATTTAAAATGTCTTTAGTTCAATGAGTAGCAATACGCAGAGCAATATCAATTACACAGACACTGACTAAGCAGGAAAAAAATAAAATATACTCAATATATATGTTTTACCCTTTCATATTTTATTTCAAATTCATAATGGAAGTACAAACTTGAAACTATTATTAACTATTATTAAACTATTATTAAGGTATTTTCTACAAGAATTCGAGGTTCAATATTCAAAATGGGACATTTTCATTAAACTATCATTAAAAATGATCGTAACTAATAATTTAAAGCACAAAAATGAAAAACTCGTTTATCAAAACTAATGAGAAATTACAGTTCATCCACACGACCCATGAAAAAAATTAGATTACTTTTGATTTCATAGATCACAAACGCAAAAGGATGGTCAACAATAAATTGCGGTTCTCTAAATGCAGCACAATATCCTACGGCAATCATTGTAGCAGCAGCAGCTTCACTACCTTCTTCGTTTACTTCCAAAACAGCTTTATGGAACACTTCCGACACAGCAAGCTGCCGGGAATCGCTGGCACCTCCCAATTCAGCGCCTTGACTGAAGAGCTTTTCGATTCCCAAACGCTGGAAAGAACTCACCAAAGACTTTGCATACTCAAGACGGAATCGTGGCAAAGCCACTCTAACTTTTCTTTCGAACATATCTCCACTCAAATCTTGGATTAAGGAAGGTGTTATTGCTGCCTCTAGAGCCTCCAAACCATCCCTATGTCGTGGAAGCAATAATAACATGGCAATTTCTTCTCCCATATAAGGCAATTGAAGAGCTTGAAAAGATTCTTTTTCAATAAAAGGTAAGTAATCTTTCATATGCATCATATTGATTGATTTTACTTGATTTTCAGCACCTTTATTGTAAAAGTTCTGAGGCGAGGTCTCAGCCTCGTCAAACTTCCGAAGCCAAGTACCTTTAAAGTACACGGCATTAAGAAGTACCATAATTGTAGAGGGATCTAAAGAATCAATTAACTTAGGTATCATGCTCTTTGTTTTCTCTTTCACCCAGTTATTTATTTGTTCAACGACTTTGTCGGTGTCAGCCTGAAAGTCGACTTCTAATAGCAAGGCTTTGAAAGATTCCCTGAGAACTGATTTGTAATCCTCTTTAATTTCAAAGCCAATCTGACTCAACAAAGAATTGGCTGACGTTAGAGTATAGGAATCCGAACTTTTCATTAATGCAGACATCTGTTGTTGAAATGCAGATATGATGTCATCTTTTTCCATATTGGCGTAGTCATGCCCTAAAGCCTTTCTCATCTCAGATTCTGTTTCACTCTCCGCAGCACAAAGCACCATAGACATAGCTGAGGTTAAACTAAATGGTGAGAAAAAGACATTGCCTTTCTCCTCTGCGAGTAAGCGATGCAAGTGAACTGCCAAATGATTATTTGCTTGAGCCAGGCTCTCTCTCTCAGGTGCACAGGTATTTTCCTAAGAGAAATATAATTTCCTAAATTAGGATTTAATGGAATCAGAGGTCTATCATTTACTATTAACGCGTTAAAAAGTTTCTAAAGCAATACATAGTTTTTACTAACACTGGTTCGTCAGAAAACTTTGCAGTCATCTAAATGAAAGAGTAATAAAGCACTCTCCATACATACATAAAATCTTTATATATAATCCTGTAAAATTTTCATTTATTTTCGATCACTCTCAGAAGCATTTTACAGACTAGCTGCAGATACTTGGCACTGCAGGACACGGACAATGATTAATGTGCATTGAAAACTGTCGTAGAGAATTCCATAAAAATAACATTTATATTTTTTATTATTTATTTACAAATGCCGGGCGTTTGACAATCAAATCATTAGCCTTCTTGCTTCCCAGTATCTCTGAACAATTAAAGCAAAGACATTAAGTGCAGTGCCCGTGTCGAAATGTTCACCATTAATTGGTCGTTCGGAGTTACATAAAGTACAATTAGATGAGTCTTTAAGTACAGTTATTAGAAGTTGGGCATTTAGGCAATCGTATCCAGAAATAAAACAAAACATTGCAGCAGCAAAACCACGAGGAAAACCCGGAATTGGAAATCTTGAAACAGCAAGGCACTCCCAAGCCTTTCCCCTAGCTTTATTAGTTATCTCAAGTTCATATTTGTTCCAACTTAATTAGGAGTTTTGCAGAATGAAAGGTCGTCAATGAGTTTGAATTTTGTATGGTGGTGGTACTTTTCTTAGCTAAGGGCTTGTTCACATAGAATCCGTCAGCCTCAGCGTTACTCGTATTGAGCTATTTTAAACCAATCCCAGGCCTTAACAATTTCGTGACTTATCGTTTGGAGGTTTGTCATTGGTTAAATATATTTTAATACGAGTAACACTGACGCTGACGGATTCTATGTGAAGAGGCCCTAAGAGGTCCTCCTTTTCATATCCTTCCACACAGTGAGCACGGACCCACTGCAGCACAATGGAACCAGCTAAAGAGGTAAGTAATTATCTACATTCTTTAATTCGTATTGAGTCCCATTCTCTACTATTAGATATAACTTTTAGAGCAACTCTACAATCAGACAAAATAACAACCCTCGTGTAGCTCTACTTACGAGATAGTATCTGTTCTAAGGATGCAAAAATAGCCTCAACTTCACTATCGAAACTTGTTGTGTCTCTACCAACTGCTTTATAAAACGCAAAACACTGACTGTAGATTCCTGCACCAGGCCTTCTATCTATATATAAATCTTCTATTGATATGTATATTTATTTGTAAATAAAAGCTATAACTTAGTCGTGAAATAGTTGTTTAGTCCGCAATATTTCTTTAAAGCTGTTTAACCAATAGATTTCGGGATATATATCTGTAATTTGTCCTTCAAAACGGGGACCCCAGGAGAAACACCATGCTGTTTAGTTATAAATACATTAGAAAATGTGATTCTTATTTATTAAATAATACTGCGTAAGGAATATTATAATTTATTGCAGCTTTCACGTCGCACGCAAATTAGTGGTAGTGCAAGTGCGAGCTGCTTTTGAAAGTAAGGGCCTGTTTATTCACATTGCGTGCGTCAGCGTAACTCGCATTGAAGTATATTTAACCAATTACAAACCTCCAAACGATTAGCCGCGAAATCGTTGGTCTGTGATTCGTTTAAAATATGTCAATAGGAGCAACGCTGACGCTGTCGGACGCAGTGTGAACAGGCCCTTGGTTAGCAATCGGTACTTACAGCTTGTGCTGGATCTGATGTGCGTTGAAGAATAACAAATAGTGAAAATTAATTTAAAACGTTTCATAAATACCGGGTGAGCCAAAAGTTCGTAAAAACTTTAAAAATTCATAAAAAAAGAAGAAGAAATTATGATAAAGATATGCGGTTTGCAAGAAAGGGCTCACAAGGAAGTCGGATATTTTTAACAAAAAAATTAGTTAAAAAGTCACCGGTAGATGGCGCTGACATGCGAGAGATTCAGGAAAATTATGCAAATCAATCTTGCAATAAAAGATCGTGGTACACGAGAATTTCTCATTCGCTTTCAGAATGTTATCATTACACGATCGAGCGTTGTTGGTCAAGCTGTTAATAGTCGCCTTAGTTGTGTCGTGCAATGTTCTGGAGGTCATGTTGAGCAATTGTTATAACAAGAATAAATGAATGGAACGTACTATTGTCCTGTTCATTGTGTTTCGGGTCGTCAGCGCCTTCTATCGGTGACTATTTTAACTATTTTTTATTTTGTTGATAAAAAATTCCGACTTCCTTGTGAGCCCTTTTTGGCAAACCGCACTTCTTTATTTTAATATCTTACTTTTTTATGAATTTTTAAAGTTTTTACGAACTTTTGGCTCACCCTATATTAATTACACACAGTTTGGGGATATTTATAACCAGTTGATTCACCCCGTCATGCTAGATTAAACTATACAAGAAAACTGCAGCCACAAAACTCTCGAGAAGGATTATAGTCTCATACTTACTAACCAGTGCTCTGCTTACAGGAATAAACTTTTTGCTTTAAGAAGAAGAGACTGATATTTTAACTAGGGCGGAATGGTATAAAATTACTAATGTTGTAAACGGCACATGAAAACTTTCAGCAATCAAAGTGTTATTTGGGAGTTATTTGACTGCACAACAGAATTCAGTTTACTGAGAACACCCAATTTGAGGCGGAACAATTAAAAAGAGAAGAAAGCTACATGATCAAAGGTTGTGAGCGCAGTACGATCAAAATACCCGTATCATCCTGAACGCAGCCGTTCGCACCAGGGAGGAAAATTATTGTTCTCCGATAGGTGGTAGGGTGTATGGAGCGCGTTTGTGGTGGAGAATAGTTAGAATATTATGGGAAAATAGTAGTCGTTTCTTGACAATCACAATCAAATCGTTGTCCGCAAATTTTTGAAAAAAAAGAAAGAAAAAGAAAAAGAAAAAAAAAAGAGACGAAAACTGTTTTCTGCAATAATCACCGCATTCGCAAGATTCGTCAGAGATAATTTTCTGCTCTAAAAGGAAATGACTATGTGGAGAATATCGTGCAATGACCTACGCTTGATACACCAAGAGAATTTCCACAGTTATTTCTTTCCCCAGAACTAAAAGAAAAAAATAATTCCCTGAAGTGCTGACGTGGCAGTTAGATAACAACAGAAGAAAAAATTTAAATATACAATTAGAAATATCTATAAAATCTTTTTATTATGATATTAACCAAATAAAAGTTTTACAGCTATAATAACGCATTTATCACTAAACAAGGAATAAAAATTAGTATTAATTTTTTATTAAAATAATTTATGTGGGTGAATATTTATGTCAAATATTTTATATCGCGTGTGCGCGTATACACACACACACATTCACTTTAAATACGGCACATACTGAACTAGATTCATCTGTGAGCCTATAACAGTTTCATAAAGTTAATTTCTGAAAATAAAGATTCTCAGACGTTATCAGGGAAAAGACAATCAAAACAGCCAGTGCAAGTCTTTTATTTTTAAGCTATTTTTTCCCTTCTTAAGCGATAAAAAGTTTTAATCCAAATATTCATAATTTACTTTTCTGCATTGTTATCAATTATCTGATAATTTCTTGTGTTCAGTTTTTACGATATATGTATAATATATATATATATGTGTGTGTGTGTGTGTGTGTGAGAGAGAGAGAGAGAGAGAGAGAGAGAGAGAGAGAGAGAGAGCCCGCCCATAACCATTTCATAAAGTTAACGGCCAGTTCGATTCATTATTTCTTAGGGGTATTTTTCCTTCTTAAGTGATTAAAATTTTTAATTCAAATATTTATAATTTACTTTTCTGCATTATTATGAATTATCCGATAATTTCTTGTGTTCAGTTTTTCCGATATTACCTCTATCTGCTGCTCCTTTATCTGGGAATAAGATATATTTTGAAGTATCTAGAAATTATCTGTGTAAATATAAAGTACCCTTTGAGAATCAAATTTATGACAAGAGAGTCAGTCACTCTGTCATGAACTGTTGCGTCAGTTTAGCTTGATATAGTTTCTCATAGTACTCCAGATTTGGAAAAAAAAATTATTTTGAAAATGTTAGGAGATTATGAGACGAAAACTACTAACAAAAGTATTCTCTAAAAGAATTCAATGTAAAAGATACAAAAATTAACATTTCCATTAAACTGTTATTCAAAATAAACAGAACTCCTAAACATAGCCTTTTAGATTTTATTTCAAACTCATAAAGAAAGTACAAACTTAAAACTATTAACAAAGGTACATTCTACAAGAATTCGACGCACAATAAACAAAAAAGTGACATGTTGCGGTTATTAAAAATTGAACGTAACTCTAATCATTTTAAGCACAAAATAGAAAAACCTCTTTATCACAACTTCTAAGAAATTACAGTTCATCCACTCGACCCATGAAAAAAATTAGATTACTTTTGATTTCATAGATTACAAATGCAAAAGGATGGTCAACAATAAATTGCGGTTCGGGAAATGCTGCACACATCATTCTTATACCAATTATTGTAGCAGCGGCAGCTTCACTACCTTCTTCGTTTACTTCCAAGACAGCTTTATGGTACACTTCCGAAACAGCAAGCTGCCGGGAACCGCTGGCACCTCCCAATTCAGCGCCTTGACTGAAGAGCTTTTCAATTCCCAAACGCTGGAAAAAACGTACCAAGGACCGTGAATACTCAAGACGGAATCGTGGCAAAGCCACTCTAACTTTTCTTTTGAACATACCTCCACTCAAATCTTGGATAAAGGAAGGAGTAATATTAGCCTCAAGAGCTTCCAAACCATCCCTATCTCGCGGAAGCAATATTAACATGGCAATTTCTTCTCCAATATAGGGCAACTGAAGGGCTAGAAAAGATTCTTTTTCAACAAAAGGTAAGGATTCTTTCATATGCATCATGTTGATAGATTTCGCTTGATTTTCAGCGCCTTTATTGTAGAAGTTCTGAGGTGAGGTCTTTGCCTCGTCAAACTTCCGAAGCCAAGTACCCTTGAAGTACACGGCATTCAGCAGTACCATAACTGTGGAAGGATCCAAAGAATCAATTAATTTCGGTATCATGCCATTTGTTTTCTCTTTCACCCAGTTATTTATTTGCTCAACGACTTTGCCAGTGTCAGCCTGAAAGTCGACTTCTAATAAAAGGGCTTTGAAAGATTCCTTGAGAACTGATTTGTATTCCTCTTTAATTTCAAAGCCAATCTGACTCAACACAGAATTGGCTGACGTCAGAGTATAGGAATCAGTACTTTTCATCAGTGCAGACATCTGTTTTTGAAATGCAGATATAATGTCATCTTTTTCCATATCGGCGTAATCATGTCCTAAGGCCTTTCTCATCTCAGATTCTGTTTCGCCCTCCGCAGCACAAAGCACCATTGACATAGCTGCGGATAAACTAAATGGTGAGAAAAAGACGTTGCCTTTCTCCTCTGCGAATAAGCGGTGCAAGTGAACTGCCAAATGATTGTTTGCTCGAGCCAGGCTCTCTCTTTCTGGTGCACAGGTATTTTCCTAAGAGAAATACAATTTCCTTCATTAGGATTTAATAAAATCAGAGGTCTATCATTTACTCTTAACGCGTTACAAAGTTTAAAATACAATGCATAGTTTTTTTAAAATTAAAAATGGCTCATCAAAGAACTTTGTCTTAATTTAAATACATGATGAATAAAATACTCGCATATACTTATTATATATATTCGCGTAATTTTTAAAAATTCATTTTCGATCACTCTGAGAAGCGTTTTAGAGACTAGTTGCATATACACTGCTGGCCACTGTAAATGCAACACCCTGAAGGAAACATGCAAATAGCATGAAATTTACAACATGCATTAGCGGAGGTGAGATATGCAAATGATTAGAATTTCAGCACAGACGCACATCACGCGCGCCTGTGGCGCCACTTCAAAGCGCTATTTAAGGCTTGGAGATTTCGACGATTTCAAGTTCGGCAATTGTGTTTTTCTTGTGGTTTTTTCAAAAAAACGATCAATTATGCCTCGTCGAAAACAGCGATCATCTTTTGATCAAGTATCCGAGTTCGACAGAGGAAGGATAGTGGCCTACCGAGATTGTGGATTATCTTTTAGGGAAATCGGTAGTCGTGTTGGACGAAACCAAACAACTGTAATGCGGATATGTGATCGTTGGATGCAGGAGGGTACGACGGACCGGCGTGTTCGATCGCATCCACCTCAGCGCACCACTTCACGTGATGACAGGCAAATTGTGCGCATGGCAGTGACGGATCGCTCAGTCATATCACGAACCATAGCACAGCACATGCAGTCTGTAACACATCATCCAGTGTCTGCGCGTACCATTCGACGCCGTTTACAGCAGATTGGTCCGTCCGCAAGACGTCCATTGCTTTGTCTACCCTTGACGCAGAACCACAGACGTCTCCGCCGCCAATGGTGCGATGACAGAAGGATGTGGACGGCAGAATGGAATGAAATTGTCTTTACTGACGAGTCACGCTTCTGTCTGCAACACCACGATGGTCGCATTCGAGTCTGGAGACACCGTGAAGAGAGGATGCTGAACAGCTGCGTTATGCACCGCCACACTGGTCTTGCACCGGGTATTATGGTATGGGGCGGTATTGGATATCACTCTCGCACACCTCTAGTACGCATTGCCGGTACTTTAAACAGCCAGCGCTACATGTCCGAGGTGTTGGAGCCAGTTGTCCTTCCTTACATTCAGGGCTTGCCCACAGCCATATTTCAACAGGATAATGCGCGACCACACGTGGCACGCATTGTCCAACGGTTCTTCGTCAATCGCCAGATTGAATTGCTTCCCTGGCCTCCTTGTTCTCCGGATCTTTCGCCGATAGAAAACATGTGGTCCATGGTTGCTCTACGATTGACCCAGATTCCATCCCCAGCTGCCACAGCAGATCAACTTTGGCAACGTGTGGAAGCTGCTTGGTCTGCTGTACCCCAAGAACTCATCCAAAGTCTCTTTGAATCAATGCCGAGGCGTGTGGCAGCGGTGATCTCCAACAATGGCGGCTACTCTGGCTACTGATTTTGGCAGGAACCACATTTCACTGAAGTCTATAAATTTAATCATTTGATACTGGTAGTGGTTTGAAAGTAAAATGATTAAAAAGGATATAATTTCGATTGAATCGTGGTGTATCTCCCTCTTGCAAAATCATCCCATAATTTTGCTATTTGCTACATAATATAAAAGACAGATTCAATAATACTAAATTCATGACCCACATAACTATTCAGACTCACTCTTCTGCGTACACAGAACATTTTTTTCACTAGCCAATAGAATCGAAAACAAAAGACACAAATTCTCTTAACTGAAAGCTTAAAAGTCAGTGTGATGGCAAAACACAGATTTCGTAAAAGACGTAATGGAAGGAGCACGCTATAAACCAGGATTTCCAAAAGTGGGCGATCCCCCTCCCCCGTCCGGGGGCTGAAACGATCCAAGGGGGGCGGTAAATTAAAGTTCAAACCCAGCTACCAACAGTTCTGGCTGCAAAAATAGATACTGACACTTTATCCTGGGTTATAAGCTAAAGCAAAAAAAAGTTTTTAGCTGCATTTCTTTCATCCTCTTGAGGGGAACATGGTTTCAATGTAGTCACAAATCTGCTTACTAAAATCAGAAACCGACTACAAATAGATAATCGCGATAAATTAAAAATGCTGCTGATAAAAATAGAGCTGAAAATTAATAAACTGATAGAAACACATCAAATTCATCCTTCTCATTAGGATTAGTTTTAATTTTATTCGTAATTTTTACTTTAATATTATCCCCCGTTATCTTCCTTCTCTGTGTGTGATGCGAATATTACTATGGTTGGTTTTAATTAAGAATTTTAAAATTTCAAGTTTCAAGATGTCTTATTTACAACATCTTTCTGTACTGTAAGGACATAGGTAGAAATATTTATATATATATATATAAAACAGTTCCGTAACTGACTGAGACTGGCAGATAACGCACAGACCGTAATAAAGATTCTCCCGCGTTTATCGAGGAAAAGACAGTCAAACAGCCACTGCGAGTCTTTTACAAGCTTTTTTTTTCTCTTTTTAAGTGATTCGAGTTTTCAGTCAGTTATCACATAATTTGTTGCATTAAGTTGTTCGATTAAAATTATCTGCTGCTCCTTTATCTGGGAACAAAATATATTTTGAACTTTATACAAATTTTCTGTGGAAATCTTAAGAACCCTTTGAAAATGAAATTTATCACCTCAGAGTCAGGCACTGTGTCATGGGTGATTCAGTTTACCTTGAGGGCGTCTTTCACTCAACTGCATTAAAAAAATTTTTTTTTTAAATTATTTTGAAAACATTTGGAGATTGTGAAACGAAGACTATTAACTAAATTACTCTCTAAATGAATTCGATGTACAATATACAAAAGAGACATTTTCATTAAACTGTTATTGAAAATAAACACTAACCACTTTGAGCACTTAAACTTTAATCACTTTAATCACAAAACAGAAAAATCCCTTTATCAAAACTAATAAGAAATTACAGTTCCTCCACACGACCCATGAAAAGTATTAGATTACTTTTGATTTCATAGATTACAAACGCAAAAGGATGGTCAACAATAAACTGCGGTTCTGGAAGTGGACTGCACGATCTTAAAGCAATCATTGTAGCTGCAGCAGCTTCACTGCTTTCTTCGTTTACCTCTAAGACAGCTTTATGGTACACTTCCGAAAAAGAAAGCTCCCGGGAATCGCTGGCACCTCCCAATTCAGCGCGTTGACTGAAGAGTTTTTCAATTCCCAAACGTTGGAATGCACTCACCAAAGAATTTGCATACTCAAGACGGAATCGTGGCAAAGCCACTCTAACTTTACTTTTCAACATACCTCCACTTAAATCGTGGACAAAGGAAGGCGTTATTGTAGCTTCCAGAGCCTCCAAACCATTCCTATCTCGTGGAAGCAATATTAACATGGCAATTTCTTCTCCCATATAAGGCAACTGAAGAGCTTGAAAAGATTCTTTTTCAATAACATGAAATGATTCTTTCATATGCATCATTTTGATAGATTTCGCTTTATTTTTAGCACCTTTATTGTAGAAGTTCTGAGTCGAAGTCTTGGCCTTGTCAAACTGCCGAAGCTAAGTACCTTTGAAATACACCGCATTTAGCAGCACCATAATTGTACAAGAATATAAATTTGTAATGAATTTTGGTATCATGCCATTTGTTTCCTTTTTCACCCAGTTATTTACTTTCTCAACGACTTTGTGGGTGTCAACTTGAAAGTCGATTTCTAATAACAAGGCTTTAAAAGGTTTCTTGAGAACTGATTTGTACTCCTCTTTAATTTCAAAGCCAATTTGACTCAATACAGAATTGGCAGCCGTAAGAGTATAGGAATGAGTACTTTTAATTAATGCAGACATCTGTTGTTGAAACGCAGATATGATGTCATCTTTTCCTATTCCAGCGTAGTCATACCCTAAAACCTTTCTCATCTCAGATTCTGTTTCGCCCTCCGCAGCACAAAACATAGACATAGCTGCGGATAAACTAAATGGTGAGAAAAAGACATTGCATTTCTCTTCTGTTGCGAGTAAGCGATGCAGGTGAACTGCCAAATGATTGTTTGCTTGAGCCAGACCCTCTCTCCCTGGTGCACAGGTATTTTTCTATGAGAAATATAATTTCCCGCATTAGGATTTAATGGAATTCATGGTCTACCAGTTTCTTTATAAGTTAAATAAAAATGCCAAATTCGTTGCATTTTTTTTTTTATGTTCAAATGCGGGAGCTCTTTCTCGTGATACATGCGCCTTTTGTCATTCACCGCGATTTACTTACTTTATTACAGGTGAACCAGCATTGCTCTCTATGAGGGGGACGACACGGAAACGGCCAAGCCTTATCAAGTATTTGAACCAAAGCCCACTACGTGGCAGCCGAGAATGTTAATCCCTACCCCATGGGCGGCCCAAATTCGATACATAATTCTTTTTCAAAGTTACTCGTTATATATATATATATATATATATATATATATATATATATATATATATATACACATACATACATACACACACACACACACACACACATACAGTGGAACCTTGGTAATCGTCGTTAATTGGTCCCAGAAGGCAAAACGAATATAAAAAAAGACTGGTACCGATCGAACTTTTCACATAGGAAGTAATAAAATTGAATTAATCACGGATGAATGCTATAAAATTAGTAATGTTGTAAGCGGCACAGAAAAGCTTTTAGCAGTGAAAGCATTACTTGGGCGTTACTTGATTGCACTACAACGCAATTCGATTTACAGGGAACATCCAACTTGATGCAGAACTGATGAAAAAAAAAGAAGAGAAGTCTACGTGATGAAAGATTTTAAGCGCAGGTCGATCAAACTAGGGATGCGACATCGATGTCGATGTTTTCAAAACATCGATGTTTTGATAAAAATATCGATGTTATAAACGCCGATTTATTGAAGCCGATATTTTTTTAACATCGATGTTTTGAGCTCGAAGTTTTACATTGTTCGATGGTTTTTTTTTAAATGAAAAGCACTATAATAAAAAAAATTAACCACCTAGCATAATTTTCACACACAGTAAATGTAAGTCTGAATTCTGAAAAGGACGAATACAAAAGGGGGAACGATCCCCTAGCAACGAGATAAATGACGATCATCAATCAATGAACCAATTAGAGCGCTTGGAATGTTCTCGACACTTCAGAACCTTCCACGGGGTTTTATTTTATAAATAGTATAAACACGAGAGCGGCCGTTTAAATTTTTGTTTTGTTCTGGTTTTATATAAGTTAACGTTAATATTATTAGTAAGATGCCTCCCAAAAGTACCGCCTGGAAATATTTTTCCAAAACCTCTGACAAAATGCAATATTTGCCTTAAGTCCCTCAAACTTCTGGCAATATCATGAATTTATCTGGACATTTGAAGGCAAAACATAGTGATATTTACAACGAGTATTTTGAGTCATCAACGAATCCCAAGGCAAAAAGCAAACCACACAATCCGGACGCTGCGGCCCCAGCCATTCCAAGCATTTCGTTGACTGAAACGGAACATATAGAAGAAACCGTAAGTTCGTATTCCACTATTCATAGGTTCCATCAAAAAACTTTGTAAAACAGTTTCCCAAATGTGATTTCTTTTAAAAATGGTGGAGATATGCAAAGCAAAATTTCTCAAGCTATTCTTTACATAATTTGTAGAGATTCTCATCCGATTTCAATCATTGAAGACGAGGGTTTTAAACACTTGTTAAAAGTAACCGTGCCTTTATATAGTGTTCCATAACGAAGAACAACAGATTCAAGGATAGATCAGAAGTACCAAACAGTGTCATTTATGTTAAAAGAGCGATTTAGCAATGTCTCAAATGTGTGTCTCACAATAGATAGTTGGACAGAAAAATCGATGTTTCAAAACATCGATGGTTTTGGGGCGATGTTTTATTAGCATCGATGCTTTAATATTGAATATCGATGTTTCAAAACATCGATGTTTTGTTGTCGGTGTCGCATCCCTAAATCAAACGCCTCGCATCGTCTGGAATGTAGCCCTGTCAGCACTATGGAAAATTGCTCTCGGATAGGTGGTAGGATGTATAGAGCACGCAAGTGGCGGAGAAGCGTTGAAAATTGTCCTTGTAAATTCAGAGAACATTTTTCAGAATCAAATTAATGACCGCAGAGTTGTCACTGGCAGTTTAACTTGATATGGTTTTTCATAAAATTCTAGATTTTTAAAAAATTATTATTATTATTACTTTTTAAACATTTGAAGACGATGAAACAAAGTCACTATATGTTAGTAATTTCCCTTCAAACGCTTTTAAAGACATTAATGTCAGCAGGATGCTAACATCAGTTTATGTCTATCTCCCCCCCCCCCTCCCCTAATTAATATATATATACTCGTGTGTATATATATATATGTGAGACGAATTCCCTCCCCAGTGGTCGAGAAACGTACTACCCCATTCCTGACAGAGCTGAGATGCCGGAGAGGGCAATGACCCCCGCCCCCCTTGTCCGCGAGAGGAGAGATTATGTCGGGGGGAAAAGGGCTTCGCTGGCTGTTACGAGATGGAGGGACTCTGAGACGAGCTCCCGACGTGAGAGGCGCGTGACGTTTAAAGAACTGCAGACGCTTTTAAACCCTTTTTACTATACTTGAATACATTGGTTATTGTTAGATTTTAGGAGGGATTTCTGCTTTAATGAATGCAAATTCTCCTTCACACAAAAGGTATCCCACATTTTTGGGCGCTTGGCCCGGGATATTTGAGAAAGGAATTTAAGTGAGTTAGGTGGATACAGTAGTGATAACGAGACGCCAAGCTTCGCTTTGTTGTGGAGCTAGGACGGAACTGTGGAAGTGAAAAAGACTGTTGTGACGGGATATTACTACGCTCGTGAAAGTGGATTATTCTTCTGCGACGCCGGAATTAAAGGTGAGCGTATCTTTATAATTAAATATGGAAAAACTGGAAGACTGTCCGCAGATTTCGAAACATTTGAAGTCATTTCCATTCAGAAACATTAAACTTGTTTATCGTATAATATTTGAAGACGAAGGTGATAGGACGAACCGCAAAAAATTAAGGTCTTTTAGTGAACTAAAATATGAAAATGAAAATGATGCAAGTTTTAAGAGGAAAACTGAATATGTTTCTTCCAATTTTTCCACAAGTGATTTAATTACTGTACGCAATATATTGAGCTTGGATAATAAGGGTAGCAAACCAGAACTGGTTAAGAGAACTGTTATTAATTTGAATTATATGAATATTTTGCAACAGAATATTATTGTTGTTGTTGTTGTTGATGATGATGATGATTTTGATGACGAGAACGAATTAAGTGAAAGGGAAAATAGTAATAGTGTACAAATAAACAATGCTTCTACCATTAGCGCAATTAACAGACCCATGATAAATTTTAACGACGTAGAAGCCATAGTTAAACCTTTTGACGGTTCATCATCTATGACCGCTCGTAAATGGGTTGATGAGTTTGAGGATATGTCGGATTTATACCAATTATCTGACTTGCAGAAATTTATTTTCGTTAAGAGATTGATCGGTGGGAGAGCAAAATTGTTTCTTGACAGCGAAAAGAATGTCAAAATATGGTCGAGAATTAGACAGACGCTTATTAAAGAATTTTCCGCGGAGACGAATTCAGCCGACTTACATTCCGCTTTAAGAAGCACAAGACAGGGAGGGAATGAACCAGTCATTATTGATTATTATTTTAGGATGAAGGAAATCGCGTCGCGTGGAAGTATTGAAGATAGTGCAATTATACAATATATTATGAAATGAAATTAATGATTTAGATGTAAAAAAACACATTTTATACGGATAAAGAATTTGTGGAAAATGAATTTGAATGTAACAAAAATTCAGAAGATTTAACTCTTGAGAAATGTGATGTGCCCGATGAAAAAAATGTCGATAGAAGAGAATTAGGGGATCAAGAACTTGCCACAACTTTTAATGATGAAAATGGTACATTTCAGAACTTTTATAATCAAGTGGAAATACAGAAAGTCGAAGCAAAGTTATTGTCAGATGATCATTTGAGTAATTCTGAATGGGTTACAAAACATCAGAAATTACTGCAAGAAAAAGAAAGAGCAGAAAAAAGGGCTAAAAAGTTAGAAGAAATGGATGAAGAGTTTGGTGTTGGTGCATTAGTAGAGGAAGAGTTTCAAAAGAGCAAGGCTTATACTTCACGACGTTTAGAAGGACTTACAGTTGCTCATGATGTTGAAGTTTTCAAGGAAGGAACACGAATTATTCTAACTTTAAAAGACAAAGTTGTCCTTGGAGAGGAAGAGTATGTTTTAGAAAATATGAATATTATTGATAGTGAACGCTATTCAAGGAATGTAGAAAATAAAAGAAAGAAACGTGATTATCAGCCCTATGAAGAACCAGAGTATGATGAATTTGGAATATTGAAGAAAAAGAATATGCCTTCAAAGTATGATGAAGTAATTGATGGTGAGTGAAAGAAATTCTTTGTAGGTTCTGAAATTGCACAATCTTATAATACTAGCAGAGAACAACAATTAGAGTTTATCATAATGAAATTAAAACAACGAAATAAGATGTCACTTGAAATGCCTGAACTGAAAGTGGCCAATGATTACTACACTCCCGAGAATATGATGCAGTTCAAAAAACGAAAGAAGAAAAGGAAGATTCGAAAAACTCTTCTTTTGAAACCAGACGATTTGCTTACAGAAGTGTTGGATGATGGAAAAGATTTGCGATCACGGAAAGGAAGAATTCGAGGAGTTGATGAACCAACGTTGATGCTCTTGAAATGACAGTTGTTGAGAAGCCTTGTTTGTCCACTGTTATTGATGATGGAAAAGGTGGAAAAGAACTGTACAGTGCTTTAAACAAAGCAAAAAAGATGAAAGAGAGGAAAATTATGAACACTATTCAAGAAAAGGTTAGTGAAATTCTTAATAAAACTAATGTTGCTGAAAATTGCGCTGCTGTTGATTCTAAGGGAATCAATATAGAACTGAATTCTGTTGCTGACTTCTGTAGAATACTCGGTGAGGTTCCTACGTGTGGTATGTCTGGCGACAGAGATGAACAGACAGATAAGATGACGGATTTAGAAAGAGAGCTTTTAGAAGAAAAACAGAATCAGGAATTAAAAGCTCAGAATCGTGGAGCGTGGAATGAAGTTAACATCGATGAAAGGCTAGCTGAAATATCTGTGAGAGAAAATGAACCTATTTTAGAGGAAGAACCAGATGTTAATTTTCGTATAGCTGGAGCTCTCAAGTTAGCTAATAAAAAGGGATATTTAGACAAAGAGTCTAAAAAATTGTCCAGTGCCCCAAGAACTAACCAGTGAAATCACAGTCGTACACAATAGAAGAGAAATTTTATGAAGATGATAAAGATCGAAAGAGGGATAGATATACGGGCCCTGTACAAGAATTCTATGACAAGGACTCTATCGGATTGCAAAGGCGAAGTCGAACGATCGTTACGACCTAGAAAAGATTGGCTGTCATGAAGGGCCAATTAAGACCAGATCAGCTGCTGATCACATAAAACTATGGTCTAATGATCTGTAAATAATTTTAACGCAAAATACTGTTGTTTTCCTTTTTCTTTTTTTAGGATTTATTTTGAGTCTAACAACGGAAGGCTCCGCGAGGTCACTTCGGTGTCATGATGGCCGCTGTGAGACGAATTCCCTCCCCAGTGCTCGAGAAACGTACTACCCCACTCCTGACAGATCTGAGATGCCGGAGAGGGCAATGACCCCCGCCCCCCTTGTCCGCGAGAGGAGAGATTATGTCGGAAAAAGGGCTTCGCTGGCTGTTACGAGATGGAGGGACTCTGGGACGAGCTCCCGACGTGAGAGGAGCGTGACGTTTAAAGAAGAACTGTAGACGCTTTTAAACCCTTTTCACTATGCTTGAATAAATATACATTGGTTATTGTTAGATTTTAGGAGTGATTTCTGCTTTAATGAATGCAAATACTCCTTCACACAGAAGGTATCCCATATATATATATAATTAATTTAAAGGTATTATTTCGTGTAGGTCATTCGAGTGATAGTAAAATTCTTTTCCTATGGTAGGTTCGTCATTACAGTACAGATTACGCATAAAAATTTGAACTTTGATCAAGGTAAATTCACAAAATATTTTATTCAAAAATCTCTGGTCTGATAGCCTGCGTATGTGGCCGCTTATGTAAAGGTAGATTTTTTTCCCGTAAATGGATTAGGTTTCTAAGCTTTTAGTCGTGTGAAGCAAGAAATCCTCCCTCAAAACATGCACAAAGTATTGTGTTTCAATTCCAGTGCCTCAAAATTAATACCTACAATTATGATTATCAGTTCTAATCTTTGTCGAAGGTTAGCTAAAATACACTCTATCACAAAAAATATATGCACCCAGAAGGGAACGAGCTACTATCACAAACTTAACATGCATGTAGTGTATGAGGAATAAGCAAATAATTACAAATTCAGAAGAACAGACCGTTTTATTAAGAAGATATGGCATGAAAAACGTTACAAATCAGTAAGAAGTAAATCCACATCTAGCAGCTTTACAAGCCGAAACACGGCGTGGCATCGGATCAATGAGGTCACCTATGACATTCTGCGAAAGATCATGCCATAATCTTTGCAACTGGGCAGTTAATTCATCAGTATTCTGGTACGATTGCAGTTGCCTTCCAAGCACGCCCCAGACGTGCTCTATTGGCGAGGTCTGGTGACCGGGCAGGCCATGGGAGAACGTCATATCCTTAAAGACATTGTTGGGAGAGTCGCGCAGTATGTGGACGAGCATTGTCTCGCTGATAAATGGCACCTGGGTGACTTGATAGCATAGACAGTACAACTGGCGTTAAAATCTCCACGTAACTGCGTGTCGTCAAAGTGCGTTGAAGGACGACTAGAGGAGCGTAGAGGACCGGTGGCCTGGCCGCCTCCACACACACATCAGCATTGAGACTGAATCGGGATTCATCGCTGAAGATCACACGCCTCCAGTCGGTCACACTCCAGCCTGCTCGAGGTCGGCAAAAATCCAATCGACACTGCCTATGATGTAGGGTCAGTGGTAGGCGTCTTAATGGACGTCGGCCAGTCGTCTCCGAATGGTTTTGGAACGACCTGACCCTCCGCGACGGTAGACTATCCCTTCCGTGATCCATTGTTGCCAACACCGAGCAAATACCATATCGCTACGACCGAGGTGGCGGCCGATATGCCTGTTCGACCAACCTGCTTCTCTGAGGCCTACTATATGCCCTCTCTCAAAGTCCGACAATTGTTCGTACTGTCGCCGGTTACGTCTCAGAGGCATCTCTATTCACAATACCGTCCATCCAAGTCGACAGATTTGTTTGAATAACCCTATGGCACGAGCAATCATGCTTTTAAACTCTCCCAGCTGCGCATCTCATATGTGCATAGCGCACTTACCCTTGGCGTCGAAATTTTAATCATTTGAATATCTCTTACCAGACTACATTCCTGCCAAGTTTTGTGATAGTAGCTCGATTTCTTCTGGGTGCATACATTTTTTTTGTGACAGAGTGTATTTCGAGCTGTATCAGTTCTGACGATTCACGAAACCACATTCAATCCTTCACTTATATATATATTTTTCGTGATATAAAACTTTATTTGATAACACCAGAATGTGTATTCGATGAGAAAATTCTTTACTTTAGATTATGACTACTTTTATCATTGGTATTTTTCAGAATTATCTTTTATCTCAAACATAAAGTGTACTATATATATATATATATATATATATATATATATATATATATATATATATATATATATATATATATTAAGCACCACATCACGTAGTGGAGATGATTCTCGTTTGCAAGAACGGCACATCACGAAGAATCACTCGGGATTCATGAACTCAGGTAATTGTGGACGCTGCGAAAGACTCGAGGAGAGGCATTGAAGGAGCACACTTAACAGACATGATAAGCATCAAGTCCGTGAAATATTTTTATTAGTCCGAATAACGAAGACTGCACAAGACATTTCAGTACTCATTGAAAACGGGTGACTTCACAAAAAGGCACAAATAAACTAGCCTGGACCTGCTGGAGATTTAGTGTCGGTGAACATTATACTGTATGGACGAACATGGACGGACAGCGGAGCCGCGCGAAGATAACAAAAAGCGAAGCAGGGACGACACCACGACAAGGCATAGAGCAGACAGAAAAAAAGCCCGCAGAAAACCCGTGCTCTGGCTTATATACGAAGGGTTCATGACCCTGACACTAGGGGGCCAAAATCTTCTAATTGGCTATCGGCGAACATCTGACCTCGTGAGTCAAAAGTCGTATAACCTTTCGAAAGGCGCGAGATAGACTTGTGATGTTGAATCATGTTTTAAAAATAACTTTACTGTTTTGCGCACGTGTGTTTAAGGGATAATATGGTTGGTTAAGTCGTTTATTTTTAGATCACAGTTGGGAGAAAGGGGCTGTACTTCATTGAGAGGAAACAAGGAAAATTTAAAATACGCATTAGATTAATAATAGTGGGGCGTTATTATTATACACACACATACTATATATATATACACAGTGGTACCTCCCTTAACGAACACTCCCGAATAGCGGACACCTCTAATTAACGGACATTTTTACGAGTCCCAATCCTTTTATATAGAACAATCCATGCTATTCCTCTGGATAGCGGACACTCCGAATAGCAGACAGGTATTTTTGAAAAACTTTCAATGAGGAATTTGCACATGTGGGGAAAATGCTCATTTCTATTTTTTATTAACAGATTGGTTATCAAATTGTTCGAAAACATCAATTAAAACGTATATATAGATCTAAATAATAAGAATTTTAAATTTAAAATAAGCGAAAAGTGTTGAAAAATCATGTGACCTCAAAACGCTACGTGATTGGTTCTGACGTCACTATGCACCATGCTTCAATGTTTACATTTGTCTAGCGCGAGATTCTACGTTTCCTCCTCTTAAACTAACATTTTAAAATCATATTTTTTTTCTAATTTGGTTTAATTTTTCTAATTTTAGTTTGTGGCTATTGTTTATTCCCCCTTTTTTTTAAATTATATTCTATCGTCGTCTTTATTCTTAGTTTTATTTCTGTTTTGTTTACCATGGCGTTATTACCCGGTTTTGCAAAAGGGCAATCTGACAACCTGCCTAAAATGGATTCATTTGCAGTGTTTTCCTTTTTGGGAAATAATCCAAGTTTTATGGGAGCAGAAACACGAGGATTTAAAGTTCAGAGGGATGTATATATGTGTTTGCATTTTTTATTCTAGTTATGTAATGTAGATTGTAGAACGCTGACGTGCGTTGTACTTTACACAAACTTTAAAGTTACACATTGTTTATGCGTATTATTAAATTAATATCGTACTCTAAAAGTTTAATAAACAGCTTCTATTATTATTCATTCATAGTACATGTTTAATTTTGTAGAATTAATTAGCTCTGCAACATTACAAGTAGTGTCTGTTATAGGATATTTAGTATTTTTAATTGTGTATTAAAAAGTTGACAGAAATTAAAAACACTACCAAATTTACGAATGTGTTCAGTGTTCTGCATTCATATCATAGAAATATGTGTATTTTAAATGGTAAAGGAATTATAATAAATCTGAACTATGCATGATAATTAAACTTTTGACTAATCACATACTAAGTGGTGCAAAGAAACAAATGTTTACTACTCAAAATAATTTTAAACAATCCTCTAACTCCATAATTTTGTGTTTTAAAAACACATTTTTAAATTAATGCTTTAGTACTTAGAAAGTTACTTTTACTTAGATTTGGACGATAAGGCTATGGAGATAATGCTGTAGGATATGTTCAGGTAAAAAGGGATGGAGACATCTGTACAGTCAATGCAAGGGTGACACCAGAACATAATGTCACAAAAAAGACTTACAGTGTGGAACTGAAGTTGAATGAAAAGGAAGAAAATGTCCTTTCCGTCCAATGCAATGATTGTGCAGCATCTTTGGATGAGTTCCTTTATGTATTATATTTAATTTTATCTAAAAGTTTTAATGATAGTGTGTTTGGGGTAGATACAATAGACCATCCATGGTTAGCTTTCCCCGCTTTAAGTAATTTATAAATAATTAGAAATACTTCAGCAGTTATAAAAAAATCTTTTTAATACAATACTTTATACATTTTATGTAAAAAACTAGCACCCAAAACTAGTGTAAAAAGATTAATTAAAAATAAACTTACAAAATAATTAATATATTTTATGCTTTTGTCCCATTTTGCACACAAATTGTATTTATTTTAAAATTTCATCACCTACCCCCAACCCAGCATCTGGTGAATTCCATTGTAACGGACGAAACATTCACACACAAAATAAATAATAAAAAGATTATGAGATGCATATTAATGCTTCAAAATAGGAGAGTATTATTTTTTCCTGATAAAACCAATTCCTGATAAAAACTAAACATAAACTTGACAGGTTTCAAAATTTATTTCTGGTGTATTTAAGCTGAAAAAAAAAATCTTTAATGTAACGGATGCTACATAAAATGGAACATCATTTGTACTATAGCATCATAAGATAAAAAAATCTGTGAATCTATTATGTCAATTTGTTCAAAAATTTTAAAAATAACATCACAAGACATGCCTGTAATTTATCAGAACCTTGACATAAAAAATCAGTCATTTTTTTCTGTAATAAAAAATATTAAAACTATTTGTAACAGATGTTACATATAATACATGATGCTGCAACTGTACCCTTAACTAGGATATTTATATTCAAAACAGTCAAAAACATGGAATTATTTTACTTTTATAGTTTTTACATAAATATTAAATTTACTCCAATTAAATTCAGTGGCATAATTTACGTAAGTAATAAGGTATAAAAATGATAATTTTACTTGCTAAAAAAACTTACAAATAGATATTTTCCCATTACATCCCCTACAAAAGAAACTTAATATAAGGAAAAAGCAATAGTACGTTCTAGTTCTAGAGGTCATAAGCTTTCCAATGATATATAACACTTAATAATTTGTTTAAAATGATTTTCTTTCGTAATGGTTTCATGTTAGGTGGAATTCACCATCTGGAGAATATAACTCATAACAAAACTCGTTGTGTTTACAAATATATTTAAATATTTATTTAAGTGGAAAATGTCAAAACTTGTATTTTAAATTCATATTTGCTGCAATGATTTGGCAAATCATCTGTATCACATTAAAACTCACAATTATAGCTAAATTAAAAATTATTGAATGAGGATTTTTTTTTTCGTCGCGTTTCATTGCAACTGTCCATGATTTCCTTTTGACATTATCTGTTGGAACACTAAAAAAAAGCTTTCCAGGTGTATTTACCGTTGTGCTTGTGCAGCAAGGTACTAAACAATATTTAAAATTTTCTGTAACACACTTTGACATCTTAAAAATAAAGAAAAAACACTAGATATCAAACTCAAACTACGCAACACAATCCAAACACCGAAGTAAACAAATTCGCCATAGTGCATTGTGACGTCACATGTATCCGCGTAGGAAAAGTAGCGTTTTTGAGACAAAGTAAATAGTGCGCGTTTAAAAACAAATTATGTTAACTTTTAGAGTTCTAAAACTAAAAAAAAAAGATGCTTTCGATCATATTTTTCTATTTTCTATATCATAAATGTAAAATAAAAAAACGTGCAAATTCCTCATTATTTTAGCAAACATTTCAAAATTATTCTAACAAGCAAGCTAAAAATATATGCTTATGGGTCTTTACAACGCATTTTTCTCGACTCCTCCTTTCCGTACTTGACACAATGGAATTTGACTCTAAAATGGGCACAATGGCATTCTTCTGCCCCCTCCTCACCCTTTCTTCCTTCCTATTCTTCCAAAACTTGCCTTGTTTCTTGGAATTTAAAGGTGCGAAACCTGATTTGTGGGCGCTTGGTCGTTGGTCACTGCCGAGGCTAAAACTTTACTTGTCTATTCAGTTTAGTGCGACAGTGCAAACTGATTCAGATCGTGATGGCGTCGAAAAGGAATATTGAATTTGAAAGAAAAAATTGACGTTTTGGAAGTTGCTGAAAAGGAAAAGCTGAGCGTTCGTAGCCTTGCCGAACATTTCCACTTTGGTAAAACGAAGATTAAGGAATTTTTGAAGGATAAAGAAGGAATTCGAAAAATGTTGGTCCTGAATTCGAACGAAAATTTGAAAATCTTGAAGTTTCGTACGACAGAAACAAGTGAAATTGACGAAGTGTGGATGAAATGGTTCCTTTCTGCTCGTGCAAAGAACATTCCTCTAATTGGTATTTTGCTCCAAGAAAAAGCCATAGAAGTCGGTGAAAGTGTGGGATTAGAAACTTTTAAGGCCTCAAATGGACGGCTGGAAAAATTCCGGACTCGTCACAACCCATCTTTTAAACAGATTTGTGGCGAAAAAAAATCTGTAAATTAAAATGAAGTAACAGATTGGATTGGAAAGCTTAAATCTTTGTGCGGAGGATATGATAACACAGACATTTTCAATGCCGATGAGACTGGCCTCTTTTACCGCGGACAAGACCTTATGTTTTCAGGCTGGCGGGAAAATTTCAAAAGAGCAACTCACTCTTTTGTTGTGTTGCAATATGCTGGGAGACTTCAAAACTCCAGTTGTTATTGGAAAAGCTAAGAAGCCTAAATGTTTCAAGAACATTGATGTACGAAAACTTAGTGTTTCGTGAAAGTCATATAGGAAAGCATGGATGACCACTGAGATAATGAGTGATTGGGTGGTGGAGTTAAACAACAAAATGAAAAAACAAAATAGAAAAATCATTCTGTTCATGGACAGTGCTACTTCCCATCCTGATGATTTAAAGCTCAAAAGTATTAATTTAGTTTTCTTGCCTCCTAACACCACTTCGATGCTACAGCCACTTGATCAAGGGATTATCCGCAGCTTTAAAGTACGATACAGAAAGCTGCTTCTGAGACATGTGCTTTCACGGATTATCTCCTGCAAATCCAGCGAAGAGTTGGCAAAATCGGTGTCTGTTTTGGATGCAATTTCCTGGACTACGTCAGCCCTTAAAAAGGTGGAACCTGGGCGAGTTCTAAAAATGTTTTAAGAAGACGGGATTTTTGAGTACAAGCGAAGTGGCAACTGACAGTGCTACCGAAAAAAGCAAAAAATAACTTGTGGATCTAATAGCCAATTTGGATTCAAATGTCAGCGTTGAAGAGGAAGTCAAGATCGACGACGATTTATACATTGAGGAAAAAAAACCTGCGTGTTTCCAATTTCATTCATCGGGCCACCACTGAAGCACTGGCCCTTTCTGAGGATGAGGATGAAGAATCGCCAACGGAAGACTGCAAAATCAAAGATTATTCGGAAGCACTGAAATACACCGAACAATTAAAACAGTTCTTTCTGAACAATGAAGATTCGGAGGAACTAGCAAAGTTAAATGCTATGAAGATTCACCTTGAAAAACAGGTTTGCTGTGCAAAAAAGAGAAATCAAACTTTGTTAACAGATTTTTTTTCAGTAGTAATTAAAATAATTTAACTCCTATACATTGCATTTTGGGATTATTTAAGGCAAGATAAAAGGATTAGCACACATTTAAAACGTAAAATAGTAAATAGTTATTTTTTTCTTATCTAATTAATTTTTCCATTTTAATTAAAATTGCAGCCGTAATTTTCAATCAAATGTCAAACAGAAGTGCAAAAACTTTTTTTTAAAAAATGTTGTCCTCTCCAATACCGGACACCTCCTAATAACGGACAAAACTTTTGGTCCCGTGACTGTCTGCTTTTCGGGGGTACCACTGTATAATATTTTCCAGTAGCCGATCAGTACTTTCATACGGATAAGGCTTTTCATACGGAGGGCATCCTCTCTTGTGAATAAATCACTCTTTCAGTGCACGATGATACGAGAACATTTACAATCAGCTGAAATTCTTCAGATAATTAACATCATGAAAAAATAAATTCTGTGTATTTTAGATCAACTTTTATAGCATGTTGAATACTAATTTTTGTTAAAAATACTAAAAGATTATAGTTATTTCAAGTCGTAAATATTTAAAAGATATGTGGCGACGATATTTGGTGTATGGGGTGTATTTAAATCTTTAATTAATAATTACAGTTGGGATAGTAAGGTAGGATAAATCTTTACAATCTTTAAAATTAATTTACAATTAATACTAGGTTTCAGTTAAATTTAAGTACAATATTTGCCATTAGTGGTTAGTACATTTTAAAGACTTGCGTTGTGTGTAGCAATAACCAAAATTATAATTAAAGTTTACCCTAGGTTCGAATTTACTGTTGCATCACTGTGGTGATTAATGAGCCAAAAAGAAAATGCAATTAAATCTAATAAAATTACCTCTCTATCATTGGAGTACACCTGAAAAATAAAATTACTTCACCTAAAAGAAAAAACTTCAAAAATTCAACTCTGCTGAAATAAAAAAACCTAAAGCTAAAAATTAGAAAATTAATTCCAAGGCAAAGACCGACATGACAAGTTATACATTAACATAACAAATTTATTCAATTCAATCTCCTTCACATTATTACACTATATCTTAACAAAATGGTTAACCACCTGAGGATTCCAACATTTCCTCCCAATAAACTCATATTAATCACAAAAAAAAATCTGAATAATTGCAAAACAATTTTCTATTAATATAACCTTTGCTATCATGGTGGCTGGTGAGAAAAAAACGTTTAAATGAAAAGTGATAAAAAAAATCAAAAGAAAAACTAAAGAAAAATTCATTAATAAAAAAAAAGAAATTAAAATCATATTACCAAATTAAATGCTGCAGCAAAAAAATAAAACTATAATTTTATGAAATCACGAGGGAAACCCCAGGCCAGCGCCATTCTATAGCGT
Source organism: Dolomedes plantarius (assembly GCA_907164885.2). Taxonomy (NCBI): domain Eukaryota; kingdom Metazoa; phylum Arthropoda; class Arachnida; order Araneae; family Dolomedidae; genus Dolomedes; species Dolomedes plantarius. Next base: position 157,423,942 of record OU015495.1, on the reverse strand, counting down.
GCTGGCCGCCAAAAATCAAGTCATCGCTCTCCATCATGGGTCCCGGGTCAGATCCCAGCTTCTTGGCTAGCCTGTCCCCTCTCTCCCTCTCTCATTTTTTCGCACCCTCCGCCCCCGAGTTCGACGCTACGTCTCTTCCTTTGGATTCCGCGAGGAAGTAAGAAGTTCCAACGCACGCCGTCGATTTCGGACGAGGAAAACGTTGAAGTTCTGAATTAGCCGAAGGATACTTTTCTCCGACTCATCGTTGATTTTTCATCTTATTATTTTATACCATCGTTGTTGTTTCCTTATTTCCTCCTTGAAAACGCCGCCATCCACAAGACACTGTACCCATCCGCACCTTCTGATATTCTCCTCCTTTCTCCTCTCTGGCTCGAGGGGGGGGGGGGGGCTGGTTGGTTGTGCATCACGAAGAAATGGCGAAGACAGGGCATATCAAATTACCAAGGACAGCGGCCAGCAGAGGTAGCGATATGAACTTGTTACCAAGCGCAGAGTCAGTTTTTGGGAAAGAAAGAAAAACAATGAATATCTCTAAAACATACCATTTAACTAAATTTCTTCAACCTTTGAAGTAAAATTCACCAGTCAAATACGTACCAGCCACCTCACAATTATTTCAAAATAAGGCTTATTAATTTATCAATATTTTAACAATATAACATGTGATGATCTATTTCAACTTAATTCTTCACAATGTCAAAACATTTAGAGAAATTTGCGCACTATTCTCCAAATGCGATGACATTAATCAAATCAATTAATATTTGATCACCACAAGTTTAACCAAGTATATTTAGCAGAGGCTTAATAAATCTATAACAAAGCACAACCGTTACTAACATTTAATTGTTTACTTTACTAACTTAATTATCTCAACCCCCGCTATTAAAATAACCGTTAATTATTTAATAAACTATTAATTATCATCACCACAATACCGTTACTAACATTTAATTGTTTACTTTACTAACTTAATTATCTCAACCCCCGATATTAAAATAACCGTTAATTATTTAATAAACTATTAATTATCATCACCACAGATACACAGCTGAGAGGCAAACATGCATCGCAGATTAAAACTATAGCTGTCATTTAAAGAAAAGAAAAAAAAAAGTTTTCTCCATTGAGACTAATAATGAAATTATCTATATACATACAAGAAATTTTTTTAATATATATATACAGTGATTTCCGCTTATAAGAATCACGTTTGTTATTACTGTTTTTGATTCTTATAAGCGGTTGATTCTTATAGCCGAAATTTAGGTTTTTGGACAGGCACACACACACCTATATATACATATATTAGATAATTTACCATAAAATGCTCTTTAATTTACGTTAATTATCTTTTATTAAAATTATTTTTTATAATTTTAAAAATATAACTTAATTTCTAGACCTATAAGTAGATACACATGATTATAGTACGAGAAGAAAAAATTTCAATATTTGTTACAACATAACTGCTTAACAGTTTTAACATTTCAACTACAGGAAGGGAGCAAGAAAAAGTTTTCTATGGTAGTTTGACGTAATGAAGTTTTCAGGAGGCTGTTTATACCTCTTTCTATACTAATAGTCTCAGACGCAGATTCGCCTTCTAGCTTACATTTCACGGTTTGATAACGTGCTGAATCTACTAATGTCACGTTTGCCTAAGTGACAGTGGACGTGGACACTTCGCCGAAGATTTATGTGTTTCAGGGTCCAGGAAGCCGCAACCGGGATGTGGGAGGTGGGGAAAAAAAGAGTCCCTTTTTTTGTTTGTCAGTGGAGAAAAGTGAAATTGGACCCGAACGGGTAAAAATGCCCCTGGGTCAAGCTAATAGGACAGTGTTGTGCTAAAGCATTTAAGAGAAAACTATTATGTTACATGTCTAACAAAGAAAGGGATGAATTTTACTACTATATTCCATCCCATCTTATCAATCTTTCTTTAAAAAAAAAGAACGATCTTCGTGCCTTTTGAGGGTTTAAGGGGCTTTTTTTGAAAACAGAAAGGAAAGCGAATAGTGTAAACTGATTCTTAAAACCAGTGGATTGATTCTTTAAAGCGAAAATTTTAACATGGAAATAATACATTCGTTTTTGTTTTCGCGATATTGATTCTTATAAACGGTTGATTCTTATAACCACTGATCACTATAAGCGGTGGTTACTGTGTATATATATATATATATATATATATATATATATATATATATATATATATATATATATATATATATTAATTAGAAAGAGGAGAGAGTTAGTTAGTTGGTTAGTTTTAGTTTTCAGCTACTCTAAAATTTAACGAAAGTAAGACATCCGATTATTATTTCTTTCACTAATGTAAATTTTCAGCTCTTATCAGGAAAGCAGAAAAATATACCATTGGTCGTAAACGAAATAGGAAACGATTCTTGAGAAGAAACAACGAATTAATCGAGAATCAAATAAAATATAGACGTTTAATACGAACAAAAAAGTAACCAGTATTTGTTATAATTATGGAGAAAGATCAAGTTCCGCATAATTGCAATACAATAAAATGATTTTACTTTGATTCAAAAAGGGAACCCGGAGGTAAGCGGAGAAAATGTCTGTAATGAAATATAACTTGAGTTTTTACTTGATAAAAAAAAGGTTGAAGTATACAATATTCTTCAACGTCATTGAAATATGTAATTTAAAAACTAGACTGATATTTAATACGATGAGATTCATTTTTATTACCTTTTAAATTTGTATACAAATCGAAAACATGTCGATAACTTTGACCACTTTCAACAAAATATTTTATTAAATATATACCAAATACCTACAGATATTTGGTAATTCTTAATGCAATTCAAATTTTTATCTTAATTTAAATACATGGATTTCTTTTTATTTGCTATTTGTTCTCTTGGGATCCTTCTTCCTACTCCCTGAGAGATTTGTCAAAAATTCAAGAGTAAAGATTCAGGTGCATGTTATTTTTGATGTGCTGCCATCTATTAGCGGTAAAAAAATTAATTCACTTCAACATTTTTATAAAATTAGAAGTTATATTTAGGCCCTAAATATTCTCCCTCACATCTGACTCACACAGCATATTGAGATAATAAATGGTGAATATTGATATTTACCGTAAATTCTTAATGTATTTGCACAAATTTCACACAAAAATGCAAATTCTAATCGATTTCAGATATATTTTATAAAAGAACAATCAGCACACGTTAACCAAGAAAATGAAACTGAGTTGCACTTTGTGATTAAACTTTGTGTATAATTCTGTACCTTAGAACAAAAAGGGCCAAAGTCCATTTTAATCAAATGTCAGTTACAGCAATGCAGAACATCAATGATAGTATAAGGATTTTTACAAATCTTAGGACATTGGCCCTTTTGACATTTAATGTATATCCTACCCTGATTTCACTCATACAATTCACTCAAATTTCAAAGTTTTGGAGATTGGTCCTTTTTGTTCCAAGTTACAAAATTATTTGGATATGAAGAATTATAAGCAGCCAGTTGTGCTAGTTTGAATCCCATATCACACAGCAAATTCTAATATCTTTCAGTGAAGTTTTAAATAACAGCATTTAGCACAATGTAACCAAGAAAACGAAACTAAGTTACTATAATATGGTCTTACTACCTTCATCTTTAATTGGTTAAAAACAACTATTAACAATGAGTTGTGTTAGTCTGAATCGTATGAAAAAAATCCATTGATCATACAGAAAACAGTAGGTAAATAATAATAAATTTAGAAATAACCCAGCCGAAGTAGGTCATCAATTATCAAGTACAGAAATAATATACATTCAGTAATTAATTGATGAAATATTTTATTACATAAAAATTCTTAACGGCTGTACATCAGTTAAAATCAGTTGTAAATATTTCAGGAGAAAAAAGTTTGTGTTATTATATATTTGTAGATATTTTCCACAGTGATCTGCTACCTCTTATTCATAATCAGAGTGGTTAGTGAGAGAGTGGGTATACTGAAATCGAAACCTGTAGCCAATTTATTCACTTTTAAGTTATCTCAAGCAACTGTTTATAATCAGTCTATTTAAAATATAATTTTCCTATTGAATGACAATTGTTAGATTAAAACTGTTAATTTTTTAAAATATAAGAATTTTCATCAGTGGCGTAGCGAGGGGTGGGCAAGGGGGTCTATCATGCTCCGGGCGCCACTCGTGCAGGGGCGCCAAAATGGCCCTTTTTACTAATTCTATATATTACATTACTATATGTTTTTCTGAAAGGGGGCGCCAAAAAGGTATCGTGCCCCGGGCGCCAGTTATGCTCGCTACGTCACTGATTTTCATATAACAAAAATGCGAACTCACTGTTTCTGACATCGTTATTCGGTTTGGTGTCAAAGTTGCCGGTAGCTGATGAGTGTTAGGAGTTGCCGACTGTAAGTCCCGTATGGTGATTACGTTGTGACACAGCAGAATAGAGGATCCGCCTGATTCTCACTGACGCCGTTACCAAGGTTACCAATTCATCTGATAGATTTACTCGCCAGAAGTTTCGCCAAATTTTAAAGTCCGAGAGTCTGCTGAATTCTTAAACAACTTCATATTTATCCCATTTTTAATTACGGCTGCATAAACGAAGAGAGCAGAATCTGTTAGTGGAATCCAACTCACTTCAATTATATCACTTAAAAGCAAAAGTATTAAGAATTTGAATACTGTTCGATATTTAAAAAAATATATTAGTTCGTAATTCATGTCTATACTGATGGCATACCATTCCTTCTCTTGTCAAATATGTTCCAATATCCTGTGTGTGTTTGTATAATACATGCGAAGAATAAAAATCAGTAAATTTTTATACTCATTCATACAATAAGTTTGACCCGTGTAAAATAAAAATATAAACAACCGCATTGAAAATAAAGCTGTAAAAATGCATTAATAAATTTAATTAAAAATTATCCTTTTAATTATTAAATAATTTTTACGGAGATGTTGAGGAAATCACAGTTTACCGCTTTTATCGAAAAGAATTGTAAACTATGATTAAATAGACGTAAATAAATACTGACGTAAATAAATATATATTAAAAAAGATTTTCCAAGCAGCTTGAAATTAACTAAACTGGTATCTCTAGACTAGTGAACTATTCAGAACATCCCAATTTAACATCAGTCTATTTAGTATAATTAGTCAAGAATAGAAAATTATGAGAAGTCTCCAGGAAGTATTATGTCTCTAAGGCCTACATCTTAACTCAAATTAGCTTTTCATTCATTAATTTGTTTTGGCAAAATTGTAGGAAAGCTAATGGAGATGAAGTTCCATTATCACATTTTTTAAAAATGGATTTATACATTATATTAAATATGAGGTATAATTAAAGCTAAGGTACATTTAAATTTTAAGTATTAATTTTAGTTCAATCATATAGCTGTGTAGGGACAAATAGGAACATTTTGGTGGTGAAAGAGAAACAAAGGGTTGAATAAGCCATAAAGACTCAAAATAAAAACGTGCTCTTGGATTTCGACAGATGTAGTAGAGGCAAAATTTTTAACTAAATGCTAATCAGAAAAATGTTTAAAAGAAATAACATGACAGTGATTCCTGGAGAAAGTTCCTGTCACCAGTTTACGAACGTGTAATGAGAGAAAATATCAAGAGATTGAGGAGTCAATGCCAAATATGGAACTTAAAATGAATTGTATATCTCAATTGTGTATGTCAAGGTTGTGTTTCGAAAACGTTGCTTGTTGACAATGCAAGGGGATTTTTTCTGCATCTGTTTTATTTACTTCATTATTACTCTTTTGCATGTTTCAGTCCAGTGGTTAATGCAAGCATTCTCCTTTTCATTGATTGATGTATTATTACCATGGGTAACAACACAACAAACTTCGTAAACTAATTGGCAAATTTTTCAGTTTTCTTAGTGTTTTCAGATCATTGAGCTTGAGGGATGGTGTGTTCTTAACGAATAGAATAAAGGACATTGTTCGTTTCGATTTCACCGCAGCATACAGTTATTGATAAGGGCGCTTCACGAAAACTCTGGGCTAGCAACAAAATTCTTATTTTCTCTCTTTTGTGCAATCGAAAGGTTGATAAAAATAAAATATGTTCAACGTTATATCGGAGATGTTATCATGCAGATATCGTAGATATCGCATGCGATATCATGCGATATCATATCGCATGATATCATGCGATATCATGCAGATATCGCATAATGCCTTTCCTTTTCTGCACTAATTTCAGAATTAAAGACTCGAAAGTCTATTCATCACTTAGCAATAGATAAAAACATTTATTCTTAAAAAATTTTTGAGATAAATATATCAGTCATTATTTCGGAGAACACTTTGACTTTGCGTCATTTCTTTGATAGCAATGACAAATAAAGGGAAAATTACGCTTTCCACATATCGGAATGCAAATTGTACCAGTTAGAGAAAAAGAGTAATACAGTCGAACCCCGTTATAGAGAACCCGGTATATAACGAACTCACGGATATAACGAACAAAAAATTTGGTCTCGCCATTTTCCTGTTGTACGTAATTTAATTAGTATTGTGTCAGTTTAATGTAATCGATTTTAGTCGATTTAATTCATTAATGACCAGTTTTTAATAGATTTTATCATTTTTTAATACATCATTATTCAATACACATTGCACCTAATGAGTTGAATTCATGGCATTTTTCTTAACGGTTCGGATATAGCGAACCACCGGATAAAGCGAACAAAACCTTTGGTCCCTTGAAGTTCGTTATAACGGGGTTCGACTGTAATTCATATTTTTTTTCTCTTTAGATAATAGAAGAAAGGCTGATTTTAATGGTTGAAATGTCAATTGTTGCATTAGAAAATAATGCTGAGAAAAAACTTGCAGGTAAGATGAAGTTTTAATTTGGTGACCTCAAAATGTCAAGGATGTGAAATCAGGGAAGAAAGTGAGGTACATGCGTTTTCGGCACTGTGTATTCGGTAGGGTCCTCGAGTCGAAATCGGACTATTCGGCGCCGCCTTCAGCGAAAATCTATTTGGTCATGGAGATTATTCAGGTCATTAAATTTTCGTCAAATTTTCATTAAACAATGTAATTTGCGATTTTTATATGCATGAAAAAAGTATTTTAAATTATTTATTAAGGATAATAATGATGAATAGAATTTTGCGTAGTTTAAAGGAGCCAGTGATAAGGTCCTTCGGCGAAATTTATTTGGTGATGGAAGTTATTCAGGTCATTAAATTTTCGCCAAACTTTCGTCAAATTTTCGTTAAACAACGTAATTTGTGATTTTTTATGCATGAAAAAAATTATTTTAAATTATTTATCAAAGATATTAATGATGAATAGAATTTTGCGTAATTTAAAGGAGCCAGTGATAAGCTGAGAAAAGAAAATTTTTGCAGTTAAAACTTATTAAACTTAGTGTAATTTTGAAAAATTGTTAGCCGATCATGAACCAACCCTAAAGCTTAAAAAATTGAGAGATGAAGACAGAAAGGTAGGAGTTAATATTCTTAAATATGATTCTATGTCTGCAATAGAGTATCTGGGGAGCATTGCTCACAATTATCAGATGGCTAATTAAAGTAAAAATATAATTTATAAGGTAAGAAATTAAAATTTTTACAAATCCTACTAATGTCTCCGTGTTCATACTTATTACATGAATTTATTACATGAATTACATTACTTATTACATGAATTTATTTTTGTACATATGTACCGAGTAAATTTTTTCCTTTTGGATTTGGAGAAAAGCACTATACCTCACTCTGCCTCCTGGCTAATTTGTTTCTTAAACCGAGATAAAGGTGTTTTTAACAAGCTTATAGAACGTCAAATCCTCGTAATTACCTCTCCCTATTTTTTTAATTAATATTACTTACACTTAAAAAGTTCGGAATGCAAATATCTGGCGCCGAAACAACTGCGCCGAATTGGTCAGCGCCGAAACGGTCGGAGCCGAATCGCCCGCGCCAAAACGGTCGTGCCGAATCATACCAAACCGTCCTCGAGTGTATGGTGCGCAAAATTTAGAACGGATTGGTCTGAGAGTTTTGAGGAATGTATAGAGATCAAACAGATCCCCAGAATTTCAATCTTATATTCGTGGATTGTATTTCCGCATCCTGAGAGGATGGCAGCGAATAAGCAACATAATCTATATATATAAAACAGTTCCGTAACTGACTCATTCATTCATTCATTCACTGACTGACTGACATACAACGCACAGACCAAACCGCTGGACCTAAAGGGCGGAAATTTTGCATGGCGATTCTTCTAATATTGTAGGGGTGCACTAAGAAAGATTTTTCAAAAATTCTTCTTACATTTTTTTAAATTAAATTTTTAAGCTGTTTTTTAAACTTTTTTTACGTTTGCATTTAAAATAATACATTGAGGGTTATAAAATTTATATCACAAGAAAGATCATAAAAATTCCTTCAAAATGAAATTTTTTTCGAATTTTTACCTCCATTTCCAGATTTTTGGTGAATTTTTAAAGATTAATTTTTAGAATTTAATTTATTAAATGCTGATCACGTGATTTCTTTTTCTGGTACTTTCAATAAATTTATCGTCACGTGCGTAACAACTAAATAGATAAAAAAAAACATTTTTTCTTTCTAATGCAGCAGACGATTGGATATTATCCAAAAAAAATAAATATTCCTTATGATTTTTTTATAAATATATATATATATAAATATTTTTATACATCAATTGTATATATTGATCGTCTCATTTATTATAAATATATATATTTATTTTTTTTGGCATTAAATGCATACATTTACCGTTGTATTTAATTTGAATGTACTCCGTAGCGAAGCGCGGGTTTTCAGCTAGTCTATATATATAAAACAGTTCTGTAACTGACTCATTCATTCATTCACTGACTGACTGACATACAACGCACAGACCAAAACGCTGGACCTAAAGGGCTGAAATTTTGCATGGCGATTCTTCTAATAGTGTAGGGGTGCACTAAGAAAGATTTTTCAAAAATTCTTCTTAGATTTTTTAAAATTAAATTTTTAAGCTGTTTTTTAAGCTTTTTTTACGTTTGCATTTAAAATAATAATTTGAGGGTTATAAAATTTATATCACGAGAAAGATCATAAAAATTCCTTTAAAATGATATCTTTTTCGAACCTTTACCTCGATTTTCTGATTTTTGGTGAATTTTTAAAGATTAATTTTTAGAATTTAATTTATTAAATGCTGATCAAGTGATTTCCTTTTCTGGTACTTTAAATAAATTTATCGTCACGTGCATAACAACCAGATAGACAAAAAAAGCTTTCTTTCTAATACAGCAGACGATTGGATATTATCCAAAAAATTATCCCTTACGATTTTTTTCTAAATATGTATATATTTTTTTACATCAATTGTATACATTGATCGTCGCATTTATTATAAATATATATATATATATATATATATATATATATTTATTTTTTTGGCATTAATTGCATACATTGACCGTTGTATTTAATTTGAATGTACTCCGTAGCGAAGCGCGGGTTTTCAGCTAGTATGTTGATAAAGTTGATCATGATACAATTGTTACGTAAAATAAAAAGCAGAAAATAAATAAATGCACAAAAAATGGGAATGAGTTATACGAAAAATCTAAAAGGAAAACGATGCAAAGTATAAATATGCAGAGTTTTTCGGAGAAGTTTTTCGAAGTTATTGGCCTTATTAAAAAATTAATAGAAGTAATAAAATTATCTTAGCAAACCAGTGGAGAGTCTGAATAGTCAAGGTCGAAGTCAAGGTGGTTTGGTTTACTGAGTACCTAGCGGTGCAGAATGAGCCATTAGGTATGAATAATTTTTGTTTTACAAAATCATCCACAAAATTGTTTCAGTTTACCACAGCACAAAATGCTCAGACCGAATTTTTTTTCCGTTCCTATTGTTTACTAAGGGCAAAATCTAACGAATTGCATTATTAAACATTAGCAGGCAGTTTTTTTAGTTAATGTGTATAACGAGGAATAGCTTAAGGATCAATGGTTCTTCTAGAAAACCCAATTAGACTAATTGCTAATCAGAATTTTGAGTATCAATATGTGGTTCAAAATTTGCAACCCTCCCTGCCTTGAAAGTTATTGGAGATTCTGTTTTATTTAGTGATAAGTGTATACATATATTCAGGACAAAGTACAGTAGTACGGACATATATTGAGGACAAATGACTAAAAATAGTTCTTCAGATTCAGAGCTACTAGGATGACCTACTTTAACTAGTAACATGCATTTATAAATCATTCGTAATAGGTGACAAATATAGTTTTTGAAACAGTTTTTTTCTATTAACCTGATGCGTATAGCTAGAGTCATACAATTATTTTTATTTGTTGACTCGAAAACCCCAAAAAATCTGCAAGTAAGAAAAAAAAGCGGATTTTTATGATCGAATATTAACTCAAGGAAACATATTGATTTTAGGGAACTTCCACTTTTGTCTGAAGAGTTTTGCCTGAGAAGAAAAAGATAATTTAGTTTTAATCCAAACGCGAAGTAAAATTTATTTATCTAAGCAGAAGAGCAACATTATAAATTTAGAGCCTTTCGTATGCCATATAAAATCAAATCAAAATTTAATAAAACATTTTAAGTTCTCATGAGAAAAACCTCTGCGATATGTGTTCTATATCATCCCCAAAACTTACAATCTGTTTGATACAATCTAATGGCTATATATTTTTATCAACCTGATATTACCTGGAGTTCGACCAGATAGTATTTCACATACTTAAGTAATACTCATTACCTGTCGGAGCTGTGTCTGCAACTTCCTATCGGACGCCTGTCAACTTGGAAATTGAAGTGGAATACATTAACTCTAGAGTTATCAGGGTGAGTAGTTTTCTGCCTGAGTGACCCCAAGGTAAATAAAAGTAATAAACATTTTCAAAAAGTTATTTGAACTAAAAGTAATTTAACTACATTTATAAGGTCAAAAATATTTATATTAATACTAGATTACCATAATTAGAACAATATATGAATTTCCAAAGTCAGACATTTGAGATGTAATAAATTAAGGTATAAAAATGACGTTGTGTGATAATTTTCTTAATGAGTTTGGACAAATGTAAAAATAAGAAAAAAAAATTAGCGTAACTAAAGACATTCTTAAAATCGGGTAATAAGATTTTAGATTAAAACACGCTATATATATATATATATATATATATTTAATATATATATACATTTATACTTGTTTGCTTCGGTACTCGTCGCATTTCGACGCAGAAAAAATGCTTCGGTTCTCAACGTTTGATCGATACTCATCACACGTGTTAAAACGTCTAAGAGACAAGACGGCGCCACCGCATCTGTCACTCCGGACAAAAAGAAAGACCGAAATAGGTTGAATTAATTTTTTATTCGAGTATCACCAGGACTATTATGAAGGTGTACCAGAGATACCCCATTGCGTTGTGTAAAATTGGGAGATGAACTGCAATGGTAACGATACGTTCATAAAAAAAATAAGAACATTTATTTTTACAATATTATACAAAGGTTAGTTTATATATTATAAATTAAATTCTTGACTATATGTATTATATGTATAGAGGATTAGGCCGTGTTGTACCCGCTTCCTGCGGATGAACCATTACGATCGAGCGAAATAAAGTTCAATTTATCAAAATTGATAAAAAAAAAACACCAGTTCCATGCATCCTACTATTTGAAAGGGGAGAAATGACCAACCTGGGGAGCGTTGAGAAGGCAGCAAGGCATAGGACGAAGATGATGGGGCACTTCTATCGGTGGAGGCAGCCGGTTGAAAACGAACATCTCTAAGGGGCTTTATCGGGGCGCATCACTCTTCTCCTGGTCATTGCGCAGCAGTCACAGGTTTTATTGCCACAGCTCTCAAAACTCGAAAAAACACAGACCCTCTGCCCCAGCTCTCGTCTTCGATTCCCTAAAAAACTCGGGGTTCATTTTTCCCCTTTTCGTTTTAGGCCCCTTCCCAGGCTGGTCTCCCCCGTAAATTTATTGCCATTCCGTGCATTTTATTCGTATGCAGGATGATACGACATCCCCACGTTTGACTCACGTGGTATTTTTATTTCCGCGAAAATTGGATGTTCCTTGAGTCCTCCTGGAATTCTCTTCCTCCCATCCTAAGGAATTTTGGGGTGCGATGTTTCTCGGAACTCGGTGCAGGTGCAAGCCAGGCCCCATTTTTTCCAATATGGCTGTTTTATGACCCATAAATGTGTTGGCGGAAGAAAATGGTGATACTGTTGGAAGGAGTCAAAATGTTCCAATTGTGGATCCTTCACAACAAGGACAAAGCTCTAGCAGCCGAAATGTGGACATGTTTTATGATCAAACAATGTCTCACTTCAGAAACATTTGAAACGAAGGCAGATGCAATTTTCTCTTGATAGGTTTGTAGTAGAACTCCCTTAATCTGAGTCTATAACAGGGATCGGTGACGGTAAGAGACAGAAAAGAGAAAGAATCCCTGTGTAAACGCCTGATGTTTTATTGGAAGTAAACTCCCCTTCCAAGTAATAACCTCTTTCATTATCTACTTCGCTACCACCAACTTCTTCTCGTACAGGTTGAGGGATGGTAAATTTTATTTTATATTATCTAATTATTGTTTTTAACCTTTAGCTTACGGGGCCCATTTTTCCGATTTCCTCTTTAGAACGAGAATTTTCATACCCCCTTTGTAAGAACGGCCATTAAGGGGGTTAAATATATATATATATATATATATTTATTTATTTATAAATTTATATATTTATTCTTGGGTCCGTATTCTTGGGGTACATGCTACCCCACCCCGTAAGGAAAAGGTTAAATTATGTCTGTCTAATTTAAAGATTTTGTATAAAGAAAATAACCCTCTCCGTTTATAAATTGCATGATGAAATGTGAAATTTCTGGTTTTCAGGAATGAATTCATTCAATTTACATTACTCCTTATTGGAAAATTTTTTTTGGTACTCGTCGTTTTCGGTACTCACCATGTCTTCTGGAACCAATTAACGACGATTACCGAGGTACCACTTTATATAGCTTGTTTTTGGCATACATTGAACTCCGGATTATCGAAATGCGTACTTTTCGTTTGTGAGATTATCTCTGATAAACAAAACCAAAAATGTTAGAGATACAAAATGTCACAGTCTAGCAAAATGGCTCGTATTAATTGAAGACATATCCCATACTTTTTCTGTAGAGAAGTTTTATTATTATTTCAGTTAAACCCATTTTAAATTCCAACAATTTATTTTTTTAAAACTCTGATTAATGCTTTTTTTCTTTTTAAAGTATACAGTGACATTTTCGGACTCCGTTTTTTTCGATTCCCCGTGGATTAATCTCGGATAATCGGGAGTTCAGTGAAGTTGAAAATAAAAGTAAATGAATAAGTGTGCATTAAAAGGTAAAAAAATTACTTTACAAGGCCAAACCTCAAGAACTTTGTGCAAAAGGGACATAACATTATACGTATTTTTAATTATATTTCACTGTCTATTTATCGTGCAGATAAGTGTTTCCTAACCATTTGAGTTAGGACCCCCTATTTTGCAATAAACGACTTCTCCACAGTTACATAGAAATTTTAAAAGGATAAGAAAATGGAGTTTTAGAATACTTATTGCAACCTTATAGTTAACTAATCCTCAATTGCAAGTAATTAAAAAAATGTAAAATGTTTAATATGTATGAATACGTTGGGATTTTAACACTCTTTAAACAACTGCCAAAGTGAAACTTACATCAGATAATTCTGTTTATCAAAAATCAGTGTTCAAACAACTTGTAGAATATTTAATTGTAGCTATGTTAAAATAAATTAAACTTTGAAAACCTACGAAATGAAATTTATTTCTTTAAAATAATTGCAGCTAAAATAACCATTACAAGAACCTTGGGGCTTGTGACCCACAGGTCGAGCGTCCGCGATTTCGATGTAATGTAGCGAGTTCATTTCACATGTCATTGCTGCCATCTATAGGGTAAAACAAAAAAAATTTGCTACTGGCAAAACTAGTTTATTTTCAAAAAAATGGCACCAACTCATTAGTAGGGCTCTATGAAGCATTAAGCCGAAGAAAAAAGAAAGGACAAAGTTCAGGTGTTTTCGGAGATGGCAAATCAACCAAAATATTTTCGCCAATTATATTTATTGTTTGATACGCAGTTGTTAGGTAAAAAATTTGTTGTTGTTACTGATAGAGCAATAATCGAAAATAATACTGTACTAGATTCATAAAATCAATTAAAAATTATAATACATGTTAAATTTGCGCTGTGTTAATTAAGCAATAACCAAAATTCTAACTAATGCACCCTCTAGGGGTTATGAATAAAAAAATTAATGAAAATAAATCCTGAAACTTGAAAATAAAACTGGAAAAGGAAAACTGGCTGAAAAATAAAATCTTAAAACATCCACTAAAAGGCAGAAACGACATGACTCAGCTTTAGAGAAATCGAAATACAAAATTTATTAAACGATGCATAGTTTGGACATTACTTTAGCATTATACATAGTTTGGACGTTAAGTACACAAATCAATCTAAAATCATCCATACGCACTTCAATTTACAAATAGTACTTAGGGCCCCATAGTTAGCTGGTGAACAGAAAATAAGAATAATAATAAAACCTTAAAATAATTGATTTATATAAAAAAGGGAAATAAAATAATTTCAAGATAAAAAGAATTTTTTATATACCATGTTTTTAAATTTTCTGTTGAATCATATAAACTTGGCAATTCTATGTATTAATAAATACTTTTAAAATTTTTTTTGATGAATTATCCCATCAACTTGAAAAAAAAAGAAGTTAATTGGAAGTTAACTTGCGTATAACTTTTCGTTCCCGTCCCGGCCGATAGATGTCTGCACCAGTCTACAAAACAAAATTAACTGGAAATAACTGAAAATTAATTTAATTCTGCTTAAAGATAGCTAAAAGTATTTTAGCTTAAAGATAGTAAAGATAGCTTAAAGATAGTAAAAATGCATTGTCATCGTGTTCTGAGCTATTCTAAAAGTTTCAAATGTCTAGCTAGTCGGGAAGTTAGTTAAAAATCGATTGCAAGATTTGTAAGGAACAAACACACACACAAACAAACAAGAAAGCAAGTTAATGAAAACATGGTAAAAATATTACTTGCTGCAAATTTAAAAAAAAAAGAGAGATTTAGAAGGTTTGTCGTCATTGAGTCGAACACCGTCGTTTCTCCCTATTGCTCAGTGCCGAAGGGAAATCTCGCTAGAAAACGAGTCTACAATGGATCTTGCCTCCTGTCCGAATCCCCGAGAAAGCATCTCTTCACCCTGATTCTGCATTCCGTCCTTCGAAGAACAACAGAAGATGGAGGCTAACTGCGTTTCCTGGGCCCAGCCCTCTAACACAGTTTTGACTGTCTGTGTAAGCGGATAACCAGCTGGCGAATGAGAGAGAAAGAGAGTACAGTAAGCCATCGATTTACCCGGTCTCGAGCTACGCGGATTCGTAGATACGCGGTTGTAATTTTTAATTTTTCGTAGACTGCTTTAGCATGATAGCAATTGATTTACGACGAGTAAAAGAAAGCTCTGGGTGTACAAACAAAATTGTACAAACACTTCAATGCCCCATGAACGTCTGCAGATTATCAGATTATTTAAATTGCATCAATATGATTACATAATATCAGTATTTTGTAATATGTTCGTGTACTGTATAATATAATATGCTAGCCGGTCGGTTTAGGGACCCGCTCCTTTCAGCAATCATTGTCAAAAAATGGAAATACTAAAAACAACGAATAAAAGTATTTAAATTTTGTGGATACGCATCCCACGTCCTGCAAGCTGTCGCAAGCAGAAGAACAATTCTCCCCCCCCCCCCCGGCGAGCTGGCGTTGGCCGGGATTTTAAGAATGTTTGTTAACAAAATAAATTTAAAAACTAAACACAGTATAAATTACATAGAAAAAAAAAGCATACGAAATGTAATACGCACGAATAAAAAGAAAACCCTATACAAAAAAATAAACATTTATAATAAACTCCTCAGAATTCAGCTAGTTTAGCCTTTCATCATTGGAGAAAAAAACCCTGAAAAGTAAAACATAAAATATATACATTTATAATAAACCACTAAAATCTCAAAAGGATAAATGTCAAATTGTCTTTCGGAAAGTAAAGAATTTTGAAAAGTAAGGCTGAAAAGTAAAAATGTCAAATTGTTGAATGTTTGGTAACAAAAATCAATTTAAAAACTAAACACAGTATAATGATTCAGAACGTATACGTTACCCGGCGTGTCAGCCATCAACGACCACATACTCCAAGTAACCAGTCGCTGGCGTAATTCCTGAATACGCAGCCGAGGGTCCGCTTGTTCATGTTAATTTTCGGCCATAGGAGCCGTGTCAAGGAGTATAATTAACTCCCGGCGGTTGGCCCCACCGGCCCCTAAACACAGTATAAAGAACATAGAAAAAAAGCATGTGAAATGTTATACACATCTCTGAATTTTGGTAGACTCATCAACCTAAGGCAGTTAGGCCTTTCATCATTTTACCACTAAAAGCTGAAAAGTAAAAATCTCAATTTTGTTAACCAAAATCAACTTAAAAACTAAACACAGTATAAATAACATAGGAAAAATAGCATGTGAAATGTTATACATATCTCAGAATTTAGGTAGATTCAGCCTTTTATAATTTTACCACCAAAAGCTGAAAAGTAAAAATCTCAATTTTGTTAACCAAAATCAATTTATAAATTAAACACAGTATATATAACATAGAATAAATAACATAGTATAATAAAAACTAAACAAAGTATTGCTTGAATTGAATTTAAGTAAAATGTAAATAATTCAACAACAAAAAAATAAAGTTTTAAAGTAAACCAAGATTGACGAATTTGAGGATGTGAGGAAGTGCATACGGGGTAAAACTCCTTCGATGGGTTACAAGGATCGAAGTAATAAAAAACCATGGCAATCGAAACCTTGGAAGGGAAATAACCAGAAAAATGAAGATCCGCATGCCGTAAAAGAAATGGAAAACTTCTACAAGGTTAAGAAATCAGATCTCAACTTCGATAAGAGGAAACAGTTTCATTGTTTTGAATGTGGGGATACCGCACATATCAGGCCTGATTGCCCTAAACTCAAAAAGAAAAACAGTATAGGCAGCGTAAACTGAATTAAGAATAAAGTTGATGAAGACCTATTAGCTCCATACACCATTCCTGGTAAAATAAATGGGACTAGCATTACTATACTTAGAGATACTGGAGCAACTGTAGATGTAGTGTGCCAGAAATACACTGAAGTGCCAGTGAATTAGGGATACCTACCTAGTAACGAGTTGGGCCTCCTCTGGCCTTGATAACGGCTGCCACACGACGAGGCATAGATTCAACAAGTTTCTGGAAACGTTCCACGGGAATGGCTTGCCAAATATTGGCTAAAGCTGTCCATAATTCAGTAAGGTTCTTTGGTGCTGTGTGATGGCCTTTCACGCCTTGTTCCAAAACATCCCAAAGATGCTCAATAGGATTTAAGTCTGGGCTTCTAGGTGGCCAATTCATGACAGAGAAGTCAGAGGAATGCTCATCCAACCAGCCAGTAGCCAACCGGGACTTGTGAGAGGTACAGTTGTCTTGCTGGAAAACTCCATTACCGTGCGGATAACAGAACAACATAAACGGATGGAGGTGATCACCCAGCAACTCTATGTACCGAATTGCATTGAGGGAGATTGGTACACGCACCAAAGATCCCAAACTGTGCCACGAAAAAACACCCCAGACCATGATTGAGCCACCATGCCCTTGTACAGTTCCAGCCAGGCATGCAGGATCCATGGCTTCATGAGCCTGACGCCATATTCTCAGCCTCCCGTCGGCGTTAAGTAGTCGGAATCGAGACTCATCACTCCATGCTACTCGTTTCCAGTCCTCTACACTCCAGTCTCTGTGCTCTCTTGCCCAGGCAAGACGTGCAACCCGATGGCGAGTATAGAGCAATGGTATTTTCGTAGGTCGACGGCTCCCGAAACCCATACGGTGAAGCGAGCGTTGCACAGTCCGTTTACTGACTGTACGACTGGCACCGTCATTAAACTGGGTGGTAATTTGAGCTAATGTTTGGCTTCGCTGGCTACGTACAATACGCCTGAGCTGTCTCTCACCACGCACTGTCAAGGCTAATTGTCCTTCGCAGTTTGCCCGATCGCTAGTTTTTTCCCACCATCCATGTATTCTTGGTATACTCTTGACACTGTCGACCTTGAAAATCCTAGCTGTCTGACGATTTCGGAAATTGAATGGCCCATGCGTCGCGCACCTACGATGTGTCCGCGATCGAAGGCGTCTAAATCAGGCAGTTTACCCATACTGGCAATTCCAACAACTAATTCAGAACAACCACAGTACGCGCTATATATGCAGTTAACACAGCGCCCTCACTTGCGCATACATGATGCGCAGCGCTACACAATTTGCATGGGCTTTGCTATCCCTAATTCAGTGGCACTTCAGTGTATGTTTCACCTCAATGAATGACAGGGGAACATGTATGGGTGCAACATTTACTGAACGAGCAGATGTCTTGCTTGCCTATGGCCGAAATTGGAATTGAAAGCGAATTGGGCCATGTCACCACTAAGGCAGCCGTTCTCAGAGATAACTTGGACCAAGGGACGTACATCCTTGGAAATAAAACCGCCTCACTGTTAGAAGAAATTAAAGCTGACAGTAGGAATTAAAAGGAAACTGTGAACTCAGTACTTACGAGAGCACAGCAGAGAAAACATCTTGCTAAAGAAGGAAGCTTGTCAAAATCCCAAGAAGAGAAACTTGAAATGTCCAAAAGGACAGAGTTAGAGAAAGAGGAAGAAAATGATCTTCCAAGTACAGAAGTTCAACTTTTGCCAGAAATTGATGAAACTGAAGTTATTTTGGACTTGGTAAAAGTCAATTCAGAAAAGTTTGCTGAAGAACAACAGAAGAGCAAAGATCTGGCCCCGTTGTTTACATTAGCCAAAAAGGCCTCAACAGAATCAAAAGATTTCAGAATAGTTAAAGATAAATTACTGGTTAAGAAGAAAGTCAACAAGATGGGGAAAGAAGTTGATATACTTGTGGTTCCTGAATGTTTTAGGGAGCAAGTTAAAAGCATGTCCCACTAAGGAACATCGGCTCACTTAGGAGTCGCCAAAACAAAGGACCGAATGGTGAAATATTTCTTCTGGCCGAATTGTTACAAAGAAATAGAGGAGTTTGTCAAAACCTGTGATGCTTGTCAACGAGCCGGCAAATGTAATGACAAGAAGAAAGCCCCATTAACTTTGGTACCTGTCATATCTGAGATCTTCAGCAAAATAAATGTAGATGCTTGTGGGCCCTTGCCCACTACACTAAATGGAAATCGTTATCTGATTACAGCTATGTGCATGGCATCCAAATATCCCGATGCAGTAGCGGTAGCAGATATTGGATCAACGTCTGTAATTGATGCATTATTGCAGATATTCAGTCG
Source organism: Dolomedes plantarius (assembly GCA_907164885.2). Taxonomy (NCBI): domain Eukaryota; kingdom Metazoa; phylum Arthropoda; class Arachnida; order Araneae; family Dolomedidae; genus Dolomedes; species Dolomedes plantarius. Next base: position 157,404,389 of record OU015495.1, on the reverse strand, counting down.
TATGGGTTTTCCGAAGGAAATACAAACTGATCAAGGGACCTCATTTATGAGTAACTTAACTGTAGAACTTTTCCAGAGATTTGGAATAAAAACCATTAGAAGCTCTGTACACCATCCTCAGACTAATCCAGTCGAACGATTCCATAGGACCATCAAAAGAATTTTGAGGGTGTTATGCATTAAAGTTGCTCCTGAATGGGAAAGACATGTTCCAGCAGCCCTATTTGCCTTATGGACTGTCACACATGAAAGTACTGGATTCAGTCACGCTGAGTTAGTACATGGAAGAAATCTAAGGTCACCGGTTACCCTATTGTACAAACAATGGTTGGAGCCAGATGAAGAAGGAAATGGAGTAGTTGAATATGTGTTTCAGCTAATCAATCGAATGAAGAGAAGTCAGGAGTTAGCTGAAGAAAAAATGGAACAAATGAGAGACAAACGAATAAAATAGTATGATCGAAATGCTGTTAAACGACTATTTCAAGAGGGAGACCTGGTGTTGATTTTATCCACTTGTAGACCAAATAAGCTGGCAGTTCAGTGGAAAGGACCTGGCAAAATTGTTAAGAAGTTGTCAGAAACAAATTATGTTGTTAGCTCAGAAGGAAGACAAGAGGAAAATCAAGTTTATCACATTAACATGCTAAAACCGTATTACAAACGGCCAGAGCTTGTGAACATCTTATGGAGTTTAGATGACAAAGAACCTGCGGAAATTGAAGATGATTTTCCGAAGATTGAATCGGATCCTATCATATTCGATTTCAATGAAATAAGAGAGAGTAGTGCTTTAGATAAGCTTTTAAATGAAAAACAGCAAGAAAAATTGCAGAAAATATTGGTAGAATATGCCAAATTGTTTTCTAATATCCCAGGGAAAACAAACGTCGTTGAACATGACATAGAGCTAATGAGCGATAAGCCTATTCGTATTGAACCCTATCGTATGTCACCTAGACAAAACGAGATATTGCAGTTAGAGATACAGAATGTGTTGCAATACAAAATCATTGAACCGGGTGAATCAGATTATACATCACCCATGATGCTAGTTGAGTCACCAGGACGAGATCCTAGACCTTGTATAGATTACAGGAAAATCAATGAAGTTACTAAGACCCAATACTTTCCATTGCCTAACATAGAGCAAAGAGTCGAAACAGTTGCTGCAGCAAAGCACATTACTTTGTTAGATCTAACGAAAGGATATTGGCAGATTCCTTTAAGTAAGAAGGCCCAGAAAATAGCTGCATTCACAACCAACTTTGGGGTCTACCGCCCGTTGAGAATGCCATTTGATCTGAAAAGTGCCGAATCCGTTTGCCGAATCCGAGGAGAATCTGTTTATCATGGTGCAGAGAGCATATAGATTGGAGTATGGATCAATGGGTGACCGTTCTCTTCACTGATGAGTCCCGGTTCAGCCTAAACACCGATTCTCACCGTACGTTCATATGGAGAGAACCAGGGACCTGCTACCTACCCTCCAATGTCCGCGAAATCGACCATTATGGCGGAGGAAGTTTAATGGTCTGGGCAGGCATCATGTTGGATGGCCGCACATCTCTCCATGTCTTTGAAAGAGGCACTGTGACTGGTGTGAGGTATAGGGATGAGGTCTTGGAACCATGTGTGCCTTTTCAGGGGTGCAGTTGGCCCTGAATTCATTTTAATGGACGATACCGCGAGGCGACATAGAGCTCTTCTAGTCGACGAATTTATAGAGAGTGAGGATATTCGCCGTATGGATTGGCCAGCCAGATCTCCAGACCTTAACCCTATAGAGCATGTCTGCTCTGGGGAGGGCAACTGCAACTCGCAATCCCCCTCCGAGAACCATCCAGGGAATGAAAACAGCGTTGCTGAACGAGTGGGACCAATTGCCACAGGAAATGATAAACTGCCTTATTTCAAGTATGAAATCACGCTGCGAGACCTGTATATCTGTAAGAGGGGACCATACCCCCTATTAACCCATTTTTTGTTTATTCTGCAACCGCTGTTTCATACCTTCCGACTCCAACGAGTGTTATGCACGATCATACGTGTGTATTACAATTATTGAATGGTTATTTGTTTTGTATTGTATCACTGTATGTACATATCAAATTTCATTAAAGTCGGTACAGTAGTTCTAGAGATAATCAACCAAGTCTGCAAATTCTCTTAATTTCTTACACCAGTATATCTGGGTGTGTATATCGATGAAAAGCTAAATTTTATTAAACAAATAACCATCACATGAGAAAAAACTTGAAGTTCATTTATGGTATTAACAGAATTTATAAAAATACTCGGGCCTTAAGGCCGAAATATTAAAGAGCTATTATATTTAAGAGTTGTGAAAAAGATTTTGTTACATGGAAGCTCAGGCCTGGTATGATGATGATCAGGCCTGGTATGAAGACTTTGATGAATACCAAGTTACGACAGATGCAAAGGCCGTTCCTGCTAATGATAACAAAATTTTATCACACCGTATCGACAGAAGCTCTAGGGATATTGGCGTGGTGTTCACTCCTCGATTTAAAAGCGAAAATGGATAAGTTGTGGTATAAGATCTATAATGAGGGTGACGAGATTTGGTTGGGGAATGAATCCTTCAATAGCCAAACTTGTGAAGTAAAATCCAGTGATCTCAGGAAAATAAAGGATATAATAAGCTTTAATTGGTCTTACAGAATGGAACCCATTGCGAAGAATACATATTTTACGGATGGTTCTAAGATTAACGGAAAAGTTGGGTCGGCCTTTTTTAGGTATCATGAGAGTCAGAAGATCGAAACTAAACGGAGAAGAAACCTTGATAACGCAACATCATACAGTGCTGAGGTTACGGCTATTTCTATGGCAATAGACGATGCTAGGGATAAGGGTCTAAGTGAAATTGACATCTTTAGCGATTCGAGGAGTGCTTTGCAGGCGCTTGGGTCCTTAGAATATAAAGGTGAGATTATTGAGGAATTGACACACAAGATCAAAACTAATGGCGTGGTCGTGCATTTCCACTGGATAAAAGCACATATCGGGATCAGACAGAATGAGGATGTTGACACTGCGGCTAAAGAAGCCACGGAACTGGACATAATTGAAGGTACTTACAAAATGACCAGGCGACAAGTAAAGGCAAAGATTAAGGCATATGGAATGAAAGTCCTGCAAGATAGGTGGGCCGATAGTGAATTGGGGAGGCCGGTTTATAAAATCTACCCTCAGGTTTCCTTAGAAATATTAATATCGAATTTCTATATTAATCAAGCTATCACTCAACATGGAAGCGTGGGCTCATATCAAAGAAGATTTTTTGGTAAGAGTGACATATGTGCGTGCGGAGAGGTCCAGACAATAGAGTATTATTTATTTAATTGTGTAACATGGACAGATTTGCGATCGAGTTTGCCGAGGGAAATTACTGAATGGTCCCCACATAAATTCTATAATGACTACTGTTGTAGAAAGTTCATTTTGGCTGTGATGAAAGACCTTATGGACTTTCATTACCCCTTTTCGTGTCATTGATAATTTTGTTGTTTGTTTGTTTCGGTTTATTTAATTGTTTATCATAGCATGTATTTATTTTGTATTGTATGGAACGCATGTATTTATTTTGTATTGTATGGTCCTAGTCAAGCTGATTGCCATTGTGAAATTTGTCGTCCTTCAAAATCATCCGTATACCTTCGGGAAGGACGGATTATCTTTTGGACTTTCCAAGGAAACAATAAAGATGTACCTCATTTTGTTCTCTTTTTCTTCAAACATGAAATACGCTCGATAATTTTGACCACCCAGTATATCACTATACCTTGGAACTTCTTCCCGAGAGAAGAAAACGATTCGGAGAAGAAGAAAAAAAACCCTAACTTTTTTTGTCCTGCATATTCTGTTTATTTTTTGTATGAAGCATTTTCCCAAACTGAAGTCACTTCATGACCTTTTAATTCACGCGTTCTTTGATTCCTTTATGAGCACCCTTATTCAAAACTTCCCATATTCACTACCGGAATTAAAGCCATGCTGTTAAGGTACTCCATAAAGTGTCGCAAACGCTAAACGGCATTCTCCCCGAGAGGATTGGCTCCGCAATTAGTAAGAAAGTGTCCCCCGAAAACAGACAACAGGCAAACAGGATTGCAGGTGTAACTACGTTACATGGGCCACGACCTCCAACGTAGGTTTTGCATAGTAAGTGGACCATGAAAAGGTGAGACATGATTGGTTAGTAGAAAGATAGGGAAAGGGACTTTTGTATCCGAGAGTTCTAACAAAACTGTACAGCTAATAAACGAAGGGGTCAGCTTCACATTTCGGTTGGCAAGAATGTAACAGAACTAGAGAGAAGAGGGTTTAAGGATAGAAAATAAATAACAGCATTTTATGAGCTTTTCAAGTTAATAAAGGAATTTTATTTTTTACCACGTTTTTATTAACTCGCTTTCTTGTTTGTCCAGTACAAATCTTGCAATCGATTTTTAACTAACTTCCCGACTAGCTAGACATTTGAAACTTTTAGAATAGCTCAGAACACGGTGTTAATGCATTATTTTAATACACTGCTGGCCACCCAAATTGCAACACCAAGAAAGACAAGAGATATCACAACAAAATTTATTTTGTAGATAACATGTTGACCAAGTATCAAATGATTAAATTTATAGACTTCTGTGAAGTGTGGTTCCTGCCAAAATCAGTAGCCAGAGTAGCCGCCATTGTTGGAGATCACCGCTGCCACACGCCTCGGCATTGATTCAAAGAGACTTTGGATGAGTTCTTGGGGTACAGCAGACCAAGCAGCTTCCACACGTCTCCAAAGTTGATCTGCTGTGGCAGCTGGGGATGGAATCTGGGTCAATCGTAGAGCAACCATGGACCACATGTTTTCTATCGGCGAAAGATCCGGAGAGCGAGGCGGCCAGGGAAGCAAGAGGTGTGCGAGCAGGGTGTGCGAGAGTGATATCCAATACCGCCCCATACCATAATACCCGGTGCAGAACCAGTGTGGCGGTGCATAACGCAGCTGTTCAACATCCTCTCTTCACGGTGTCTCCAGACTCGAATGCGACCATCGTGGTGTTGCAGACAGAAGCGTGACTCGTTAGTAAAGACAATTTCATTCCATTCTGCCGTCCACATCCTTCTGTCATCGCACCATTGGCGACGGAGACGTCTGTGGTTCTGCGTCAAGGGTAGACAAAGCAATGGACGTCTTGCGGACAGACCACTCTGCTGTAAACGGCGTCGAATGGTACTCGCAGACACTGGATGATGCGTTACAGACTGCATGTGCTGTGCTATGGTTCGTGATGTGACTGAGCGATCCGTCACTGCCATGCGCACAATTTGCCTGTCATCACGTGAAGTGGTGCGCTGAGGTGGATGCTATCGAACACGCCGGTCCGTCGTACCCTCCTGCATCCAACGATCACATATCCGCATTACAGTTGTTTGGTTTCGTCCAACACGACTACCGATTTCCCTGAAAGATAATCCACAATCTCGGTAGGCCACTATCGTTCCTCTCCCGAACTCGGATACTTGATCAAAAGATGATCGCTGTTTTCGACGAGGCATAATTGATCGTTTTTTTGAAAAAACCACAAGAAAAACACAATTGCCGAACTTGAAATCGTCAAAATATCCAAGCCTTAAATAGCGCTTTGAAGTGGCGCCACAGGCGCGCGTGATGTGCGTCTGCGCTGAATTTCTAATCATTTGCATATCTCACCTCCGCTAATGCATGTTGTAAATTTCATGTTATTTGCATGTTTCCTTCAGGGTGTTGCATTTACAGTGGCCAGCAGTGTACTTTTAGCCATCTTTAAGCAGCATTGAATTCATTTTCAGTTAATTTTGTTTTGCATGGAAAGTTAGTTCGGAAAAAATCCGCAAGGTGGCGCTTCGATGGAATTCAATGCTTGCACTTTTGCGTAACGGCGTTTGACGATTTTGAAAACAGAATGCATGTGAATTTAGTTTGTTTACAAAACTATTGTGCGAAAAAATAAAAAAAAATATAAAAGTTAGCAGTTTATAAAGTCTGTGGATAGTGGAAACAACTAAAAAGTGATTAAAATTATAATTCATCAAAAAAATTTTTTAAAAAGTATTTATTAATACATAAAATTGTCAAGTTTATATGATTCAACAGAATATTTAAAAACGTGGTATATAAAAAGTTATTTTTATCTTGTAATTATTATTTCTTTATTTAAAATTTTTCTTAAAATTTATATGTAATTTTCCCCTCAATTCCCTCAAAAGAGAGATACATATAAAACACAACAAAAATTAAAAACAGAGAACGGCTCGTGTCCCCCGATAAACTAACTCCCTACTAGCCTTTAAATAGCCATCTTCACAAATTTATTACTCCGCCAAGCCGAAAACCAGACGATACGGAGTTCGTTGCCGCACCATGAAATTAGGATAGTAAACATTTCAAAGTATATGATTTGCATGTGGAGTTGCTTAATTGGATAGCCGATGTTGTTTGTTTTCCAATTAGCGTCTTTCTTTTTTTTCATTGAAAAAATTTGCCGCTTTCAAGGCTAAACTTTTGTAATCCTCCGCATAGCCGTCATCAGCATTTTCCGCCAGAGGAGAGCCTGGCTGCAAAATCGCTTGAAATTCCCTTTCTCTGCGATTGTCGTGAACCGCTTGGATAGAGGAAATGGAATAATTAAAAGATAACAAGAACTTTTTATACACCAGGTTTTTAAATTTTCTTTTGAATCATATAAACTTGATCATTCTATGCAGTAATAAATACAGTGATTTCCGCTTATAAGAATCACGTTTGTTATTACTATTTTTGATTCTTATAAACGGTTGATTCTTATAGCCGAAATTTAGGATTTTGGACAGGTACACACACACCTATATATACATATATTAGATAATTTACCATAAAATACTCTTTAATTTACGTTAATTATCTTTTATTAAAATTATTTTTTGTAATTTTAAAAATACATTTTAATTTTTAGACCTATAAGAAGATAAACATGATTATAGTAAGAGAAGAAAAAATCCAATATTTGTTACAACATACCTGCTTAACAATTTTAACATTTCAGATACAGGAACAAGCAAGAAAAAGTTTACTATGGTAGTTTGACGTAATGAAGTTTTCAGGAGGCTGTTTATACCTCTTTCAATACTTATAGTCTCAGACGAAGATTCACCTTCTAGCTTACGTTTCACGGTTTGATAACGTGCTGAATTTACTAATGTCACGTTTGCCTAAGTGAAAGTGGACACTTCGCCGAAGATTTATGTATTTCAGGGTCCAGGAAGCCGCAACCAGGATGTGGGAGGGGGGAAAAGGATTCCCTATCCCCCCTGGAGTCCCTATTTTTGTTTGTCAGTGGAGAAAAGTGAAATCGGACCCGGACGGGTAAAGATGCGACGGGTAAAGATGTCCTATTACCCGGACGGGTAATAGGACAGTGTTGTGCTAAAGCGTTAAAGGGGAAACTATTATGTTAAGTCTAACAAAGAAAGGGATGAATTTTATGACTATATTCAATCCTATCTTATATATCTTTCTTTAAAAAAAAGAAAGAATTTCGTGCCTTTTGACGGTTTAAGTGGCTTTTTTTGAAAAATGAAAGGAAAGCGAAGAGTGTAAACTGATTCTTAAAACCGGTGGATTGATTCTTTAAAGCGAAAATTTTAACATGGAAATAATACATTTGTTTTTGTTTCGGCGATATTGATTCTTATAAACGGTTGATTCTTATAACCACTGATCACTATAAGCGGTGGTTACTGTACTTAAAAAAATTTTTTTTGATGAATTATCCCATCAACTTGAAAGAAAATGATTGACCTGCACTGTGCACAAAATGCAAAGATGTACCGTGAACCACGCAGTTCTGTGTCGTGTCGCTACATCCAGTTTTTAGTTGCTTGGGCACGTATCGTAAATTTATTTTTTGTTAGTACAAATTATATAATTTTTTTAGAAATTATTTGGGTGCGTTGTGTTTTTATTAATTATTTTGTTGAAAACAACACAAAGCTCTGGATGTCGAACTTAGCAACCGAACAAAAACCAATACACTATTCTCAATTTTAGAACATGTAATTTTAACCCCAACAACTTTCAATCAAGAGAAGCAAATACATTTTAACATAACAAAACTTAGTTTATTTTCACATTTAATATTTACAACCAACAAAAAGAATCTTTCATTTCCCGAAATCAATGCACAATAATATTTTTATCTTTCACTAATTGTATTTATTATTACCTTGCCAAGGTTAGGGAGCGTCCCGAGCGCAAAGACAAAATAAATTTAACTCTTAGTTCAACACTAAAAACACCTGCTCACTAAAAAACTCCTTCCTTATGAAAAAAAAACTAAATTACCTAACCTGAATTGGAACTGAACAAATCAAATTTGAGATTTAACACTCACCCCAATTGCTTTTCATCAATTCACGTTGCTATCTTGGCCTTCTCGCTTCGCCGAGGGTTAGGGGTCACGCTGCTACACCGGGCAGGGGGCTATCTCTATTTCTTTCACGATGAATGATCACTTTCTCTCAGTTGATAATTGTAGCCGGGCTTTCCTTGGCGCGTACCTTCACTATTTTGCACTGGCGATGGGTATCTCTTCACGTCGTGAAAACGGGGCTCTGGGCTCTCCTCGTCGTGTAACTTCGCGATTTCGTCCTCGATGGGGGATTGCTTCTCGGCTGTGGCACGGGAGCTGGGTCTCTTGGTCTCGGCTGCAATCTGAGTGCGGACCTCTCTATTTCACTTAGTCAACGCAGTCTCGCAGTGGCCGTAACAGGTTTATGTGGAACTCTCAAGTCCACTTAAAGTATAACTTTTTAAGTCGTGCTGGAGATGGGAACCTACAGCCTCCCCGATCCAGACTCTCTCTCCCTCTTTTTTTCAAACTCCTTCTATATATTTTATTTTAATCCCTTTTCACACCCATGACTCCACCTTCTCATAAACTTCAATCAGCCAATCCGGACACCGTAAACTTTTTATTCGCTATACTCCCTTCACACTTTCTCATTGGCTTCTGAACTTAAACCTCACGCCCTCACTGCCTGCCCTTTTCAGACCACCCAAGATTTACACAGGGCGATGGGGATCTCTGTATACCATAAATTCAACATAAAAGACCTTTGTAACATGATGTCACTTTTTGGCTCTGTCAACTAATCTATGTCTCCAATCTCAGATCTTCCCATCTTCAAATCTCATAAAGCTGTCTCCCACGGGCTACGTCCTAAATATCACTATTCAATAATTACTGTCGGCGTTAAGTTTGATTCCGGCCTTTTATCACCAACATGTAATATAGCTAGCTTTTTATTTAAAAGCGCTTTACTACATACGCCCTTCTCTCCGAAGACTGAAAGCACATTGTTGTGAAAACATCAGCGTAGAACTGGTTCGGAAGCAGCGTACTTGAAACTAGACGGAACCGGTTTTATTTCACTCCTGATCGCCTAATCGGAGATTCTCCAGGTCTTCCTACAAAGTTTTAAAAGAACGTTGGCAACAAAAAAGGTGTGAAAATTTCTCCGGCGGAAGGACATTATAAAAGGTGACTCCTCGAATGTTCTCGGGGGGGAAGCTGACGTCTTGGTTCTTGCGGAGACGGTGGTCTGAAGCACGTGGTTGCGCGAGTAATAAAGTGTGACTCAACAGGTCTACGAAAGATTTACAGAAATACGGAGTTGTCCGATGGTTCCTGGTTCCTTTGCTGAGAATTGGATTTTCCAAGAGCACATAGTATTCGTGCTAACAATTGTGCTGACCTCAACATGCGTGGTGTAAATGGTGATGCACCACGTGCCAAATAATTTTTTATGCTCTCCTAACTTGTCTTAAATAAAGTGTGGTAAGTGAATTCCAGTTTTATTCTTTTATTTTTTGCAATGTGCTGATCTTATATAATCACGGCCACAACAAAATATCCTTTACATTGGTGCCGTTTGCAAAAAAAAAAAAAAATAAAAAAAAATTAATAATAGGTTGAGAATTTGGGTTTCTATTCAGTTGATATATACCATTCATTCCCTCATTTTATATATTAAGCAAATTTTATGAAAATTGATATTTTTGTGTTCGTTCTTTGTTTCATTTTATGTATTTTTATGCAGTGTATATATTAATAATTAGTAATTTTCTATAAGGTAGAAAAATGTTCTGAAAAATATATGTCTTAAGATTAGATTTTAAAGGTTTATTTGATTATGGTACTGAATATGATTTAAAATCAAGTTGAGAAACAGAATCATATGTGTTAATGAATGATTGATTTTTATATAGTAATCAAATTGAATTTCATGTATATTTGATATCTTCTATTTATAATTTGTATATTTTTGACATTTTGTGGGAGAGATACGTAAAAATTGTGATTCTATAAAACTAACAAAAGATTGCTATGGCTTATTCTCTGGCTAATGCTCTTCCTACTTTCTCTGGAAATGAGGAAGAAAATATTGAATATTTTCTCAGCCAATTTAATGCTGTTGCTACACTGGAGAAATGGAATGAAGCGAGAAAAACAATAATTTTAAAGTTACAGTGTAAGGGCAAGGCTTTACAATTTTTATCATCAAATGTCAATGCCTCAAATGAAATTAATTGTAGTAAACTCCAAAATTTACTTAAAGAAAAATTCCGCAAAGTTGAAAGTTTTCAAAGTATTCAGCAAAAACTTGCTTGTATTGCTCAGAAACCTGGGCAGAGTTGTAGTGAATTAGCTGAGGAGGTACTCAATTTAGTGACAAAATTTGTAAAAAATGACACTGATGATGACAGTCCCACACTCATTGAATTAACTGAAAACTTAAAATTTTCTAAGTACATGGAAGCTTTGAGACCGGACGTTAAAACAGAAGTCCTAAAATTCGGTCCTAAGGACTTTAAGCAAGCTGTTGCTAGAGCTAAAAACGTGGAAAATGCGTTTGAGCAACAAGCCTCAGGCGTCAACAATATAACAGCAACTAATAACATAGATATAGAGACATTGCTACAGCAGCAATTTGAAAGCAACAAAAAAATTCAAGAGTTATCAGAAAAAATAGACAGGATAACGCAATCCACAATTAATGCTCAAGCAAAAGAGAACACGCAAAACATAGCGTCTTCCTCACACTACACGGAACCTTTTGATTATCCGACTTGCCATATTTGCTTTAAAAAACATCTTACAACACACTGTTGGTATTATCCAGAGAATAACAATAACCATCAAAATGTTAACTATGGCAAAAACTTTAGACATCAAAGAGGTGCTTATCACAACAGAGGAAATAGATCCAGGCAGACCCCTTACTACAAAAACTCAAATAAAAATTACAAGACAAAAAATTTAAACTAATTGAGGATTCTTGTGTTAATAAGTATAGTAATCCCCAGTCAAGAATCCGTTCAAAAATTATAGATAAAAATAAGGGGAGAAAAAGCAAAACGGAGTCTAAGCAAACAAAAATTCCAAATAATATCTCCAGTAAACAGAATACTAACGACAGAATGGTTTTATCATGCAAAAACAATAGCGCTACTCTACCAATAATTAATGTCAAAATTGCTGATAACTCATTTGAAGCATTAATCGATACGGGGGCAAATCTAAGTCTAATCGAACCCAGTGCTGTAGAGCTATTAAAAGAGGTAGTAAAATTAAACTTCATCTCACGCTCTGTAAATATTAAAACTCTAGATAATAAAATAATTCCCTATAATAGTACTATAGAATTGAAATTTAAAATCGAACAAAAATGGTTTTCTAATGTTTTCTTTGTAACTAGAAATAATTGGCACTCAAATTATCAGTTGATTTTAGGCTATGATTTCTTAAACAGAAACAAAGCTATTGTTGATCTAAATAAAAATGAATTAATAGCCGACAATGTTCACTTTAAATTTCATAGTAAGGTTCCCTCCCTACGTATTGATAACTCTGAAATAATGAACCCGATAACTCACAATGATGAACCTGAATTAGGCAATTCTTGCAATAAAAGAAATCACAACAATTCTGCTAGATCATTGATTAATATAACCCTTGAACCCACTGAGTATAAATTCATCGCGTTAAAAGTCTCTGAAAACTTCAATAGTGATGAAACTGTAATGTTCTCTCCTAATCCTAAACTAAATAACATAATTGTAAATAGTAGTATTCACAATATTGATAGAAATAGATTAATCTACTTAATGGTTGAAAATAGCAGTAATGAAAAAATTGTGTTGAGAAAGAATTCTAAAATTGGTTGCATTGAAAATGTAAATAAATCCCAAATTAAGCAATCCAGTGATAAAACAGTATATCAAATTAACTCTTTAATATCTCAGGAAATAAAAGAACTCCGAAAGGAAGAATTAAAACCTGACCAATTTAACTTGAACCATCTCTCAATAGAGGATAGGGAAGAAATTTTAAATTTACTCATGTCTAATTATGAGGTGTTTTCAATTTCTTATAAAACTTTGGGTTCAACTGATGAAATTAAACCAGAATTTAAACTTTACCATAATTTTGCTTTGCAAACTAGGCCTTATTCTATCCCAAAGATAGCGAAGGAATTTGCCAGGAATGAGGTTGCCAAGCTATTAGAGGCAGGGATAATTGAATCATCATCTTCAAATTATTCTTTTCCAGTTATCTTTGTTAAAAAGAAAAGCTTACCCAATGATAAATCCCCTCGGTTTCGAATGGTAATTGATTATAGACTTCTTAACTCGATTACGGAATCATATAAAATATGCATTCCTAAAATTAATGATATATTACAAAACATAGCTGGTAAAAAATTGTATTCTGTGTTAGACTTGAAGGCAGCTTTCTTCCAAATTCAACTTCAGGACTCTGATAAGGAAAAACTTGCCTTTTCTACTGAATTTGGTAATTTTCAACCTACACGCTTGCCTTTTGGATTAAAAAATTCGACATCTTATTTTCATGCATTAATATCAAAATGTCTAGATAATTTAAGGGGGAAAAATGTACAGTACTTCTTGGATGATATCATCATTGCAGCAGACAACATGCAGGAAATGCAAATCTGGCTGCAGAAAGTTTTTCAAAAATTAAAGGAATTTAATTTAACATTAGACCCAGCAAAATTGCAATTATGTCAAAATAATATAACATACCTCGGCTTCAACTTAAGCAAAAACGGTTATGCACCTTCAGAGGCTAATATTAACAAAATCACCAACTTTCCTCAGCCCAAAAATGTTAAGCAGGTGCAAGCTTTTTGCGGCATGGTCAATTATTTCAGAAATCTAATTTTCAATTTTGCTGAAATTACCAAACCCATTGTAGAGTTAACCAAAAAAAATGTACCTTTCATCTGGAGCACAAGTTGTCAGGAGGCCTTTGAAAAAATCCAAAAAATTTTACTTAGCAAACCAACGGTCAGGAATATTGATGATAATAGAGAAATATATTTAGTCACTGATGCATCCCGCTCAGCGGTATGTGGCATCTTATTACAGAAAGATAATGACAATTTTTTTCCAATAGAGTTCTATTCGAAACAACTAAATCCTGCAGAATCGAGGTATCCATCGATCAGGCGTGAACTATATGCTATATACCTTTCAGTTAAGCATTATCACGAGTACCTATATGGAAGAAGTTTTAGAATTCTAACAGATGCAAAACCGCTAACTTTTCATATGAGATTAGATAAACAACCCGATATAATCACTAGATGGTTATTATACTTGCAAAGTTTCAACTACACTATTGAACATATTCCTGGTTTCTCCAACCCAGCTGATTTTCTTAGCAGAGTTACTGAGGACAATCAAAATCTAAATCTAAATGCCTTAAACATATTTGCTTCTGAAATCACAGAATTAAATAATGAAAATATTTTAAAGCATCAGTTAGAAGATCAAGAATTAACACGCTTAAGAAAAAAAATTTTGGAAAATGATGCAGACATAGAATCTAAATATTTTGTTGACACAGACACAAACTTATTAATGATTAAAATTAAAGCAAATTCAGCAAACAGCATCCAAAATTTTGAAAACAAAATTGTCATTCCAAAAATTTTGATTAAACACTGCCTTATTGAGGCTCACAAACCTCACTTTGGCAGCCACAGGACCTATGAGTTGGCTAAAAGACAATACTTTTGGAAAGGTATGTTTCAGGACGCAAAAAGTTTTTGTAGTCAATGTCATAAATGTTTACAAAATAGGTCAAAAAAATTAGAAACCAAGCCAAATATGATTACTAAATCTAATTTAATTCCAGGACAAATGTTAGCAATCGATGTGATAGGAAAGCTACCTAGGTCTCATGATGGAAAGTTCTATATATTAACCATTATCGATCACTATTCCAGATTCCTAGAGGCGATTCCTTTAATGAACGTAACTTCAGCTAGTGTAATTAAAGCCTTAAATGACTATTTCTCTAGATTTGGGATCCCAAAAATCTTATTGAGTGATAATGGCACGAACTTCACATCATCAGAATTTGAAAACTTCTTAAAATCTCTAAATATTGAACACAGAAAAGCGTCAATTTATTTCCCAAGATCAAATGGTGTGATTGAAAGAATTCACAGATCTCTTAAAGAATCCATTGCTTCACTATCGGAGCAAATCATTGAGTGGTCCGATAGATTAAAATTTTTCATTTTACATTACAATAATGTGAAACATGCAGTCACTAACTTCTCGCCTGCACAATTATTCTTTGGAAGGAATTTAAATATTCCATTGGATCAAATAGCTCCTTCCCAACAGGCTCAAGAGCCATCTAGATATTTAAAACTGCAACAACAACATATTGAAGCAGTGAGAGAGTTGGTGGCTAATAATGAAGCGGAATATTTCAATAGGAATGAAAAATATTTAAAAGGGAATAAAATGAGAAATTACGACACCGAGGATCTGGTGTACTTAAAATCTTTTAATAATCCTGGTTCTCTAAGGCCAAAATTCTCTGGTCCTTACACAATATTGAAAAAACTTCGTAATAATAACTATATTATAAGGGAAACTAATCATGACACAGCCAGAGAGATTAAGGTTCACATTAGCAAAATTTTCAAAAAAAATGGTGATAATTTTTGTTCCATAGCAAATAACATGGGTTAAATGTTGTTAACAATAATAAATATTTGTGTGATTTGGGTACAATATTTAAAAGGAATGAGGAATATAAGATATAAATTGTGCTTCGATCATATTTTTTTTTTCTGTTCTATTATTTATGCATGTATGTACATATGTGTTAATTGCTATAGATTATTGTTCAGTATGATACCATAAACCCATTCAGAGCTCATATTTCTAGCATTGTAGTAATTGTTTTACTTATTCAGTGTTTGTTTATGTGTCAAAGCACCTGGCACACATTTGGGAAATTGCAGGCTGATCCAAATTTCCTACTAAATTGTATGAGTTATTTTATGTTCAAGACAAATAGTTAAATTCAAAGTTGGATTAATCCAAGACAGCAACTTGATATTTAAAATATAATAGCTGCTGTATCTAAAGTAAAAGGTCAACTGTTCAAACTCATGTTGTGTAAAATCTTTAATTGATGTCAATGTACAGTCATTGAAATGTTCATGCAGAAATATATAGAATTAATAAGACAGGATTTTTTACATTTAATCAATTTTGCAACTGCTAGAATTAAGTAAGTTGAAAACTAAATTCAACAAATATGTATGCTGTGAATTTCAGCCATTAAAAGATACAAGATGATAATTGAAAGCTTAATATGACATAACGTTACTACAAGGGGGGTTTGAATGGTGTATATAGACTTATAGGTATTTTTTCCTCTTTCTTTTAAGAACTACTTACCACACTATAGAGAGCAATTAGTGTATATTGTGTTTTTGTGTATATTAGTCTATTATTTGAAATGTGGTTTTGGATACTATGTAATTATTCACACTCCAGAGAGCAATTAGTGCATATTGTGTTTTTGTGTATATTAGTCTATTATTTGAAATGTGGTTTTGGATACTATGTAATTATTCACACTCCAGAGAGCAATTAGTGCATATTGTGTTTTTGTGTATATTAGTCTGTTATTTGTAATGTGGTTTTGGATACTATGTAATTTTTATATTGGTTTTGTGCATCACCATCTTTCGTTTTTTCTTTTTTATTTGATGGGGGGAAGAGATGTTGTGAAAACATCAGCGTAGAACTGGTTCGGAAGCAGCGTACTTGAAACTAGACGGAACCGGTTTTATTTCACTCCTGATCGCCTAATCGGAGATTCTCCAGGTCTTCCTACAAAGTTTTAAAAGAACGTTGGCAACAAAAAAGGTGTGAAAATTTCTCCGGCGGAAGGACATTATAAAAGGTGACTCCTCGAATGTTCTCGGGGGGGAAGCTGACGTCTTGGTTCTTGCGGAGACGGTGGTCTGAAGCACGTGGTTGCGCGAGTAATAAAGTGTGACTCAACAGGTCTACGAAAGATTTACAGAAATACGGAGTTGTCCGATGGTTCCTGGTTCCTTTGCTGAGAATTGGATTTTCCAAGAGCACATAGTATTCGTGCTAACAATTGTGCTGACCTCAACATGCGTGGTGTAAATGGTGATGCACCACGTGCCAAATAATTTTTTATGCTCTCCTAACTTGTCTTAAATAAAGTGTGGTAAGTGAATTCCAGTTTTATTCTTTTATTTTTTGCAATGTGCTGATCTTATATAATCACGGCCACAACAAAATATCCTTTACACACATCCTACAACCTCAAACCACCACACAAGACATCTCCTGAACTCCTATTCCGCCTAGTCATCTGTCACCACACTGCCTTTCAGCACTGGATTTCAAAACAATTCGTAACCTCAACTTGAAATCATATTTCCTAGACACCCCCTTCCTTGCAAAGCTTACAATATACACTAACTAATATATTCAAATTATTTTTCACGATGCTAAGAACATAAAACATACTTATACACTCTGTCTTACAATCATTCTCATACCTTCCTTGACAATGTCAAAATTTTCTGAAAATACAAAATTTAAAAAAACACAATAATAACATAAAACACTTGCTTCAAGTAACATACATCTGCTCCATTTATATTTTCGATTGTCAGCGAGTCCATCATTGTCCTTGATTGACCTCTAATTTTCTATTTAAATTGTTTAGTCCGGACATAGACTATTTGTAACACTGGTCCATGAAATGTCCTTCAACTGCTCCATTTTTCACATCACAGTTCGTCACACTATATCATCTTGAACACAACATTACATAAACCAGTATACCAATGAGTGTTAATATTTTTTTTTTGAAAAGTTCAGTTCCACATAAAACACAAAATTTTCTTTCTATCCCGTTCAATTTCATTACTTCATTTTAAATCACACACCCTTAATTTGAATTCGTATTTTAAAACCTGACAATTCAATGCATTTGCCACCAGATATAAAAAATTTCACATTTTCAAAACACTGTTCATCATCTTACATTTTTCAAAACATTTCTTACTCATTTAACATCTAAAATATTTACAATTTATGTTTCTACCCACTTATTAACATTTATTTCATTCACTTGTCACACTACATTCTGTACCTCGGAAAAAACTCTTATCCAAGGTACAGGCTTACTTGCATTAAGCCGAGTTAGAACTTAGGAAGGACTGCGCATCGAAGAGTTTGACTGCTCCAAACTTACTTTAAAGACCTCTTATTTTGCAAAATCATAGTTTTAATATTTTCCTATTTAATTATTTTTCACTTGTATTTATTTTTTTATTTTTCTCCATTTTTCTCTCTTAATTGCACAAACCTTCACTTGATTATTCTTTTTCACTTTCTTTTATTTAATTTTAATCACTTTTTAGTCGTTTCCACTATCCACAGACTTTATAAACTGTTAACTTTTATAATTTTTAAAAAAAATTTTCGCACAATATTTTTGTAAACAAACTAAATTCACATGTATTCTGTTTTCAAAATCGTGAAACGTTAACTTTTGCAGTTACGCAAAACTGCAAGCGTTGAATTCGATCGAAGCGCCACCTTGCGGATTTTTCTAAGTATTAAAAGAATGCATTGTCATTGTGTTCTGAGCTATTCTAAAAGTTTCAAATGTTTAGCTAGTCGGGAAGTTAGTTAAAAATCGATTGCAATATTTGTACAGGACAAACAAGAAAGCGAGTTAATAAAAACGTGGTAATTAAAAACTGTTCATATTTGGTTGCAGGAGCTTTGGATTTCTGCTTATATTAGGGTACTAGCTGAAAACCCGCGCTTCGCTACGGAGTACATTCAAATTAAATACAACGGTCAATGGATGCAATTAAGGCAAAAAAAAATAAATATATATATTTATAATAAATGAGACGATCAATATATACAATTGATGTAAAAAAATATTTATATATATATATATATTTATAAAAAAATCATAAGGAATATTTATTTTTTTTTTGGATAATATCCAATCGTCTGCTGCATTAGAAAGAAAAAATGTTTTTTTTTTTGTCTATTTAGTTGTTACGCACGTGACGATAAATTTATTGAAAGTACCAGAAAAAGAAATCACGTGATCAGCATTTAATAAATTAAATTCTAAAAATGAATCTTTAAAAATTCACCAAAAATCAGGAAATGGAGGTAAAAATTCGAAAAAAAATTTCATTTTGAAGGAATTTTTATGATCTTTCTCGTGATATAAATTTTATAACCCTCAATGTATTATTTTAAATGCAAACGTAAAAAAAGCTTAAAAAACAGCTTAAAAATTTAATTTAAAAAAATCTAAGAAGAATTTTTGAAAAATCTTTCTTAGTGCACCCCTACACTATTAGAAGAATCGCCATGCAAAATTTCAGCCCTTTAGGTCCTGCGGTTTGGTCTGTGCGTTGTATGTCAGTCAGTCAGTCAGTCGGTGAATGAATGAGTCAGTTACGGAACTGTTTTATATATATAGATGATAGTAGAATGCCAGGCGATGGTCGAATGACTTGGGGGCTGGCATTTTGGTTATTAGAGTCTGTGGGTTCGAGTCCCACTGTTGGCATGGATGTTTGTAGCCGTTCGGAATAGGCTTTAAGATGTAGGTCCCGGTCTAATTAGCCCTCGTGTAACAAAAATTTGACCGTAGCGCTATCAACCAAACCAAACCATGGCAGTAGATGAGTAAAAAACTTTAAAATAGGTTAATTTTTTAATAAAAACTTACAACCAAACATACCTAAAAATTAATTTTTAAATTTATATTTATATCTTGCAGCCCTAAAAAAATAAAAAAATAAAATAACACTCAAATATTAAGGGATTTTAACATTAATAATTAATTATTTTTATTTTGCAATATTAATTAAAAATCATAACTTTTTATAACCAATTAATCAATAATACCCTTACAATAATGTATTGGAGACCTAAGAAAAAAGCGCTACTTTTCTCAAATCACGTTTAAATTTTTTAGGTAATTTAGAAAATTGATTCACAACCAGTTTTACAATTTTAGAGCAGAGGCTTAATAGAATATAAAAAACAAAGCTGTTATATTTAAAGTCAATTAAAGCTAAACTCTTAATTTAATAAAGCACACTGTTCAAAACTAAAGACAGAATTAGTAAAAAGAATATTTATCTTATAATAACATTTAAAAAAACAAAATTTTGCTACACAACACAGAAAAGTTACCTCTTGTCATGATGATGAATAATTACAAGATAAAAATAACTTTTTATATTCCATGTTTTTAAATGTTCTGTTGAATCATATAAACTTGACAATTCTAAGTATTAATAAATACTTTTTTAAAATTTTTTTGATGAATTATCCCATCAACATGAAAGAAAATAAAGTTAATAGGAAGTTCACTTGCGTTTAACTTTTCGTTCCCGTCCCGCCCGATAGATGGTTGCACCATTAATCGGCCGGGTGATCAAAACAAAATTAACTGAAAATGAATTCAAAATCTGCTTAAAGATGGCTAAAAGTTTCAAATGTCTAGCTAGTCGAGAAGTTAGTTAAAAATCGATTGCAAGATTTGTACTGGACAAACACACACACACACAAACAAACAAACAAACAAACAAGAAAGCGAGTTAATAAAAACATGGAAAAAAACTAATGCCGATTCATGAGTGACAAATAACACGAATTGAAGTATGTCAAAATAAACCTTTATTCGGGACAATTTTGAAATTAATTTCAGCTCGTCTAAACTATGAAAAGAAACATAATAGTATAAGACCAATATTGAAATTAGCTTCAGTTCTTTTTAACTATAAAAAGAAACATAACAACTTAAGAAATTGACACAAACAGGTCTGGGGTGTTTTAGCATATACAGTACTCGCCGCTATTAAATTCACTGGTTAATAAAATCAGCGGTTTATTATAATCAAATTTAAAGGAACGGATTCAAATCAATATGAAATCATTATAAAATCCCCGTTTGGTAAAATTAATACTGCCGCTTTTAAAAATCACAGTTTCAGATACTTTAATCTATTTACGAAATGAAATAAGTCAAGGTCATGAGGAGCTTTTCTTTTCAAAACGCGTGAGTTGCAATGCTTAACCTTTTCTTTTCGGAACAATACCGCACCTTTTATTTCGTATTCAGCAACATTCCTTACCCCTTTCCTGGAAAATGAATGGGAAAGAGAACAAAGGAAAGGAAAGATAAGAAAATTCAGAACAGGATTCCTTGAAGAAGATATATCGGGGGGGGGGGGAAGAACTGGTTCTCGCGACTTTCGAATTTTCTTCATCAAATGGTTAGTTGGAATTCTGTCAGTAGTGAGTGAACATGCCTAAGCGTAAGGATTTAAGTGTTAGAGAAAAGCAAGAAATACTGAAAAGATATGACGAGGTGTCAAAATGCAGCCAACGAGAAGCTCAAAACTGGGGATTTCTCAAACTGCCTTATTCAACTCGTTGAATCAAAGAGACGCCATTTCTGATGAAATTAAAATGAAAAGAAACTCATCCCGCAAAAGCAAACGCGATGAAAAATCTGATGACATAGAGTCTTCACTTTTAAACTGCTTTGAGAACGCGAGAATACAAAAAATATCCATTACTCACCCAATTCTATGAGGAGAAGCACAACAATTTGTTCGTCTGTTTGGAGGGGAAAACTTCTCACCTACGGATGGATGGCTAACCCGAAGGAAGGAACGCAACAACAATGTTTATAGAAAATTGCACGGTGAGAAGTAAGATGCGAATAACGAGGTTGCTGAGAACTCAATAGAAGTGTGGGTTAAACTGATCAGAGATTATCAGCTTGATCAAATTTTCAACTCAGATGACACTGGATTATTTTACCGAGCACTTCCTGACCATACTTTGATATTTAAAAATGAATCTTCTGCAGGAAGCAAAAACGTCAAGCAAAGATAAACCGTGCTGTCAACATGCAACATGACAAGAACTGTAAAGAAAACGCCTTTGGGGATTTGTTCCAGCAAAAGGGGGCTTGGGGTGCCTTGAGTGGATTGCAGATCTGTACTGTATATCCGGCATCCTCGAGCCCTACAGCAATGAAAAATGTCACCGAACCTGGGAAATTAACCCTCGACTGCGTATTCAGGCATTGCTACGTAGCGACTGGTCTTCAGTGATTCATGGCCGATACGCAAAAGCGGAGGGGGCCGAGGTGTCAATGAGAGTTGTTCCAGCAAAAACCCTCGTTGTTTTAAGGATGTTAAGAACATTCCAATCAATTATGCACACTATAGAAGCTCATGGATGACCACAGCTATCTATACAGAAATTCTTTTTAAATGGGACAAACAACTATAAAACGAAAAGATCTTGGTTTTGTTAGACAATTGTTTCTCTCATCCAAATGATTTGAAATTAAAAAATATTAAACAAGTTTTCCTTCCCCCAAATACCACAAGCATCATTCAACCTTTGGATCAAGGGATCATACGATCATTTGAATTTCATTATAGAAGGACAATTGTTAATAGAATTGTCAAAGAAATTGATTCTTCAAGTTCCGACTCTATAAACAAGTTTCCAAAGTCAGTCAGCCTCTTGGATGCAATGCATATCATTCAAGGTTCTTGGGGAACTGTTACGTCAACAACGATCTCTAATTGTTTTAAGCTTGTGGCATCAGCATACAAAATTCTAATACAGAGGAAGAAATTTCAGTTGAGGAAGATAAACTGACTGAAGAGTTCTTGAAACATGTTTCCATCGACGATGATTTTCAAACGTCAGTTGAGAAATCTGACTCTGATATTGTACAAGAAATTGTAAAGTAAACAGATTCTTATTCTAATGTCATTGATTCAGAATCCGAAGATGACGAGAAAAATGAACCCCCACCAACTGCAACTGAAGCTCTACGATCATTAGATGTTTTACTTCCAACATTGGAACAAAAAGGTGGAGATAAAGAACATTATGGTAAATTTTACGGATTTTCAAACACTATTGAACATTTGATAAATGATCTTTAGGAACAAGCCACAATTAGTCAGTATTTTAAAAAATTATAATCACACTATTAAATAAATGAATTAAATTTATAATGTATTAAATCTAAGTGCCTTTGATTTCTTTTTTCACTTTTGTTTATGGAACTAATTCTAGTTCGTAGGAAACATAAAACTTATTTTAAATGAATGTCATTTAAATGGATTTTAAATGAACATTGGACTAACCAACGTGCCCCTCACGCGTCTGGTCTCGCAGATCCGCGGAAACACTCGAATTTGTGAGATTTTTAAAATCCCGAGGAGAACGGGACGATACAGTCTCCGAAAACTGGCTTCCGAAAAATAACGTCTTACCAGTGAAGATTTTATGGAATTCCTTCCTAATGCTTTTTTTAGTCCTAGGCAACTATGCTCTGCCTAACGCACCCCAAAAACGAACACGGGGGCGCAGGTTTCAAGTTACTCGTGAAAGCGATGCCATCACGGAAACCGCCGTACGAGTTTATCCTTTTTCGGCACCTTACTTAACAAGATGCATAGCAAATATGTATACGATAAAATAAAATGTTTAAACACCAACATTTTCCTCAAAATATGAATGGATTTTTAATAGTTAATGAAATTTTTCTCTTGAGGAAAGTATTCGTATAAAAAAAATTCTTTCCTTAAAAGAGGAAATATTGCTGTAAAGAATTGAAGAAAATAACTTGGCAATCTGAAAAAAAATGATAAGAGTTTATGAAATCTGAATGATTTTTTTTTCTTTTGGTGTCAAAAGGACAAATACGATAACGTCTATCTTTTTGTTTTATCATGGGATAATAAATAATATAATTTTGCAAGAATTTACTGAAGAATCCTTGTCTCTATTTCTCCATGTATAGATTAGTCGAGATAGTGTAATCTTAGTCGAATTTCATTTATCGTGAAATTATTACTTTTAGAGGAGGCAAGAAAAGAAATAACAAAAAATTCCAATTGATTAGGAGTTATAAATATGCAGAGCATTACTCAAAACTATTTGAGTTGCACTCTTACGATTAGTGATTGACGTTGAAACTTGGGAGAAACGATCCTAATGACATTTTAACTCACGTCAGATGACTGATGGCATTAAAATTGTAAAAAAAAAGCTATTTTATGTCTGTGACAAATATTTTTGAATTTGGGGTTAATTTTAAGAAATATTTTCCACTGAAAAAAAACTTCCTTCTTCAGAAGACTAATTCAGAGAGGGGACATTATCATAGCAAGACGTGTATATATATATATATATATATATCGAACATATATGGAAACGAACCTAAGACCTCCAGATTTCGAAATCAAACGTCGGGATCAGTAAACTCAGTATTTTCGAATCTATGACGTCATCGTTTTCAGGATTATTATTTTTAAATTTGAAAAACTGGTTCCAGATGGAAATAAATTTCAGTTGTTTTATACTGTTCTGAACCAATCCCCCAAGCGCTGTTGCAGCAGCGCCCCCTTTTAAAAACAAGGGTGTTTGTTTACCAGAGTTCTTCGAGAGACCCCATCGGAGAGACGTGTTTTGCGGTGCTTGTGACCGCGTAACCGATGGGTCTGAGTCTTTTATAGAGTTATGTAATAAACTGAGCCTTAAACAGTCCATGAGTGATTACTTTGTGTGGTGTCCTGAGCTATCGACGACACTGGTCCGTCGAGAACCTGAGAAGGCAACCTTGGATATTTTTGTGTGTTAACCTCCGGTTTATATGAGGATTTCGATTGTGATGCTCCGGAAAGAGAAGTAGGAATCTTTTATAGTACATTAGAGAATATATGTGATTTAATGAGTTCCGAATTTTAAAACTGTGATTTAATGAGTCCTGAATTTTAAAACTGTGATTTAATGAGTCCTGAATTTTAAAAATGTGATTTAATGAGTGCCGAATTTATATCTGTGATTTTATGAGTTCTGAATTTTATAACTGTGAGTTAATGAGTACTTAATTTGTGTTGCTGTGAGATTTAACGCATATTTACTGAATTACTGATACAATGTTTAAGAACGCGATAAAAGATGATCTTCGGCTTGTTGCCGTAAATCTAAATGAAGCAGTAACGGACAAAATGTCTGTGATCGAGTTGACAAATATTATAAAGCGTTCTGAGAAATTTAAAATTGATCCTGATTATGTTGAGGAATTAATTACAGAGATTGTGGATACTAGAAAATCAGAAGAGCAGAGAGAGTTAGATTTAAAAAATAAAGAGATAGAGTTTGAAAAACTTAAGCTGGAAAAAACACGAGCCGAGCTAGAATTGGCTAAAATCAGAGCAGAATCGAGAGAGATTTCCCCGGAAAAAGAAAATCCGGTTGAGAAAAGTGAGTCTTTAGAGTCTCTTGTGAAAGGTGTTCGAACTTTAACTTTAAGAGTTCCTAGCAAACCCGAAGGATGGGTGCTATATTTTGCATCGTTAGAGAGAGCTTTTCACACGAAAAACGTACCAGAAAAGTTCAAAGCTGAGATTCTCATAAATTTGCTTGGTGAGAAGGCCTCAAATGTGCTGACATACATCAAAGATGATGAGCTTTGCGACTATTCAAAAGTCAAAACAATCGTCTTACGGGAATTCGAACCGTCGCCGCAAGATGTTTTAGACCAATTCAGAAAGGCAGTACGTCAGACAAATGAGACGCATTTACAATTTACATCTCGACTAACAACTAGTCTTGATTACTACCTAAAATTGAGAAAAGTGACAGATTTCGAAACATTAAAAAAACTCTTGATTTCCGATAAACTATTTCAAACATTAGACAAAGAGACTGCTTCTTTTATAAGCGTAAGGCAGGCTGAAACGTGGTTTCACCCGATTCAGATGTCTAAGGAGATCGACGTATATTTTGCTTCACGAGGAAAAACCATGACCATAAATTCCAGTTATCAGAAAAATTCATATTCGAGAAATGTGTCTAAATCATTTTTATCTGAAGTGAAGCATTCACAATGCATACTATATTGCGAGGAAAAAATTAATCATATTGTGTCTAAATGCCCAAAGTACAAGGCATTATCTATCAATGAAAGAATTGAGGTGGTGAAGAGAAATCGTCTATGTTTCAACTGTCTAGGATCTCACAAGAAATCAGTTTGTGAGTCAAAAAGTTCATGTTACTTTTGTGGAAAAAAGCATCACTCTTCGCTATGCTATGCGAAAGGGGAAATTGTCCTTGGACATCACCCCCCTGAGAGAGCATCTTCGGTTACGAGTCAACCCCTCCTTTCTCCCAATGCAGAGGTCTTTGAACCCAGACATCCCTTATCAGCGGCAACAAATAGGGTCGGGGCGTCCTGCCAGAGTACTAGTGAAAACAATAATCCAGTTCTTTCTGTGCGAGGGATAAATAAATGTAAAACCGTTTTGCTCAGTACTGTGAATTGTTTATTGAGGGAAAATCGAGGAAAATTATATAATGCGCGAGCAGTTTTAGATCAAGGTGCCATGAATTCTTTCATGACCATAGACTGTGCGAATAGTCTCGGTTTAAAAAGAGATAGAACCAATATGACAGTTTGCGGGATAGGAGATACCACCACCACAATTAAATATGTGGTTAGTACAACAATTTCCAATTTTGAGGGAAATTTTGAAAGAGAGTTAGAATTTTTAGTTGTATCCCGAATTGCAGATTTCTTGCCGTCAAAAATGCTTAAGGTAAATGTGCCAGAATTAAGCTATGTAAAGCTAGCGGATGAAAACTTTAATGTGCCAGGTCGCGTAGATCTGCTTTTGAGCGCTGAGATCTTTTATGAGTTGTTACAGCCAGGTCAGATTTATCCTGCTAATAGTAATTTGATTCTACAGAATACAGTTTTTGGATATGTAGTTAGTGGGAGCATACCCATAGCAACTGAGGGAAATGTACATTGTGGGTTCATTGGGGATAATACTGGTTTAAACGAAGCTTTAGAGAAATTTTGGGAAATAGAAAATGTGGAGATAGAAGTACCCAAAAATAAAGAAGCATTAATTTGTGAAGAGCATTTTGAGAAAAACGTTAAGAGAGATAGTACGGGGAGATATATAGTAAAAATGCCATTAAAAGAAGATCCAATGAGTTTAGGAAAATCCAGAGATATTGCCCTTAAAAAATTAAATTCGCTGTGGAGTCGCTTTTTAAGAGAGCCTGAGTATTTAGAATTATATAGGGAATTTATGCGCGAATATAAGGAATTGGGCCACATGAAGGAAATTTCTGAGTGTGAGGAAGAAGTGGGAACATATTATATACCACATTTAGGAGTCTATCGCCCTGATAAAAGTACGACAAAACTTCGTGTAGTTTTTAACGCTTCTTCACGAACAACCGTAGGTAATTCCCTCAACTCCTTGCAATATAACGGTGGGGTTAGTCAGGAAGACCTTTTTTCAATAATGGTGAGGTTTCGTAAGCACATTTATGCTTTCGTGGCTGATATTAAGCAAATGTATAGGATGATTTTAATTGACCCCAGCCAAACTAAACTTCTGAGAATTCTTTGGAAGGAGGGATGAATGAGCCAGTTAAGACTTATGAGCTCAAAACAGTGACGTATGGCACAGTAAGCGCACCTCATCTCGCTACCAGAGTGTTACTTCAGTTATCCAGAGATGAATATGAGAATTATCCTTTAGCGTCGCCAGTTTTAGAGAGGGATTTCTACATGGACGATGTCCTGAGTGGTGCCGACACTCTGAGCGAAGCAAAGGAACTTCAATCGGAGTTAATAGGGGCTCTCAAGAGCGGAGGCATGATGCTACACAAGTGGTGTAGTAATAACCCTGAATTAAAAACAGGGCTTGACAGTGACTACAATTTTCAAGAAGAAACAAAGGCGCTAGGTGTTTCGTGGAAACCTAGCATTGACCACTTTACTTTCCAAATTCAGCTGGAAAACGTGGTTCCGCCTACGAAGAGATCAGTGCTTTCCACAATTGCGCGAGCTTTTGACCCCCTTGGACTCTTAGGTCCGGTGGTGGCGAGAGCAAAGATCTTTTTACAAAAACTGTGGTGCTTGAATTTAGACTGGAGCGATCCGCTTCCTGACACGGAAGCGCAACAGTGGAAAGATTTCATTGAATCCTTGCCAGCAATAAATAACGTGAGTGTTAAGAGGTGTATACTGATAGAAAAATCAGTGCATATTGAGCTTCACGGATTTGCAGATGCGTCCGAGTCTGCATATGGATGCGTCATTTACTGCAAATCAACGTCAGAAAATGGTGCCTTCGAAGTGAACTTGGTTTGTAGCAAGTCACGTGTGTCGCCTCTTAAGCGGGCTACAATACCAAGGTTAGAGTTATGTGCAGCTGTTCTTTTAGCAAAGTTGATAACCAAAGTGAAGAGTGCCTTACAATTTAAGGCAAGTGACATCTATCTGTGGAGTGATTCCATGATTGTACTTTCATGGATACGAAAAGAGCCCTACCTACTAAAAACGTTCGTGGCAAACCGTGTAGCCAAAATACAAGACCTGACAACAGTGCAACAGTGGCGTCACGTGTCTTCCGAGAACAATCCAGCGGACCTTATCTCCAGAGGAATTAATCCTGAGAAACTGGCTACGAGTGAACTGTGGTTCGAGGGTCCTACTTTCCTGACTGACCGAGAGTATCCCGAACGTGAAATTCCTACGTCGGTCATACGAGACGAGTTCACGTCTGAACTCAAACATTCAAAACAAAGTGACTTACCTGTGCTTACTGTAACTTCTAATTCATTCCACCAAGAGTTATTTAGTATTAGTAACAATTACACTAAATTATTGCATGTTGTGAGCTATCTTTTCAGATTTATATACAACCTGAGGAACCCAACTAAAAAGAAATTGGGACCTTTGAGCACAGAGGATATCAAGAGGAGCGAAATCTTTATTGTGAAAGAGGTTCAGAGTCGAGAGTTCCCAGAGGAACTCAAATGTTTAAGTCGTCAAAAAAGTGTTCCTGTCAAAAGTAAGATAAGATGCTTAAACCCCTTTTTAGGAAAGGAGGGAATAATAAGAGCGAACGGCAGAATAAAGCATGCTAATGTAAATTTTGACAGTAGATTCCCTATTATCATGCCAAGGGGTCATAAACTTACTAAACTCATTTTAGAAGCATATCATAAGCGGTATTTTCATTTAGGCCCTACCGCTATACTACATTATGTTAGGCAAAAATTTTGGCCTGTACAGGGTAAAGCATCATGCAGAAAAGTTGTGCACGATTGTATTGAGTGTTTTAGAGCTAAACCCGTAGGAGTTGACCAATTAATGGGTGATTTACCCAAAGAGAGAGTGACTCCTGATTTCCCATTTAATTGCTCAGGAGTAGACTTTTGTGGGCCATTCATTATTAAGTATAAAAATCAAAGAAAGGGTGTATTTCATAAAGTGTACGTATGTCTCTTTGTATGCTTGGTTACAAAAGCCATCCATCTCGAAATGGTAACCGATTTGACCTCAGAGGCGTTTGTAGCATGCTTAAAAAGATTTGTGGCTCGTAGAGGTCTGTGTTCAAAATTATTTTCGGATAACGCTACAAATTTCACAGGTGCCAATAAGGAGCTTTGCCAGTTACATAATTTAGTTGTAAAACCAGACGATAACCTTGCTAATTATATGTCAACTGAGGGTATCGACTGGAATTTTCTCCCACCTAGAGCTCCTAATTTTGGTGGTCTCTGGGAAAGCGGAGTAAAGGCCTTTAAATATCATTTTAAAAGAGTTGTAGCAAATTCCAGACTGACGTATGAGGAATTCCTAACAGTCATTACCCAAATAGAAGGCATCCTAAATTCTAGACCGCTTGTGCCTCTGTCGTCAGATACTGACGTGTATGATGTATTAACTCCTGCCCACTTCCTAATCGGCAGATCCTTAAATGCTGTTGTAGAGCCAAATTTAATTGAGGTTACAGATTCTCGCTTGTCCAACTGGAAAAGAATGACAAAAATAATTCAAATTTTTTGGAGGAAATGGCAAGTACAGTATCTTAATAATCTGCAACAGAGGTCCAAGTGGATGGTGGAGAAAAATAATGTGAAAATCAATGAGCTAGTGCTTCTCAAGGATGAAAATCTACCTCCTCAAAAATGGGCATTAGGTAGAATAATTGAGCTCTATTTTGGTGATGACAAACGGGTCAGAGTTGTTAAGGTGAAAACTCAGTCTGGAATCTTTAAAAGGCCCATTACTAAAATCTGTATTTTACCTGTTAATATGTAATCTTTATATTAGTATTTTTTATTATGTGTAGTTTAATGTTTTCATATACTTGTGCTTATTTTATATATTTTTTATTATTTATGTAATGATTATATAATTAAATGGTTGAATGTTACCATTGCAACGTGGGGCGGAATGTTCTGAACCAACCCCCCCAAGCGCTGTTGCAGCAGCGCCCCCTTTTAAAAACAAGGGTGTTTGTTTACCAGAGTTCTTCGAGAGACCCCATCGGAGAGACGTGTTTTGCGGTGCTTGTGACCGCGTAACCGATGGGTCTGAGTCTTTTATAGAGTTATGTAATAAACTGAGCCTTAAACAGTCCATGAGTGATTACTTTGTGTGGTGTCCTGAGCTATCGACGACATATACTACACTAGTTATCAAAAATTAAGGAAAAATCACAAAAAGAGGGATAACACGTTCAAAATTAGGCCAATCTGTTTAAAATATGAATTATTATTCAGGTCAATCTGTTTAAACTTTTAATCAAGGAGGCAAAGGTATCTGCGAGGCTGAGATTAGACATCTGGCAAAGCCAAATTGTAACAATGACTTCCACGCATCATTTGACCGAAGAAATACGATGGCGAGCTATTGGGAGACTAGAGGCAGGACAAAGTCAGACAGAAGTGGCCAGATGGCTAAATATGAGTCTGTGGTTCATAGACTTAGGCAAAAATTTCTAACCACGGATTCGGCATCCAGGAGGTTCAGCCAAGGACGGCCATACGCTACGACGAGTGCCGATGACCGATATTTGTCATTATGCGCACGAAGGAATAGAACCGCAGCACCGTCTGCAGATCCTCCCTTGCTGCAAGATCCGGAAGGTTGGTATCAACGTCAACCGTGCTTGGAAGGCTTCACGAAGGTGGTCTTTTTGCGAGGCGACCAGCCATTTGCGTCCCGCTCACGTCACGCTATAGGCGAGAACGTTAGCAATGGGCATGTGAACATGTCCACTGGACGCGGGATCAATGGAGGGCTGTTTTTTGATTTGGAGACAACCTGGAACTCGTTTTCATCCATCACACATCCGTGAAGAGATGTATACGGATCAGGCAGTGTCTGTGATTAGGGTGGTATCTATTTGGATGGACATACAGATCTCCATGTCTTTCCCCGTGGAAATGTGAATGCTCGCACTTATAGAGATGACATCCTTGATGCTTATGTGCGCCCTTATGCCGGGGCAATAGGTGATGCTTTTGTGCTACAGGACGATAACGCGAGACCTCACAGGGCTCGCATCGTGGAGGCTTATCTTGAGCAGGAAACAATTCAGCGCATGGAGTTTCCAGCTCGATCACCGGACCTGAATCCTATCGAGCATGTTTGGGACGCTTTAGGACGACGTATAGCTGCTCTCAATTCTCCTACTAGGACCCTAGCCACGCTTTCAACTGCTTTGCAAGAGCTATGGCTCTCACTTCCTACCGAACTCATAGACCGCATAATTGATATCATCACACATCGCTGTATGTGCTGTATTGCTTCTCGGGGGGATCATACACCATATTAAAGGTACTTTTCCTATACCAAACTGACACATCCGATTTGTTCATTGATACATATGTTAGTTTCTCTAACACCATAATTGTCTTGCGATTTCTTTTTATGCTGTTTTATACCTACCTATGTGTTGTATAATGTGTATAAGTTTCGTTAAATTCTACGTGTAACTTTTTGAGTAATCGCTATTTTTGTGACTTTTCCTTAATTTTTGATAACAAGTGTAGTTAGTGAGGCGGATGTAGGTAGTTTTTCGTAAAGGATGTATAAACTTATTCATTTACTTTTTACTCATTTTCTTTTTTAACTTTTTGTTTGTTTGTTTGTTTGTTGGTTGGTTGTTGTTGTTGTTGTTGTGTGCAAAATGAGAAATCTTTATTCAAATCTTTTTAGGAAATCTCAGTTTCAGCATGATGTAAACCAAGGGTGGCCAACTCAAAACAGTCTGGGGGTAATTGAAATAAATACAGATGACGGCAGGCCAAGTGTAATTTAAGATTAAATTTTGATGTGTGCTATGCGAAAGATGAATTTGCCTTCATCAAATATCAGATTTGCATACTGCCCTAAATATTTTAACTACTTTTAAATTCTTTTAATTAATTCAAATTTTTAAATTTAAATTATTTCAAATCCATATAAAGACAAGGTCCTTAAAAAATTTCCCACCATAGTATAGGAAAAGTTGTGTAATTGATTTTTCAGAGATTTTCTTGATTAAAATTTTGTTTAGTGAAAAATCAGTTTTTGCGATATCATAATATAAATGCGAAAAATACAAAACGCAATTTCTTTAAATGAATTTTTTTAGAAACACACTTTTTTTGAAACCCCTGTATTGATAGTAAAAATACGTTTGATTTTTGAAAGATAAACATTAAAAAAATCAGTTTTCTTAAAAAATGTAATCAAGTTTCATTTTCAGATATATGTTTGTATTACAAAACAGAACATAAAATCGGTTTTTTAACAATAGAAAAATTCGGAAAAACTAATGAGATGCTTGCGGATGTGCCCATGATGCAACAAAATCAACTTCGATTTCGGATAACGATTCACGAAGGAGGTGAGATAAATTTTATCTGTAAGCCTGCTTCTTTCCTTCGAATTAAAGTGTTCTATGACGGAAAAGGTGCTTTTGCATGCATAAGTGTTGCCGAACAGGGAAAAAATTTTTAATTAAACTAACGGAAGGGATACTTACCAACTGGCGAAATTTTTCAAACATCTTCCCTCGCTCTGTATTCCGAGTAAAATTTTGACGTCTGAAATTCTCATAATACCATTTGCAGAGGATCCTGTTCTTCACGGATTCCTCACGGATGCTATTCTTCATCGATTCCTCACGGACCCTATTCTTCAATATTCATTGCTGAAGGATTGTAAAATAAATCGGCTTGAGATCTTAACTGACCAGAATCATCAAATGTTCTGTTAAACTCTTAAATTAAAATGTTCTTGTGGGGCACAGAGGCACGGAATTCGCAACCTTCTATTTTTTTCCCTTAAAGACTTAAGGGAACTACTATACACTCGCAAAATGAGTCAAATTGTATTGTGTTATAAATATATTTAGTTTAAGTTAGGGAATACGGACTATGCCACACAAGTCAGTGTCTGATATTAGCAAGAGAATTCCTTTGAGCAATAATGCAGCTCGAAGAAGAACTGATGAAATGGCTCAAGATTTTGAAGGCTCATTATGTGAGTATTTAAAAACATCCAGCTTCTCTATACTGCTTGATGAGTCAACTTTATCAGGAAATTAAGCCTTGATTTTAGAATACGTGCAATTCATAAAAAATAATTAATTGCCAAGATTATTATACGCTAAAAATTTGCAAATTGATACTAAAGGAGAATCAATATTTCATGCATTGGAATTTTTCAAAGAAAAAAAAATCCCCCTCAGAAGTATCAATTGCTACGAATGGTGTTCCAGCTATGATAGGATGATACACGGGGTTTTCCTTGCATATTTAAAAAAGGTGGTTCCGAATGTATTCGCTGAACACTGTGCCATTCATCGTCAGCATTTATAGTTGATAAAAATCTGAGTGAACACTCACGTAGGTCATTATAGCATGTAGTTTAAGAAATCAACAAAATCAGAAGCAATTCATTGTAGGCAGATTATATGGTCAACTCTGGACTCTTAACGATGAAAAATCAATCGCTTGCTGCTTCGTACAGAAGTTCACATGCGCCAGCCAAGCGTGGTCGTAACCTGCTGATACCAATATTAAAGTGCAAGCCACCAGTCTCTGATTTTCCATTAGGCCCGGGCCTAGGGGCCCCCGAATGTTTCCCCCCCCCAAAAAAAAAATTTAATTTTAAAAGGAAAAAAAAGAAAAAAATCCCAATTCATTTTTTTTAAAATTTTACCTTTTTTAATAGCAATTTTTTTTATATATCCTTTCAAATTTGATTGATTTATTGGCTCATCATATGTATATTATAGTGTATATAAGGGATTAATAAGTTTTTCTGGTTGCATTGTATTGGTGTTAATGATGAAGTTAATATGTTGTATTGCTTTTTGTTATTTGATAATGTTCTAGGCTTCTTCGCTTCAAATAGCCAATTCTTGGTAAAATGGTACTTTCACAATGATTCATGATTATTTTTGTGTGTCAATTTTGGAAATTTTACGTCCACATCAGTGTTCAGGGGGCCCCCATCCCGAGTTGTGCCTATAGTCAAGAATTTTCTAAATCGGGCCCTGCATGCCACAGCACAAAATACTACTATTCGGCAAATTTTGGTATATGAGAAATGACACCGTTTTCAGAGAGATCGAACTCTTAACTACTCCAAATTTCCTTCAAAATCTAACTATTAAATTTCGCAAATCTATTGACTTCTCAAAAATCTTACCGGTTATGTCCATGTAAATCTGGTAAATAGGAGGCCGCCCAGAGCCGCCCTTCCCATCGATTTTTAAATTTTTGTGTTGTACTCTCCTTAAAAAAAATTAAACATTTAAATAAAAAATTATAAAACTGAGTTAAGACAATTCTTTAATCAAAAACACCAACCCTTCCATGTAATAACTTTTAGTTCAAAATTCTCCTTATAGATGACACCAAAACTTTTTAGTACATTTTTTCATCATTAGATGGCGCGACACCCTCCCTTAACTTATCCAGTAGTCTGCTTCCTACATTTTTATTTTTTTTATATTTCTGACTATTTTACTGATAAAACAATCATCTTAACTCGCAAAAAACACGTTTTGGCTTTGCCAAGATAAAAAGCATTATTAAAAGATCAAAAAACATTTTATTATTATTTGTACTACTATCCCTAAACTTTCTAGAAATTTCAACTTGTAGTTAGCTGCTAGATAGCGGACTAACCCTTTTCGAAGAATTAACTCCAAAAGTTAGTTTTTTGAACTCCCTGAAAATATTTTTCTATTCTTTACTTGTTTCGACTCTTAATATATTTTTCTTCTTTTTTCTTTCAACATACAGGGTGTCCAGCGAAGAAGTACCTGATTTCAAATTGAAAAATCTCGAGAACAAAGATCTGTAAAAGAATGCAACAAACGGTATTTTTATCGTGAAAGCTGTAAGAATTTTATACACTAATTTTCGAAATAGTTACAAAAGCTGCTAACAGATGGCGCTGTACAACTCGTATCAGCATGCTTATATAAACTTGTAGTCTTTGCAATCACTACATCACGATCTTTTCAATATGTCCACCATTCGCTCTATGGAGGTGGCGCAATAAAATTTGCAATCATACCCTGTAGTTTCTCAACAGAAATTGATTCAGCTGCCACATAGATCGCCGATTGAAGCTCGCCCAGCGTGATGGGATGGTTCCTGTAGACAGTATCTTTTAATGTGCCCCACAAAAAATAGTCACAAGGACTCAGGTCCGGGGAATATGGAGTTCAATCCATGCCTTCTGCTCTATTGCTAAAAGCTGCTAACAGCGCCCTCTGTTAGCAGCTTTTGTAACTATTTCGAAAATTAGTGTATAAAATTCTTACAGCTTTCACGATAAACATACCGTTTGTTGCATTCTTCTACGGATCTTTGTTTTCGAGATTTTTTCAATTTGAAATCAGGGACTTCTTCGCTGGACACCCTGTAATTTACTACATTCTTGCACTGTTCATTACTCTGCATTAGAGGGCATGGCCCAGGGAACGCATTTGCCTCCAAATTTCCCATTCGTCCTATTGGTGTGGACTTGGAAGTTGGAACACCCCCCTCCCCTCCCCCATGAAGTCATTCATTAATTCATCATAAATCTATATTATGAAAAATTTTTACAAAAATTTTACTCATTCCATATAGAGTTTAATACAAAATATTAGCACAAAAATGCACAAATAACAAATTGAGATTATTGATAAAACTACACTGCTATCGAATTTTAATATGATGCAAAGTCCGCCAAGGACTTTCATACTGATTATTTCAAATTTTTAATAAAGGTTAACGAAAGAAACTACTGAAATATGAATGCATTTAATTTTGGATGCCTAAAACTTTTTCCTACATTTCTTTTACACATCTTAATTTTTATAGCTATTAAATATGCTAAACATAGTTCATATTTTTTTTCAGTGGTGATAGTTTCTTTAAAATTCTTTGTAATGCGAAAGCAATCGAATAAGAATTACATGTTCTAAAAAAATCGTGTTTAAAATAAGGGTATTAAAATAAGGGGCCCGTTATTAAAATAAGGGGACAAGGGACCTTGAACCTCGATTTTTTAAATTTTCAATTTTTAACTCAATATACACAATGAGAATAAATATCCTTTTTCGCCGCATTGAAGACCCTTAGAATTCAAAATAAGGATCTTTTGCCAGAAAATGCCCGTTTTTCAAAACCCTTTTCAAAAATACTAACCTTTTTCAAAATGCTCCATGCTCATTCCATATCATTTAAAAATCTTTATTTTTTTTAATATAAGTTTACCATATATACTCGTATATCAACATAACTGTGCAATGAATTTGTTTTTGTATGAATCAAAAGCCATATATATATATATTTAATCTGCCTGTTATTTTTTAAGTTTATGCATGTTTCAACGTCCGATTACGTTCCTCCATAACGGTCCGCTGTAAAGCAAAATTTCAGACGTCCGTCGTCGCGAGTTATAATTTTGCCAGCGCGCCAAACCCAGTCTGTATCGCTTGGCAAGCAGTAACAGTACCTGGAATTTTTTTTACTTTAAATCATGCTCTATAAATTTGAAAAGACTTGTGGTATTAAAGAATTATGCACAGTTTTGGGACAAGCACTTCCATTAACAATCCTGAGGAATTTAGACGAAATAAGAAGCAAATGGATGCGCATGGAGCATTTTGAAAAATTCGAGCATTTTTGAAGAATTTTTTTAAAAAAATAAAATACCTTATTCTGCCCCAGAAAACTTATTTGTGAGATCTAAGTGTCTCCAACGCAATAAAAAGTAATATTAATGATTCGCATTTAATATTTAAGGGGATGGTGGACTTTCAAATGACCAAAAATCGAGCAAAAATTGGAATTTTTTTTGGGGGGTGTATTAATATTTTAAAAACATGTAAATATTGGAATGAAATGCATTTAAAATCTGTAGTGAAAAGAAAAATGAAAAATTGGTGGCTTTAGAGTAGTAAGTATTAAAGGTAGATAAAAAAATTATCTTTTAAATGACTTTTTCTCAAAATGAGAAATTTCCAGATTTGCAAGTCTTTAAAATGCTCCTCGCGTCATAATTTTTGACGAAATTTTATGAAATTTATAATAAAGATTCCTGTAATACATTAAAATAAAGTTATGCATCCATTTTAGGATTCGAGGTCATTTAGGTTATAAAAGTTTAACTTTAGTGTAGAAAAGTACAAACATTTCACGAAAATTCAGAGTACAAGCATAAAAATATTTTCTAAAAATTAACTATTCAACGAGAGTACAAAAAAATACATAACTTTGTTCAGAAAGTATTTATAAGCAATATAAATGCAAAATTAAGGGGAAAAGTTTAAAATTGAGTCGCAAGGAGCATTTTAAAGAAGGGTAATTTAATTTAAATTTTTTAATTATAAATTTTTTTTTAAAAATATTTATAAAATTTTATAAGGTGTTTAATATTGTTATAGTTTAATGAATATATATACAAAATTTCATATCTCTGTGGTAAAAATTTCAAAAATCGTTTTGAAAGGTCCACCATCCCCTTAAAATTGAGAAAAAAAATGAAAACACCGAAGATCCCTTGCCCCCTGAATCAGAATATGTGGAGGACACTATACACATAAGTGACACCTCTCTCTCCTTTATACGAATAGAAATGTTTTATCGTTCTTCAGTGTTATTCAGCACAACAACCTGTCTCAATGAAATATGCTTTAGAAATGAAGACCTCTACTAAATTACTTTGGAGTTCAAAATTTCAAATGTTATTCCTAAAACGCACAAAGTAAAAGGGTTAACTCAAGAAGATCATTAGAAATTAGCATGTAGATTTCTCAAACGCCTTCAACCATCAGTTTTAGCAGTCATAGAAATTTTATCATTTGATGCTGAAAGCGCAAACATGTTGCAACGTCTGAAAAACACAGCTGGTCACCGAATTGCATGAGCAAATTAAGCAAGAACTAATTACGACGGAGAGACGTTCAATTGCTCTTTTCGAATGATAGAATCATCCGAATAGTGGAATCAGGACAGCCACAGCCGCAAGTTTCCAGAGCGCTGAATGGACTACAATGTTTAAAGACTAGGAGGAGACTGTGGAGGAGGTTCCAGAACGAGAGTCTGCGGGAAGAGAGATAGAGAGAGAGAAAAAGAAAGAAGAAAAAAAAAGAAAAGAAAGAGAAAAAATCCCAACTTCCTTTATGATATGAAATCATTTTTAAAGGGTTTATTTTCTACGATAAACGGAAAGTCATGTTCTATGAAATTTTGTACAAATTGTATAATTTCTTTTTTTTCTGCTATTTTACTTGCATAACCTTATATCACAAACACAGAAATCTGTTTAATTCCGACCATCGGTTCGTAGAATATTTACAAGTGTATAAGTTATGCTTGAACTTTTAGACCCGAGTTCATTTTATGCATATTAAGAAATCTACACTTAGTTCTAAAGCGTCTGTAATAAGCAGAATTAATGATAGACTTTCACCCCTTTGAGAAAGGGCACTTTTTTTAAGATTAGTAAATTTTCTCATAGTACAACGAACATGTCTGATTAAAATACATTTCAACAAGTAAAATCAATAGCTAATCACAGTAATGCATCACAATATAATAAACTATAACGTACAACGTAATTTTAAGCTTACAGATAATTTTATCAGTTTCAAGTATTAAAATTCAGTAAAGTTACATCCTTCCATTATTATATATCAGGGGTGTCCAACAGGTAGATCGCGGAGGGTTTGTTTGGTTGATACCACCAACTTCTAGGACTTTTCTCCTATGCCAATTTTTTGATCGATCATGGATCGAATTGAGATCAGTATCGCCATGATAAACGAAACCTTAGGATAATTAAAATTAGGATAATTTGCGTAAAGCAGGATTCTTAGAAAGCAGAGTAAAATGCTTCTAACTATACCATACAACGTAATTTTAAGTTCATAAATCATTGTATTCATTAAATTTTTTAGAATATTAGAATTCCTTAAAATTATATAATTTCATTACAATAAGTCACGGGTGGCCAACAAACAGGGCGATCTCTGACGGTTTGTTCGGTCGATGATACTCACCTCTAGGATTTTTGTCCTATGTTTTTTTTGGTCGATCATGGTGAAAAGACGGAAATAAAAATATTTTGCAAAGAAAATTAAACTATAGCAAAACGAGCATGAATAAAACACTATTATCTTCATTTAGTTAAAAATATGGAAATTTATTTTGTTTTCTCAAGAAAAAAAATATTAAAATTAGAAATGGATTCTCGTGTATATTTATAACTTAACTGCACATCTCACATTTAGTGAGTAATTGAAAAAATAAAAATATTAGCAATTTAATTTTCTCTCGATTTATTATAAAGGTTTGTTAAACGCCATCAAAAGGTTAGTTTAAATATTTGAATGCCGTTGGTTTCTTGGCAAGTTGATCACTCGTGCAACATACAAATTACAAAAGGCATTACATCACTACATTACGATCGAAAATTTAGAGTTCATCAACTCGGCCCATAAACAGAATGAGATCGTTTCTAGTATCACCGATAACAAACGCAAATGGATGATCAGCAACAAATTCAGACTTCCTAATTATTGATGTAGCAACGATAGTAACCTCTGTAACTGCCGCTGCTTCACTTCCTTCTTCATTAACCTCAAGAACAGCTTTATGCAAAATCTCGGACACAGCAAGATCAGGAGAATCACTGGCGACCCCTAGTTCGGCTCCTCGTCTAAACACTCGACTAATGCCTAACCGTTGAAAGCAGGGTATTAAAGGCTTTGTATATTCAAGGCGAAATTTTGGCAGCGATACCTCAACTTCTTTTATCGTAAGTTTTCTCTTTAGATCTCCAAACAAAAAGGGAGTAAAGGTAGCTTCAATTTTTTTTAAGCCATTCTTTTTGCGGGGGAGGAGAAGGATCATAGCTACTTCGTCTCCAATGTAGGGTAACTCCAGTGCTTGCATAGAATTATCTTCATACAAAAAAAACCTATCTGTCAAGTGCATCATATCGACCTTCTTTACATTGTCATTTTTACCTTTGCTGTAAAAATCTTGAGGAAAGGTTGCACTCTTCTCGAATTGGCTCAACCAAGTACCTTTAAAATACACTGCATTCAACAAAACTATCACTGTGGCAGGATCCAGAGACTGCAATAGTTCTGTAATCATGCCGTTTGTTTTTTCCTTCACCCAATCGTTGATCTGATGAACTGCTTTTTGGTTTTCGAGCAGAAAATCAACCTCTAACATCAGCGCTTTAAATGATTCGGCAAGGATCTGCTTGTATTCGTCTTTCACATCAAAATTCTTCTGGCTAAGCATCAAATTCGCACTAGACAAAGTGTAAGAACCTGGGTTCATCAAAAATAGTGACATCTGTTGCTCGAAGGCCGAAGCTATTTCGTCTCTTTTGATGCCAGCTTGATCATAACCTAGAGCTTTTCTCATTTCAGACTCTGTTTCCCCTTCTGCTGCACACAAAAGCATAGCCATAGCGCTGGAAATGCTGAAGGGAGAAAAGAAGACGTTTCCCTTTTCTGCAGCCAGCAGTCTGTGCAAGTTGACGGCCAAATGGTTGTTAACAAGGGCTAGGAACATTATTTGTTCCTGCGGGTGTTCTCCTAGATAAAAAGGAAAACTTTTAGAAACTAAACAAAACCTGCAATTTTGTGAAATACACTTTTGTTACTAATTTATTTTGTCATTAGTTTGTTTTATTCTATTCAAAATTTAAAGAAAAACGTTACGAGAGCTTGCATAGATAAAAAGTTCTTCAGCACTTGGGAGAACTATACAAGTTGCGTACAAAATATGGAAGTAAAATAGGGCTGTCCTACCTTCCTATGTGATTGTTATCCAAAGTAACCTTCATACCTGCATACAAAAACTATTAACACGGCTAATGAGAGTGAACGGAGACAAACTTTTTCACATCACTCGACTAGCACAGTTAGGCCGTGATAGATGAGAAAATGCGTGTTTGATACAGTGTAGTTCTATTAATTGATATGATGAATAACTACGTCACTATTTGTTTGAATACAAAAAGGTGTTGAAAACATTAAACAAGTTGTAAGGAAGTTAATCGGAAATAAGACATTCTCACAATGGTACTGACAGAAAAACGTTGCAGTGGCACCTGAGGGACCGTTATATCTATATAAATAAAAGAAAAACTTTGTCTGTTGGCCGGTCAGGGAACAATTCCAGGTAGACAGTTTCCGGTATGGCATCCGTTATGAAATTCGGCCATGTTTGAAAATGTCGAAATCGATGTATGTATTTTTTTTTTCATGAAAGTACATAAATGTTACATATTTCGAAAGAGCTTTAAAAACTTATATTTTTTTCTATGTACACTTATTCTGTTACTTTAATAGTTTTAGAGATATTTCAATTCTAAATGCATACTCCACCGAACAAAAATAATACACCGAATAGAAATATATGAACAAAATTTCTGTCATTCTAGCCAAAAGCAAAGAAAAGGGTAAAAATTGTATGGCGGTTAACGGAAATAAGACTCTTTCACGGTCATACGCGTAATTCTTAGCGAGAATTGTGGATCTATTCTATATAATAAATATTTTTCCGAGCTTTTTTATAACCATAAGGTTCTGGGAATTTATGTCAGTGTTATTTGGTTTCATAACACTTTGTACAATCGGCTATAAAGCCAAGCCCATTGCGATTTCTAAGAATAAATGTAGTCCGCGATTATTTTAAACAGACACAGTGATAAATAGGAATATTCTGTAAACGAATCTGTCTGGGAATTTTTTTACATTTTACCAAACAGCTCGAGAGCTTCAAATGCCCGCCTGTATGAGCTGGAATATAACGAGGATAAAACACACTTATGGAATCTCTCCTTAAAGAAGAGATGCTGTTTTCATACTTTTGAGCTCTGATTCTCTTTTGCTCATCTTTTTGTTCATCTTTTGCGATTAGAAAACCATCAAATAGACAAAAATATAATTTCCTTTATTAGGATTTAATAGAAACATACTTTTAACGCATTAAAAAAAGTTGCCAAATGCAATACATAATTTTTATCTAAACCTTTCAAAAAATTTGGCCTTAATTTAAATAAAGGATAAATAAAATACTCGTTATATATACATATTCTCATATATATATTGTGGTAAAATTCTTATTTATTTTGATCACCTTTCGATGCATTTTAAAGACTCTTATCTAATTCATAAGTAACTCTTAAATAATTCATATGTTCACTAAAGGAAGTACTTTAACAACAATCTCTTTATCTGTCATTTTTAATAAGCCTTTACTACCTTGGACATATTGCAATACGCCTGGATGAAACCAAGCTGTTTGAGAAAACTATTGCGAATTTTCTAACTAACCTGAAGGGGTATGGGCTCATTACAACAAACCTAAAAAATATCAGGCCAATTTAGGGATGCGACATCGATGTCGATGTTTTCAAAACATCGATGTTTTGATAAAAACATCGATGTTTTAAACATCGATTTATTGAAGCCGATGTTTTTTTAACATCGATGTTTTGTGCTCGATGTTTTAACGTTGTCTCGATGGGTTTTTTTAAATGAAAAAGTACCATAATAAAAAAAATTTACCACGTAGCATAATTTTCACACTCAGTAAATGTAATTTGAATTCTGAAAAAATACAAAAGGGGGAATGATTCCTTAGCAAACAGACAAATAACAATCAACAACAATGAACCAATCAGAGCGCTTGGAATGTTCCTGACACTCCAGAACCTTCCATGGGGTTTTATTTTACAAATAGTATATACACGAGAGCAGCCATTTAAGTTATTGTTTTGTTCTGGTTTTATATAAGTTGACGTTAATATTATTAGTAAGATGCCTCCCAAAAGTACCGTTTGGAATTTTTTTGCAAAACCTCTGACAAATTGGCAAAATGCAATATTTGCCGTAAGTCCCTCAAAACTTCTGGCAATACCACGAATTTATCTGGACATTTGAAGGCAAAACATGGCGATATTTACAACGAGAATTTTGAGACATCAATGTAGCCCATACAAAAGCAACCAAGTTTTTGTCATTTGTGTCTGCCCAATCACAGAGTAAAATTAAATCACACCCCCACGACTAGCCCAAGTAACATTAATGTTAGAGATTACTAAACCAGTTTTAAAAAATGAATGTTCTAAAATATCGATGTTTAAAAACATCGATGGTTAAAAACATCGATGGTTTTTGGGCGATGTTTTATTAGCATCGATGTTTTAATATTGAATATCGATGTTTCTAAACATCGATGTTTTGTTATCGATGCCGCATCTCTAGGCCAATTAGACAGTTGTCGATCATTTTCCAATCAGACTGACGCATTGCAAAATGACGGCGCTTGAAATAAGTCGGATTTGTCAATTCGCTTACAATAGATGTCGTACAATCGAAATCTGTAGTCAACCTGTTCACTTTTATACTATCTCAAACAACTATTTAAAATCAGTCTGTTCGAATAATTTTCTTTTCAAAAGACAACTGTTAGATTGCAACTGTTAATTTTTTTTTCAAATATAAAATTTTTTTCATGTAATAAAAATCCGAACTCACTGCTTCTGACATAAATACGTTAATAGCAAAATGAAGCTGCTTACTTCTAAGTGTCTAAATAAAAACGTTATTCGTTCAGGTTCCAAAATTGCAGATGGTTGCAGAGGGTTAGGAAATACCCACTGACAGTCTCGGGCTTTGAGTGTATTGTGACATAAGCAGAATAGAGCATCCTCTTGATTCTCACTGACACCGTAGCCAAGGTTACCATTTCAAATGAAAACTCGCCAAAAGTTTTGCCAAATTTAAAAAACCGAGAGTCTGCAGAATTTTAAGCAAGATATATTTATTCCAATTTTAATCATGGCTGTATATACACAGAGAAC
Source organism: Dolomedes plantarius (assembly GCA_907164885.2). Taxonomy (NCBI): domain Eukaryota; kingdom Metazoa; phylum Arthropoda; class Arachnida; order Araneae; family Dolomedidae; genus Dolomedes; species Dolomedes plantarius. Next base: position 157,360,677 of record OU015495.1, on the reverse strand, counting down.
AGAATCCATAAATAGAATCCAAATCACTTCAATTATATCATTTATTTTTCTAACGCGGAAGTACTTGTGAGACATTTTCCGTTTGTTATTCACCTTTATGTCTCGCTGGGTACTTTATTGGCTAGCTACCATTTAGGTGGACCAGCATTGCTAAGGGGGGATAACACGTTAACGACCAAGCCATATTCGGGATTTGAACCCAAGCCGACTGACTGGAAGCTCACGACGCTAACCACTATACCATGTGGGCGACATTATAGCATTTATAAGTAAAACTATTAAAAACTTGGCTATAGTTTGATATATGAAAAATAAAATAGTGCCTAATTCATGTCTATACTGATGGCATACCATTACTTAGACTTGATCTAAGTCAGGGGTCGGCAACGCGGTGCCCGCGAAACAATTTTAAAGTGCCCGCTGTTCAAATATCTAAATTTTAGGTATTTGAGTTTAGAAATATGATTTTAGATATTATTGATTATTTGAGTTTAGATATTTGAGAGAGATCATTAGAGGAAAGGTACTTGAGAGGTTTTTAAATTTATCACCACAGGTGAAAGAATTTGAATTATCCAGGAATGAAATTTGTTTAGAATTAGAGTAAAAACCTTGGTTATTTGAGCTAGGTTTTCGAACTGATTTAACTGTAAAATTGAAGGAACTAAATTTGAAACTACAGGGTAGAAATCATCATATAGCTTCTATGACAAGTACGATAAATGCATTTAAAGCTAAATTGGCACTCTGGAAATTGCACATGGAGAAAGATAATTTATCAAATTTCCCAAATTTAAAAATGGTGATAGAAAATTATTACAATGAAAATGTTACCACCTATGAGTTTGCCAAACATTTTGATTCCTTATTGGACGAATTTAATACCAGATTTGAAGAATTCTCTGAATTGGAGGCATACTTGACGTTTTTTTATTAATACTTTCTCTCATACAGAGGACGATGTGACTAATAACATCGCAACATATTTTGATATTTCCAATACGGAGGACAGAGAGTTGGAAATTATAAATATAAGAAATGACATTGAATTAAAATTACATCATAACGAAGAAATATTCTGGAATTTAGTGAATGGAAATAGCTTCCCATTGTTCAGAAAATATGCTCTGAAATGGAACTCTCTTTGCGCGTCGACAAATACTTGTGAATCTTTGTTTTCCAATATGAAATACTTAAAATCAAAGTACCGATCAAGCCTCACTGACACTCCATTGGAATCTGGGAATTCGACTTAAATGTCACATTACGAGCTGGCCGTAGATTTGCAATGTCAAATATTGCATTAATTATCAATTTTAAGATTATTTTGTTAAAATTAAAATTTGAATTTATGTATTAAAAATTTATTTCGCATTAATATTCCCATGTTTAAATATTAACCCCCTTCCTCCTATATATATATATATATATATATATATATATATATATATATATATATATATATATATATATATATATATATACAGTCGGGCCTCTATTTAACGAACCTCTATTTTGCGAATTTCTCTGTTTTGCGAACTTTTCCTTGGAACCAAGAACATTTTGCGAATTTCTTCGTAAAATAACCTCCAAATAGCGAAGTGCATTCTCTATTTAACGAACTTTTTCTTGTGATCCAATTTTTTTTTCTCCATATTTCTCAAAACATTTCTGAACATTTCAAACTTATTCTTTCTTTTAACACATTTTATGGTGATCAGTGACCTTGAACTGGTTTTACTAGTCGCCTAACTCACTCATCGTACTATTCGCAACAGTTTTGTCAAAGCTGGATTCTTTGTCAACAATGAGAATTCGGCAAGTACGGAGGACGAAGACGATGTTCTCTTAAAGGAACTTAAAAGAAGGTGGATACAGCTAAGGGAAAAAGAAGAAATTAACGATGATGTGCTGATTGATGATTTTCTTTTACTTAATTCTGAAGCTGAAACCTCGGAAACACTAACTGAATTGGATATTTTGGACAGTGTGAAAAATTAAAAACAATACACCAATAAATTACGATGATGATGATAATGGAAATGATCATGATGGAGAAACCAACAAACCTTCCTATGATGAAATGCTAAAATCATTTGAAACAATCCGACGCGGATTACAGTTTGAATAAAATACGCCTGAAGTGGTTTTTGGTGCATTGCAAAGACGCGAGACGTATTATGAGAGTAAACACTTTTTCAAACAAAAAGCTCAGACAAAATTAACAGACTTTTTCAGTAATTAAATTTAAGGACGTATATGGTAATGTATGCTTAAAATTACCTGTTATAATAAATGCGATAATGCCATTAAAATTCATTAATTTTAATATAAATTTTCTTTTTTTAAAAATTGGAAATACAGTGTATTCCCGGACAATGTTTTGCTTTATTCTTGTTTTCCTTGCAGATTTCTTTTTGATGGGTAAGATATAAAAACAAATAGATATCAATTTATAAAATAAAGGTGTGATTAATAACTTTTTAAAATAATATTTAGTGTTTAAAATATTTAGTGAATTTAAAATCTGTTTTATGTAGCTTAAAGTATTTTAAAGGGTGAATCTCTATTTAACGAATTTTCCATATAACGAATTCTTTTTCGGGATTTAGCGACTTTGTTAAATAGAGGTCCGACTATATATATATATATATATATATATATATATATATATATATATATTAATTAGAGGCCCGTCCCGACTTTGTCCGGGTTGAACAATTATCTATCTTAAGTAGATATTAGGTGGGTATAATTTATTTTAAAACTTTATGATATACCACATTTTTTGTTTCGTTTTTCGGAGATTTTAAAATAAATTGATTCTCCGCATTTCCTGGTCTAGAGAGACCAACATACAATTGTCCATGAGTAAAGCAATCTTCCCGTAAGTCAAGTCCAATATATTTGTATGTTTGATCTTGGGATTTATTGATGGTGATGGCAAAAGAAATTTTTATTAGATACTGTAACGTCAGGCACTGAATCATGTTCTGGGCCACCCTCAAAGACATGTATCTTGTGGGAACCAAACAACAACGGACGTGAATTCGTCACGACACGACACGTCAGCGCAGTGTGCACACACCGCCAGACGCTGACGTTTTCCCACGTCAGCTGACGTTGCGGTCAGCGCGTGTCAACACGTCACGTCAACGCAGTCTGAATGCAGCTTAAGTCTCGCTGTCAGCGAGGACAGCCGCGGAAGCTGTCGAAATAAGCAACTTTTAGAGGCAAAATCATTAAAACATTAATTTAAAAAACTCCGGGGCCTGATTTTCAAAAAATAATATGCCTATGCTTTAATCTGAACTATCAACTATATCTACGCAAAATTTCAGTTCAATTGAAGCAATACTTTTAAAGGAACTTATAAAGGAACAAACATAGGCCTATTCGAAATAATCAATAAATTTCACAGTTTCACTGAAACACACTGATTTTTGAATAAAGTTCAATAACTCAAGTTCGATTTACGCAAATTTTGCATAAAATTGTACATAAATTCAAATACTTAAAGTTTATAAGTTAAATAAAGTTCTGTAATATTATACCAATAAATTTCCAGTTGATAGCCAATAAATTGTAAATCTTTTTTTACCTTAAATGTCCAATAAAAAGCGTAGTTCCAAATGTAATTTTCTTCAATAAACCCTTAAACGTTGCCAATTTCAAAATTTGCCTTTTTGTATATATCAATACCTCTTCCACTTGAATCTTTAAATCATTAAATGTTTTACTGATAATAAATAAAAATGTAGTTTGATTTGTTGCTATGGTTACTTGACTATGGTTGAAAGTGAAAATTCTAATGTTAAATGTTTAATAAATGAAAATATCGTTTGATGTGTTGCTACGGTTACTTGACTATGGTTGACAAAGGAAAAATTGTAAAGGTGAAGCATCAGCTCAACATTTAGGCCCCTAACTTTCTTTCTACTGATCAGATATACATAATATATAGCCTATGTCCATCTGGAATAATGTACCTTTTAAATAGTGAAATAATTTTTCAAATAGGTGCAGTGGTTCCGGAGATTACCCTCCACATACAAATTCCGCTTGCTCTCTTTATATATTAGTATAGATAATCAGCAGATTCGGCGATGATACCTACAACTTATTGGATGCGATAAAAAAAGGAAAAGCTTACATCCAGTGAGCATATCTTTTTAGTAACATATTAGCCCACATGGACAGGGAAATAAATAGATTTTAATATAAAAGTATGAAACTGGATCATTTAATATGTAAAACATGTCTTGAATACGAGTATGTAGTAGAGGAATCTGTCATTCCAAATGCTCACATAGAAATACGATAGTAGGTAAATCAGGAAATGAGAACGGATGCGTTTGTCCATCCTTATTTACCGGAACCAAAGTCAGTTTGATTTTGCATACAGCAGTATTAAAAAAAAAAGAGAGAATTACGTGCTTGATTTCAGGAACAATTAACAAGGAACTTAGTTTAAATCACATGGAAACAGCAGTGGAAATGGATACTTCCTTGTTGGTAACTGGCACTCCTCAGCTACACAAAGACCTAATAAAAGCTTGCGATTTCTATTAAAGATCATCTGGTTTGACATCCGGTGAAAAGTTTACAGTACAGTTCGTTCTTTAGATTGTTACAAGACACACTTTACTGATGTCTTTATTTTCGTGGTTTCTCACAAGACTATTGGAAGTTTATTAGACGCTAATGAGGTTAAAGAAAATTCATAAGCAATGCACTTTCAGTTTTGCGCAACTGGTCGATAAGATGTTAAATTTAAACAAGCGGGAAGCCAGTCTAACAGTCAATGATAAAAAAAAAATAAAATTTTCGAATAGTTCGCAACAGAAGCTCATATGACATTTGCTTGCGAAGACATGTGTCTGCGACGTTATTAAACTTTTTATTAATTAACACAGTGATGCGCAAACTTTTTTCGATCGTGACCCACTTTCTTTAAATAAAAAAATCACTCGACTCAAGTGAAATTTTTTTATAACAATTTTTTTTTTAATTAAGAAAATGTCAAGGAAAAAATAATAAAAAGAAATAAACAAATATTTACAAATTATTTTGACCCCCTTACTTTAATTAAAAAGATCACTCGATCCAAGGGAAAAAAATTTATAGTAATTTTTTTTTTAATTTAGGAAAATGTCAAGAAAAAAATAGTAAAAAGAAATGAGCAAATTTTGACAAACTATTTTGACCCACTTTCTTTAATTAAAAAATCACTCGACCCAAGGGAAAAAAAATTTGATAGCATTTCTTTTTTTTTTAACTAAAAAAAATGTCAAGAAAAAATGGTAAAAAAATAAGCAAATTTTGACAAACAATTTTTAAAAATAATGATTTGGTTGAGAGTACTTTGGTCATTTTTTCTACACGAGGGGGGCTTTTTGCTGTAGGGACCGGGACGCATATTTTGAAAGACTCGCGATCTCGGCACTCGCTTGGCGGTTTGACGAAAGCATCAGTTTCGCCATCTGTTGACATATAATGGAATCTTTTTATTATAAGTTTTTTTTTTTTCTACTTCTACGTAATTTAGTATGTTTTAAAATCTGAATTACATATATAACACAGGATTTAAAGAGATTTTGTTTCGTGGCCATCTTAAGCTTCGGAAAAAGAAAAAATCAGGTGGTGATAAGTCGGGAGAATATGGTGGGTGATTTATCACTGTAATTGAATGCTTAGCAAGATATTGTTGCACAGAAGTTGCTGTATGGGGCCTAGCATTATCGTGTAAAAGAAACCATTGCCCAGAATCAAACAGTTTCTTCCTAACTCACCTTATCCTGTTTCTTGATCGAAAAAGCACCTACTTGTAAAAATACTGATTAATTGTTTGATTTTCAGGAACAAATTCGTGGTTAATAAGTCCTTTGTAATAAAAAAATGCAAAATCCATGAAAGGACAGGTGTTTGAAAACATCTCGGATATTAAATCAAATGTTACGCGTATTTTGCGAACGGTTAGTTCTAACGCCTGTAAAAAGTGTTTCGATGACTTGAAGAAACGTTGGAAAAATTGTATAGACTCCTTTGGCGATTATTTTGAAGGAGATAAATTTATTTGAAGGTGAGTCATACTTTTCTTATTTATAAAAAATTGTCCGGTTACTTTATGGGCGCACCTTGTATATTGTACATACTAAAATATTTCTCTAGCTACTCTGTTAACGGGTCTATAGAGGCTTCGTTTAGCTGCCTTTGCAAAGTTAAGGTAGCAGCATTTCGTTGCAATTAAAATCTGTATAACGCCAACAGGAGTCTCTTGGTTGATTACTGTAAGTGGATGAAATATCCTTGACTTTGGGGCTCAAGAGGCGTTCTTTAATCTACTAAATTGCTCCACAAAACTTGATGGTTGATTTTTAAAGTTAGATTTTTGAGTTCGACTCTGGTACAAACTGTCCGGGTGAAATTCGGAGCAAATTCGAAGGAGAGTGAGATTTCTCAGTTATAGACCTCGGATGGTCTTAGTCAAGCAATTGTGTTAATAAATCATTACCATTATTACCTAATTTCGCTTAAAAGACCGTTTATGACCGAGTTTTCACCGAAAAGTAGTAAAAAAATAATTTTCTCATTTATTCGCTCATATCGGCAAATTTCGCATTTATTCGCGTCTATTTCGTAAATTCGAAAATTACGTATCCCTAATTATAATTTATTAACTACTCAGTAAATAAATAATTTATATAAAACCAAAACAGGAAAAAAATTAGTGAGAAGGGTGAGCATAGACCTTGTTCAATATTTGATATCATCTTTCGGGTTAAATCTTGATCATTTTTCAATTTTTATAGCTACTCATTTTGAAAACCCAGTCTATCACAGGTAGGTAAAAGTGACTAGAAGCAATACAATTATAGCCTTGTAAGACTATTTGACACCTTACTTAGCAATATCATAGCATATATTTTTACCATGTTTTTATTAACTCGCTTTCTTGTTTGTTTGTTTGTGTGTGTGTATGTGTGTTTGTCTTGTGCAAATCTTGCAATCGATTTTTAACTAACTTCCCGACTAGCTAGACATTTGAAACTATTAGAATAGCTCAGAACACGATGGCAATGCATTCTTTTGATACTTTTAGCCATCTTTAAGAAGAACTGAATTCATTTTCAGTTAATTTTGTTTTCTAGAATGGTCCAGCCACCTATCGGTCGGGACGGGAACGAAAAGTTAAACGCAATTGATTATGAAAATGGCCTATGGCAGAGACTTTTTAATTCAGAAATCTATAATTTTTTTAAAGTGCCCGATATTATTAAAAGTTTTAAAATTAAAAGAATGAACTGGGCCTCTCATATTGCTAGAATGGATGAAAAAAATCCAGTAAAGATTTTTGTTACAAAGCCCTTTACTAGCGGAGAAGAGGAAGGCCAAAACTACGATGGCTCGACTCTGTTGAATCGGATTTTAGAGTGATTGGAGTGAGGAACTGGTAGACCAGATCTAGAAATAGGTTGTCCTGGAGGAATCTTCAACAGGCCCTGGCTCATTCTGGGTTGTTGTGCCAAATATGATGATGTTTGTACAAGTATAAGAAAGTCTTTTTCGTCCCTGTCGAAATTTGTCTTCTTTCCATTTCTAACTACAATTTTTTATTTTTCATGCCTGCGAATCGTGACCTTTAATTTCCTTGAATATATTTACATTTGTATTTCACACACACAATAATCCTGTCTTAATTACTGCTTCCTTATCTCTAAGATTTTACGTCGCCCTTGCTTTTGACACAAATAGCACTGACATGTGAAGCGTAAGTCAAAATTGTGTCTTTATGAGGATAATAAGCAGCAGCATTTTAGGAAATCGTCTTCTCCAGCTGATATAGTAATAACAGGGATCGAGGAATTTAAAGTTGTTGGAGCGCAATCAGGGACGGATTTACATATTTTTAAGCCCTAGGCCAAAGCACTATTTTGCGCCCCCTTCCCTCCATTTAAATTTTTGACTTATAACATTAGATTTAATGTACAGTAAGAGTTTTTGAAACATATATAGGTACTTTAGGATTATTCCGTCGACCTGTCAATGCTCGCAAAAATACGCAAATCCTTTGGCGCCATCATAATGAAAAGCAATTTCCAAAATAAACATTCTAAACACATTAAATTTATTATTAATACAATAATATTATTAAAACACATTATTAATAAAAAGAATCAAAACAAAGTAAAAACCTCTATTTTTTTATAATTTCACATTGAGTTATTCTTGAATCTAACCATATATATTATTTTCAATCATTTCGGCGGCCAAAAGTCCTTGATGGCTTTTAAAGCGCAAACAAACAAGTCATTATCCTTGTGCAGTCGCCATGCACGCACATTTTCTTAGAAGAAATGATTCCATACTCTTGCAAATATGCCACTGCACTCTCTTCGGTGCTAGGCAAATTCTAAATTCGAATCATTTTGCAGCAGAGTAAAGAAAACAGTATATTTCAACACGCTAAACAACACTAACTCGCGTAGTCAAGGATTACACAGTAAATGTGATAAAATTTGCTGTTATTGGCGCAAAAGCTACCTTTTGGTGATAATACAGTCAAACCCGCTTAATGTAATATCGGTTAAAAGAATATCCCGTTTAATGTAATAAATTTTCAATGTCCCAAACCGTAGTAATTTGTTTCTGTGTTAAATTTCCCGGTTAATGGAATATATTGTTTTGAAGTTATCCCGCTTAAAGGAATAATATTTAGCCTTGACGATATCGATCTTTTTCTATTTCGCGGACTTCTTTTCAGAATTTTTTTTGTAAAGTGCAATAATGAATGTGCAGTAACTGAATGTCTTTCAAAGCAATTTTGTCACTTCGTAGAAAGTGTCCAATCGCAGGAAATGGGGATTTCTTCGGTTTTGAAGGGCAATTCATTGTTGCTGTTTTTGCTAGCCGCAACCCCCGCCCTCCCCTTATTGCTCAAACGCTTGCCTACGTTTCCCTATTCAGAGAATGAACAATAGGCTTCACCCCCAAATGAGAGTTATAAAATGAGTGGGTGTGTGTGTGTGAAGAAAATGTGAAACTTCAACAGGTCCTTATCTCGAAGGGGACGTGGATTACCAACTGTAACGAATCTCTTCGGAGAAGCGCAACATTTAACTTCGGGGATCTCTAGCCTTGAACATTTAACTGTACATTTTCTACGGCAATTAGTTCGACAGTTCGCTTTCGTGAAATCAGTAATCTTTTTTGTGCTTTACAATGTCTTTGAGACGAAAAGATCTTGCTTTAAAAGAAAAAGTAAAAGTCATAGAGTTTGCAAAAGTAAATAAGTGTACGCAATTAGAACTCTCAAAAAAGTTTGAGATATCCCAAGCTCAAGTTTCGAAATTGCTAAAAAATAAAGAAAAAGTCTTGAACGGCTGGAAATGCAATAAAAATCTTAATCAAAAACGAAAACGTACAGGAAAAGAATCTGAAGTTGAAGACGCTCTTCTTCAGTGGTTTGCTGAAAAACGAGCTTCTAATGTTCCTATTAGTGGATTATTATTGAATCAGAAAGCTGAAGATTTAGCACAACAGTTAAATATAACTGATTTTAAAGCTACAAATGGTTGGTTGTGCAGATGGAAAGCAAGAAACCAAATTTCTTTCAAAAAAATTCACGGTGAAGCAAGTGATGCTGATGAAGCCGCTGCCAGTTCTTGGAAAAATGTAGTATTACCTGCTTTATTACAAGACTACAGTTCTTCTTGTATCTATAACTGTGACGAAACAGCACTTTATTACAGAGCAATGCCTGATGGGACTTTGTGCTTAAAAGGCGAAAAAGTTGTTGGAGGAAAAATCCCGAAAGACAGACTGACAGTTTTATGCTGTAGTAATGCTGACGGCAGTCATAAAATGCCTCTTTTTGTAATCGGGAAATCCAAAAGTCCACGATGTTTTACAGGTGTAAACATCGTAACCCCTTCCAGTTAAATACGAAGCGAATTCAAAAGCTTGGATGACTCCTAATTTCTTTCAAAACTGGTTAGTGTCATTTGACAATGAGATGAATAAGATGAAAAGAAAAGTTATCCTTTTATCTATAATTGTCAAGCCCACAAAGTCGACGTACGACTAAAAAATGTAGCACTTCATTTTTTGCCTCCGAATACTACAGCTATTTTACAGCCAATGGACCAGGGAATTATATCACTTTTTAAGAGGAATTATAGAAAAGAAATCGTTAAAAAGATAATAGCTTGCATAGATGATACTAGTGGATTTTCTATCAATAGCTCAACTAGTAAAATTATTAGAAACATTTCAATTCTTACAGCTGTTCATATGATGAACAAATCATGGAATAATATTTCCTCTGACGCAATAAAAAGTTGTTTCTTAAAATGTAAATTTTCAACACACGTAACAAATGATGAATTAAATGATGAATCAATTACAAACGCAAATGATTTACCACCAGAAGGAATGACAGAAGAAAATTTTTCCAATTTTGTAAAATTCGACAATGATTTGGTAGAATGTGGTGAAACTTCAGACCTTCAATTTGATCAAAGCGAAGTCGATGAAGATGAATTTGATGAAGAATGTACCATTAAAAAGGTTCCGTCACATGTTGAAGTTAATAAAGCTTGCAATATTATAAGACGTTTCTTGGAAACGAAGCCAAATGCAGACTTTCATTTATTTTATAAACTAGAAAATAAAATAACAGATTTGCTGCATTCACAGAACAGTAAACATTCTAAAACATCCAACTTCTTTAGCAACAAATAAGTAAGTAACATTGTAATTATTTCCAAAAAATTAAGGGAAATTTGTATATTCTACAGTAAAATTAGCTCATTTTTCATCAATTTTCTAAATTTTAATGTGTTTAAATTGTTTCTTACTTTTAATTAATAATTGTTTGTTAATTATAATAGTTTAAATATGCCTATGGTTTAGGCAATTTTTAATGCTTTCTAGGTTTAACTGTAACTTTAAACATTGTGGGCGTGTCAATGTGATCCCGGATAATGGAATATCCCGCTTATTAGAATAATTTTTCGTGGCAAATTGGCTATTCCATTAAGCGGGCTCGTATGTATCGGGTTTGGCGAAAATTAATCGGGTTTGGCGAAAATGGTCGACGGGATAATCCCAAAGTACCCATATGTACCCATATATACTGAATAAACATTTGAATAACATATTTTTAATACAATTTTTCTACATAATTTCTTCTAATTTATCTAAAAATTACAATTAAAATTTTTTCCTTCGTGCTTTCGCCCATTAAAATTCTTCAATAGTTTCATTGAAGTCAACAGATCTTGTTAAATCTGCTTTTATGCAAAGAAGTGCTAAGGCATTTAGTTTGTCTTGATGCTGCAAAGATATTAAATGATCTTTGATTCTTTTTAGTGCTGAAAAAGATCATTCTGCAGACGCATTTGTGGCAGGTGTGCACACAAACATTCTCAATAAGATATCAACATTTGGATACACTGTTTGTAATCCTCTTTCACGTAGCCACTTGCAACTTGCTAAGGGACTTTTCGACCCAATGCTGCACTCAGTTATGTGAGATTTTAGATGTTGCAGTTCATCACATAATGTAGGCTCCAAATCATCTTTAAAAATTGCCTGTAATTTTCTTCCCTCTTCTGGAAGCTCAAGAGAAGTCAGTGACCAAATTTTAGTAATTCCTTTAAATTTTTCACCGAGCTCTCTATAAGCTTGTGACCTCTTCTCAAGCTCTGATTTGAGTTTGTCCACAATCGTGAAATAGGTATTAACTCTAAAGATATCACGTCCGTTTAAATTAACTCCGCCTTCACGTTTTTTGTCAGCTTTTAGTTTTCTGAAAACCTGACGCTTTTCATCATGCTCATAAACTTTCTTTTCAGAAATATCCAGAGCTTTGTTTTCATATACATCAAATTGTTCTCGCAGTTCTAACAAGAACTTTACGAGTGACTGAAGAACTGTGGCAACTTCTGAAACATCAAGTTCTACGTTTTGTACATACTTATTGACTTGGTGAAGTCTAATCAGCACCTTTCCCCAAAACTGTGCCATGAATACTGTTTCGAGCCTTTGCAACTTCGTTAGTAAACCTCTAGCTTCTGCACTTGTTGCTGATTTTTGACATTCGTCACTTTCAAAGTATTTTAGATCTTTTATGACTGCAAACCAAAATTCTTTTAATGCTCTACAAGCATCATATCTTGCCGACTATCGTGTCGTGGAGAGGCTTTTTGCGGTAAGGGTGCTATTTTTCTTCAATGCTTTCCACCTCGCTGTAGACGACCAGAAAAAATTATAAAGTTCTTGAAGCAAATTAAAAAGCGATGTGGCTCAAATGCAGCAATCTACAGCATGTGTGCCCACTAAATTTAAAGAGTGTCCTGCACAAGGTATGAAGGATGCAAGAGGAGAAACTTCAAGTATCCTAGCCTGAAGATCTGAGTGAACACGAGCATATTAGCTGCACTGTCATATGATTGACCCCGACATTTCAAGATATCAAGGTGGAGTTCAGTGACAGTCTTAATAACAGCTTCAAACATTTCATGGGCTTTGTGGCCAACGTTAGGTAAAAATTTTATAAATCTCTCAACAGGTTTCCCATTTTTTACATATCGCAAAGCAAACGACAGCTGTTCCACATGCGAGATATCAGGAGTTGAATCTACAACAAGGGAATAGTACTTTGATGTTTTAGCTTCATTAGCAATATGCGTTAGTACTTTTTTAGCTAGGAGCTCGATGAACTCATCACAAATAGTAGATGAGAGATAGGATGTCTGCCCACTACCTGAAATTTGAAAAGATATTTCAACAACACATTTACCCAACACTAAAAATCTAAGTTTTTATAATAATTTATCACAATTATCTCTTATCTCTCTATTCTAAAAAAAAGTAACTCCCGCTGCAGCGGCAGCGGCAAAAAAAGCTTGGCACAAAGCTTGTCAAAAGCTTGTCACGCTATCTCCTCCGAAATAGCTGGGGGTTTGGAGTCGAGACCGATACCAATAGATGCAGAAAAATGTGGGGAACAAAGTAAGACATGTCTCCGCGACCATGATGTGAGAGGTGGGAAAAAAGAGTCCCTATTTGTGTTTGTCAGTGGAGAAAAGTGAAATCGGACCCGGACGGGTAAAGATGCCCCCGGGTCAAGCTAATAGGACAGTGTTGTTCTAAAGCGTTTAAGGGGAAACTATTACGTGTTACATAAAACTTTTCAATTTTTCTATGCATCTTTAAAGGCAGTAATCATTTATGAATGACCACGCTGTCAAAATATACGAAACAACAATCTTAATTATAGCCATAAATAAAGAGAAAATATTAAGCATTGTTCAGAGGATATCGTTCTTTCTCAGTGTTGTGTAAACTGCTCTTAGTATTGTTAATCATCAACAATGCTAATTAACATAAAGATTTTTACAACAGATCTGCTACGCAACAAAGGTTTTTTACAGTCGCCATTTTAAACCTAATACTTATGTGTGAAGGTTTAAGCGCTTGAAAGCTTATCGTAATTGCTTTTATTTTAATTTGAGAATTCTTTGAGATTTTCTTATATCTCTTGACATCGAGATCTTTTTATTGTTCTTTGTTGAAGTATCTATCATTGGACAAGTTTGTTCTTATCGTGTCTGCCGTGTTCTTGTTCGCAACGTCGGACGTCTACTGCATTTTTTATCAGGCTTGTGTATTTACCAATTTTACGATTTTATTGAAAAGAAAAAAAATAAAGGGGAAAATGTCAAAAGAAGTTTGCCTGGCAGTTGAGGAAGAAGATGACGTTGATATTTATGAAACTGCCACTGAAAGCTCTATGGATGAATATGTTGATGCTAGACATCCTAAACCTCCCAGAAAGCCTCCTAATTCTGCCCTGGTATTGCGTAAGGCTCCTAAACTTCCAAACCCGCTCATGGAAAGGTTTTTGAATGACTGCGACATCAAAACTACAACTGATGTACCTCGACTTAGTTTAAAGAAAAGAATACGGCGACTTTTGTGCAGTTGTTTCCGGCCTTCAGCAAAAGACTAGCCAAACAAGCCTACATAGACAAAATTGTATGAAGATTTTCCATCGATGAACTAAATTTCTAAAACAGCTTTATTTTATGTGTAATAATCCACTGTCTCTCTATAGAACTTTAAATATCCGTACAATTTGGGATTTAAAATTTTTGCAACTCATGGCACACTGTCTTCAGTTTTTCCAACACTCTGTTGCCTACAACTAGAAATCATCGGTTACTCATGCTTATTAGTGTTATTGAAGTCTGCTTTCTTCTTCCTCTTCTCGAAACCACCTAAATATCTGCTTCATTTCTTTCTCATCTTCACCACAGCCGATACCACCTGGCTCGTATCATCCTCTTCACCAGAGCCGCTACCATCTGGCTCGTATTATCATCTTCACCAGAGCCGCTACCATCTGGCTTGTACCTTCCTCTTCACCAGAGCCGCTACCATCTGGCTCGTATCATCCTCTTCACCAGAGCCGCTACCATCTGGCTTGTACCTTCCTCTTCACCAGAGCCACTACCATCTGGCTTGTATCTTCCTCCTCACCAGTGCCGCTACCGTCTGGCTCGTGTCAACCTCTTCACCACAAATTGTTTTTTTATTTCTGAGCCAACAACATCAGGCTGGGAAATGTATCCTCCAAACATCGTGCCTCCATTAAAAAAAAAAAAAAGTGAGAAACACGCCGGCCCACTGGCATCGGGCCGCGCGGATGGTCTTGCTGTAAAGGGGAGTGTTCAACAGCCCGCCTCCAAGCGGTACTCTCCGGGCAACGTTTCTTCCTCGCAAGTGTAAGGAACGGCGAAAGGGCTGAACTGATTCGCATTTTGCAATTGTAGGAAAAGGAACTTTGTCTTCTGTTGAGCAGACAAGAACCTTTATCAAAATATCCTACCTTCATACTACGATGTATAATTGATGATCGCTCGCAAATATTAGACTCTAAAAAACCCTTGTCAAGCTCTATTAAACATTACAAGCGTTTCATTGTGCTTATGGTAATCATTGTGTATTGTGTGCACTTATCAGACTTTGCAAAAATAAAAGTTTTCGTATCTTAGTAACACGTTTCTTCCTTAAATCATTTTATTTAATTTTCACTGTACGCTGGTAAATATTAAATACTGTTCCGAAAATTTCAAAAATATTTCGTAATGTTAAAAAAAAATAAAATAAAGTAAGTAAAAAATAAAGTGTATGTATACATGTAAGCCCCGGCCGGGCTTCCATGTATACATACATTCATATATATATTGTGTGTGTGTATTTGAAGGACACGTTAAAAGTGTGGGACGCAGAATCCATGGACACGAGAGGCTTGTTTAAAACTACATTTATTATTCATACAACCATCGCTTACATCTACTGACACATCGAACAGCAGTGAGAGTGTATATTTATACATATATAAACACTTATGGAGTGCTCCGGCCAGCGACGCATTCGCAGGACGTGATCCTGTTTGGGTCGTCCTACGATGACCGTATAGAAACTTTGCTTATTGTTTCAATAAAAATACAATAAATGTTATAAATAAAATAATTATATATATATATATATATATATATATATATATATATATATATATATATATATATATATATATATATATATATATATATATATATATATATACTAAAGTGCCTCTGAATTAGGGATAGCAAAGCCTATGAAAATTGTGTAGCGCTGCGCATCATGTATGCGCAAGTGAGAGCGCTGTGGTAACTGCATATATAGCGCGTACTGTGGTTGTTCTGAATTAGTTGTTGGAATTGCCAGTATGGGTAAACTGCCTGATTTAGACGCCTTCGATCGCGGACAAATCGTAGGTGCGCGACGCATGGGCAATTCAATTTCCGAAATCGTCAGACAGCTAGGATTTTCAAGGTCGACAGTGTCACGAGTATACCAAGAATACATGGATGGTGGAAAAAAAACTTGCGATCGGGCAAACTGCAAAGGACAATTAGCCTTGACAGTGCGTGGTGAGAGACGGCTCAGGCGTATTGTACGTAGCCAGCGAAACTAAACATTAGTTCAAATTACCACCCAGTTTAATGACGGTGCCGGTCGTACAGTCAGTAAACGGACTGTGCAACGCTCGCTTCACCGTATGGGTTTCGGGAGCCGTCGACCTACGAGAGTACCATTGCTCTATACACACCATCGGGCTGCACGTCTTGCCTGGGTAAGAGAGCACAGAGACTGGAGTGTAGAGGACTGGAAACGAGTAGCATGGAGTGATGAGTCTCGATTCCGACTACTTAACGCCGACGGGAGGCTAAGAATATGGCGTCAGGCTCATGAAGCCATGGATCCTGCATGCCTGGCTGGATCTGTACAAGGGCATGGTGGCTCAATCATGGTGTGGGGTGTTTTTTCGTGGCACAGTTTGGAATCTTTGGTGCGTGTACCAACCTCCCTGAATGCAATTCGGTACGTAGAGTTGCTGGGTGATCACCTCCATCCGTTTATGTTGCTCTGTTATCGGCACGGTAATGGAGTTTTCCAGCAAGACAACTGTACCTCTCACAAGTCTCGGTTGGCTACTGGCTGGTTGGATGAGCATTCCTCTGACTTCTCTGTCATGAATTGGCCACCTAGAAGCCCCGACTTAAATCCTATTGAGCATATGTTTTGGAACAAGGCGTCAAAGGCCATCACACAGCACCAAAGAACCTTACTGAATTATGGAAAGCTTTAGCCAATATTTCGCAAGCCATTCCCGTGGAACGTTTCCAGAAACTTGTTGAATCTATGCCTCGTCGTGTGGCAGCCGTTATCAAGGCCAGAGGAGGCCCAACTCGTTACTAGGTAGTTATCCCTAATTCAGTGGCACTTCAGTGTATATATATATATATATATATATATAGAGAGAGAGAGAGAGAGAGAGTAAGTAAGTAAGTAAGTAAGTAAGTAATCTCTTTAATATAAAGTAAAGAATTAAACCGAGACATTTACTTCTTTTCTGAGCAAAGCGGGCCATGAAGAATTTTTTTTTGAATTTTCATATATAATAAAAAAAAAAATTCTACATATGTAAGAAGTTAAGAAGTATATTTTGTTAGTAATGAAAATCGTTCATTTTTCTTTAACATGGGGTTAAATGAAGAACACGAAGAGAAAACCCTGATGGACTAAAAAATTCCTACATTTAAAACGTGTCGATGATATTTAGCTTCAAATGAAAATCATACATGCCAGATCATACGCATTTGGATGCATGCAATGCATGACATGGGAAAAATTACGTCACGCAAAAACGCGAATTCAGGTTGTAACCTGCTTTTATAACAATAAAACATCTATTTTTTTTCAAAGTGGGTCTTTAATTCCTATGATAAGCTATGGAGATTTTTTTTATTCAGTATTTTTATAATAACAAATTAGCTGATGCATATTTTTGAAATCTTCTCCCTGTATTTCAAAAAGAAAATTTCAATGATATAGTACAAGTTTTCAAATTTTTGTTTCAATTTGCTTTGTTTAAAAATACATTTAGTTTTATTTTAAAACAATACACATTAATTATTATTAAATAATTATTTTAAATGTATTAATAATTTTATTTGTGTATGCGGAGTGGTTGACATCTCACAATGCCGGTAAATTTCTGTAATCATCAATAAAATTTAAAATTTCTTCCGAAGACTGCGACATTCTGAACACTGGTTTGAAAACTGCCTTGCAGAATAATAAAAAGCATGGAATTCAGCATGAAAATCCACTCGGGTTGGATACAATTGCGATATCGGATGCTTTATCGCGGTGCATGCGCTGTCCTGGAATTTGCAGGTGGTGAAGCATCGCTCTGAGCATGCTTCACATTTCTCTCTCCGTGCGACAAGTCGAAAGCGAAATCGAACCCGAAAGCGCAAAAGTGTGGACATAGCTTAACAGAGGAGCGAGCGTAGCGAGCCTAGGGGTGAAGCCCCTAGTTATTACAGTTGGCTCTCTGTTTAAGGACTTTCAAGGGACCGTGAAAAATCGTCCTTAAGTAGAGATCGTCGTTAAACAGAATTTGTGAAAAAATAATATTTCCCTTCATACTTTACGGGCTTAGGACTGTCAATATATTTTTTAATACACTCATGGACAAAAAAATTAGCGCACCAAGAAGGAGTCGTCAAAATGAAACGAAATTTTACATACGTAATGACTACTTTGATATAAGTAAATGATAAGAAAATCAAAGAAAAAGGACAATTTATTTGAGAGAAAAAGGCAAAAGAACGGAGGAGTTAATACTCCGTTGGACCCCCTCTAGCGCGAATGCACGATGCGATACGATCGGGCATTGAGTCATACAAGTTCTGTATGATGTCTTGACACATTTCGTTCCATATTTGCTGTAACCTTGCCTCTAGTTTGTTCAAACTCGTGGGATGCCCAACTCGTCGTCCCAAATGATCCCAGATATGTTCGATTGGAGACAAATCTGGGGATCGGGCAGGCCAAGGAAGGGTAGTAACAGTGCGGAGACAGTCTTGTGACACCCTTGCCGTATGAGGCCGAGCATTGTCTTGTTGAAAAATGGCTCCAGGGAGCCGTTGCATGAGTGGCAACACATGTGGTTGCAGGATTTCATGAACATACCGCTGGGCTGTCATGGTGCCACGGAACAATACTAGGGGTGACCGTGTATTGTAGGCAATGGCACCCCATACCATCACACCAGCTGTGGGAGCGATGTGTCGCTATACAGCAAAGGCAGGATTGAAGCGTTCACCACGGGCTCTCCACACACGAACACGATTGTCATCACTGCCGAGATTGAATCTGGATTCGTCGCTAAAGACGACCTGGTTCCATTCCGCTGCAGTCCAGTTTCCTCGTGCGCGGCAAAACTCCAAACGGAGGCGTCGATGGGTGGGCGTCAAGGGCAGCACACGTAATGGGCGCCGCGATACCAACTGTCCTTCAGCCAGGCACCTTCGTATGGTTCGAGAAGACACAGAGGCCCCTAATGAAGGTGCTACCTGTGCCTGGATGGCGGCCGATGAAGCAGTTGGCTGTACGCGCACATTTCTTACGATGTGGTCCACTGGTCCCAACACCTCCTCACAACACAATCAGAGCGGCCTAATTGACGAGCTACTCGCCTAGCTGACCACCCAGCTTCCATCATCCCGACGATTCTCCCCCTCTCAAACTGCGACAACTGCTTATATTGTCTTCGAACACGGCGTAACGGCATGTCTATCTCAGCTCTTCCTTTGTAAATGATTCAGCACACTCAAACAAGCTTTGTTTACCTGTTTTATACTCCACAGAGTGCAATGTTCAACGCCCTCTACCGGCTATACGTAATGCGCAATCACGCTGCATTTCTAATCATTTGCATATCTCCCCGACATGTACCTTCATTACAAGTTTCGTTACGATTCCACAATTATTTCTTGGTGCGCTAATTTTTTTGTCCATGAGTGTATATTAGCGTGTTTAAAAATGTTATTTTTATCATCATTATTATTATATTCCCAAAAAGTTATTTTAAATTACATTGAAAAAAGAGTACAAACAATACAATAAATTAGGTTTCAAAAAAGTCAAAAAGTATTGATTGCTTCATTTTTCGCCTTGTTTTCGTTATTCTCTTTTCCAGATTTTCTAAAATGTTAAATGTGTCATATAGAGTTGGAGAACATCTAGAGCAGAAGTTGCATCTGTGTAAGACAGTGGCAGTGTCTCATTTCCGTGTCTTCAACTTCACCTTCTTCGTCTGACACTGTGTTTTCATTTACTATATCTTCATAAATTTGTTCTACATTTCTGTAATCTGTTGTTAACACAGATTCATCCCAATTGTAGAAATCTTGAATTGAAACATCCTCATCTTCAGCAAGACTTCTTCATTCTTCAGGGGTAATATCATCTTCGTTGATTTCTACATACGTACTTTGCAGCTCCACTAAAATATCTTTGTGAATTCCAGCAACGCGAAAGCACTTTTTTATTGTGGATGAAGAAACTTCTTTCCATGCTGATGTTGTCATGGACATTGCTTCCAAGATCGTAATTTTTCTAATTTTCATACTGACAGCCGAATTGTTTATTAATTTCCTAATTAAAGACTTTCAGTAGTAGGCTTTCACACTGCGAATGATACCCAGGTCTAATGACTGCAACTTGCTAGTGCAATTAGCTGGTAAGAAATGAATAGTCAAACTTGTAAGTCCAGGGATATTTGGAGTATGTGCAGTGCAACTGCCGATTAAAAGTAAAATTCTTCTCTTTTCTTGATGCATTTTTGCATGAAATTTTCTAATCCAGTCAATAAAAAATTGTGATGTCATCCACACTTTATTAATATTTCGGTACTCACAAGGTTTCCTGGTGATATTCTTAAAACACTGTGGTTGCTTTGATTTGCCTATAAATAGTGGTGGAAATTTCTCCTTTGAGAGTAGACTCGGGTAGCTGAAATTGTCTTGCGAATTGGACTTATGTTATTCCAACACTTTCTTCCCAGTCTTCAATAATTTTCATCTTTTCTTGTAGCGTAAGATACTTTCGCTTTGATGCCATTTTGCTCTGCTCACCTCGTATTCATACTGGAATGAGCTCCTATACACAACCATGAATTCTCTAAACATGAACATCTGTTTCCCGGAAGGAGTGACAGAGGGCTGCTATTGGACAGTTCGTAAGTCACATGACAACAGATGGTAGGGATAATAGAGTGATTCAGCTCCCACTCTAAGAGCTCCATGGAAGAATATTCGATCTTCCGAGAAAGAGTAATCCCCCCCCCCCCCGTTTTTCCAAATGCAACAAGTCTATGATTGCAACATTGCAAACATCAAGGAAATTCCGGGTCTGTTATTGAAACCAAACTTGTATTACCCCACAGAAGGTTCCCCTCCTGCACATAAAATGTTGAAGAAAAAGTTTATCATGTAAAAAAAATTCGTCTTTAAACAGAAACAACGTCGTCTTTAAATAGAATTATTTTACGTCCTAGGGGCCGGGACTGGGAAATATCGTCCTTAAACAGAGTTCGTCGTTAAGTAGAGCGTCGTTAACCCATTTAGGACCGCTCCATGTTTCCTTTATAGGAAATGCACCAAACAGTTTTTTAACACTTCTTAGAACATTAATTACACAAATAAGTTGTTTCCATAAAATTAAATTTATTTTTACTAGAGTTACAAAATGTTGCGTTTTCGCAACATCAGTCCAAAGCGGTATAAAAATTTTAAAAATATGAAATGTTAAAATTATAAAATTTTTTTTTTAAATTTTTAAAATCTTTGGAACATTTTGCATGAAGAGGTACATTACACTTATTACATACAGTAATTGTTTGACTTTTGCAGTGTTTACATTTTTTGTTTATTTTCACTATTTTTAGTAATAATATGGCCCATACGGTCTTTCCGAGTTTCGTTGAGAATTAGATTTTGAATTGAAGATGGTCTTCCAATATGTGAAGTTTCAGGAAAAACAGAATTCATCTGCATTTCTTCACGCCTTTTTATCAAAGATATGGCTTTCTCAAAGATATAAATCTCTGAAACTCTAATAGACTTATATTTTAGAATTCCTTACATCCATGTAGAGCATCCATTTTTCCCATACAATATGCTCCTTTTTCTTACTATATTGCTTACTTTTACATTTATTAGAAAAAAAATGTCGATTTCACCTGCAATGTCTTTAGGTGATTCGAAATTTTCACATAAAATATTATCATCAATAGTTTCTTCATCCGTCAAATCATCCGGATCTGGAGGGATAGTGACGAATTATGGTTCATCATTAGCTTCTCTTGAGGATGATTCTGAAATATCATCATCATCAAGACCATGAAAATACTCCAATGTCTCTTCCAATGTCAAAAATTGTTTTTTTATAGAGACAAACTTTTCTGAAATGAAAAAAATACCAATCTACTGCATAAAAACTAGGCAGCACTAATAATACACATTGGAATTAAGTAATACACATTTGACTGATGTTGCGTTTTCGCAACATTTTTAAAAATATGAATTGAGAAACATAAAAAAAAAATTATGCCTTACTTGTTGAAGTCATTTTGTTCTTTAGTCTCTAGTAAACTCGGAACAAGCATCAAATCGGAAATTTAACATGTGCTGCTATCTAAGGTTATTATTTGAAATTAGTCATTTTTTTCCCTTTCAAAACACCAAAAAAAAACAATTTTTTGCAAGTGCTAAATGCGGGCAAATGTGGAAACAAAAATTTATTATGATCAATTAAAGTATAGAGAATAAAATAAAAATGTTACTTCAGACGTACAAAAATTAGAACATGCCTTTAAAAAATACAGAAATTAATGTTGTGTTTTCGCAACGTCAGTCTTAAATGGGTTAAACAGAGAGCCAACTGTAATATAAAAGTTCATTTTAGAAGGGAGATAAAATGAATTAGGTGAATGCATTTTTGCTTTTCAGCTAAAATTGATCGTTTCACGTTTATTTGGTAGTTTAGCTTTTAAAAAATAAAATAATAAAATTGTTTATCTTTAATTGCTTTTGCTTTTACAGTTATTATATAAAATATCAATATTTTAAGAATTTATCTCAAAATACAACTTCAGATAAGTATAAGAAAAGGTTACTTTACTCTAACAGAGATCGCTTCATTTTGGAAATTCATTTGCAGAGCTTTAATTTTAATTAAAAAAGCATACTTTGTTTTAAAAGACCTTAAAATATGATAACAAAAAATTTATATATAAATTTTTTTTAATGAAAACTAGTGATTTTTTAACCCATATATTACCCTAGGTTTTGGGAAGTAAACTTGCTACGAAACGTTATGTCCTTGTTTTAAATAGTATTTGAGTTTAGACGAAGGTAGCCCCGGATTTTCTTCCACATTGTTTCAAAGCTTAAATTTTTCCATTTAAAAACGCAATCAGAAAATTCTAACTTAAACATAGAATATTATTTTTAGAACATATTTTTACATATTGACAGATTTTGTTTTCATCTAAAATATAAATTTTAGAAGGTATAGAGCAATTTCCAAGCAAACTTAAAAAAAGTGTTACATTCATTTTAAGTTACTCACTAGTTATGAATTAAAAGGAAAGTTTGAACAAGAAAAAGCATGAACAAGAACACATAAAAATGTTGCTGCAAAACAATTGAACTAACGAGCTAAAAACAATATAAAAGCAAAGTTCTCATATCTGTATTAATTGACATAAAAATAACTATATGGAATAAAAATAATTTATATTATAAATAGCAACTAGCACACTAATAAAAGTTCAAAATTTAAAAAAAAGTTAAATAGTTCTCTTTAAAAAAATATTTTTAACTTTTACATTTAGACTAAAAGTATAAAAGACCCTTAGCTTTAAATGGCAAAAAACTGAACTATTTAAACAAACATAATGTACTTTTAATAACACTCGTATCTAATTCTAGATTATTATTATTTTTTTCTATTAGAGTCTTCTGTAACACAACACCCAACACGAGACTTTTCAGTCAAAGGACAAATGACATTTCATCCCTTTTCATAATGAAAAGTTTTGAGACCCCAGCCCAGGTTTAGCTTTACTTAACCAAATTAAAATCAAGTACACTCATTAAAAAATCAAACAAACATAATAATGACAATAATAATAATAATAATGAAGACATTTTTCAAAGCAAATCAAGTTAATATTAAAATAAATTAAAACTAAACTCACCTTATAACTGTTTATATTGAAGACTTTAGATCTGGAAATTACACGATAGAAAAGGTGTTTGTTTAAAATAGCAAGAAATGTTCATAGGTCCAGATGAAAAAACTAACTGAAATAGTAAGCTCACAACAACAATTCATGTTTTGTATACTGCAAAAGGTTGACAAAGCACTCAGCCAAAATGAGATTGCAGATCACACTCTAACGGAAAAACAAGTCTCTTTTCGTATCAAAACCAAACACGGGCCCTGCCCTTTAACCCCTTGAGGCTCCATCCATCCTCTCCTTCCTTTTAATTCCCTCTCAACCGGGATTGGTACGCGGTCCCCTTAGATGTTCGCTTTTGGGAACTCTGATTTGCCCGACTTATGGCTCCTCCCAGGGAAAAATTTAGAAGAAAAGAACGGACAAATATTTCGGTTCCCTTTGACAAAATTAACTGTCTCTTTTCTAAGACGACCCTTTCAGGTTGCAGACACTCTAGCGTTTTACATATAATAGTCCATTTTTCTTGAAAGAAACACCTTGCACAGAAAGACACCCTTGTCCAGTGTTCCCACAATAATTCTTTCACTTTGAAACAGTTTGTAAATCTGGAGGGTGCCACCGTTCGTTATAGCACGCTCCTTTGACAACGGGACGGCAATTACTGGACAGATGACGATGGGTTGGGAGTTTAAAAACTATTAGTCTTCTTATCGGACTGACCCTGGTCTGAATTCTGCTTTTGGAGGAAAAAGCGAGGGCTGTTTGCTCTTTGTCAAAAGTATCGAAAGATACAGCGGAAGTTGTCTTTAGTGAGGTTCAAGTCCAACTGCTTTCTGCAATCATAATCCCTTCAAATTGCAAGAATTCTTAAACTGCTTCTCGTTAACTCATAATGGATGCTTGGGAAAAGAATGAAAGAAAAAGAAGGAAAAAATAATTAGTCACTTGACGAAAAGGTTATTTCAAAATGCGTATATTTTCAAATAACATTTTTAGCGATACTAAGAATATATAAATAAATATGAAAAAGAAAAAAATGTAACTTTCTCGTTTTATATCGATAAAAATTTTATAATTTGGTTGTTACTTCTTCTAAATTTACGCCCTCTTAACGGCTGCGCCCTAGGCCATGGCCTAGGTTGGCCTTATGGTATAAGCGACTTCAAGTGGAAGTATTTGCCGCGCGTTCTACTGAGTTTCCGTGTAAGAAGAAATAGACTCCAGTGTTTAAACTCTGGGTGCCGATAGTATCGACTGATGTTCTCCAGCTGAAATTGTTCCCGGCACGTTATTTAGAGTGTATACTCTACAGTGTTGTAAATAATATGTCATCGATTTCATCTCATTGTTAATAAACATCAATTTTATATATTACTGGATTGTATCGTCGTCTTCTATACGCTACCATTCGAATTCTTTACAGTATAAATAACGAAATTGCGACCTTCGAGCATATGCCTGAATTTTTTTATGCAAGAGTAGATAGCAAATAATTCACGATCGTAAGTTGACCAATTCCTCTGAGCCTTATTTAGTTTACAAGAATAGAATGCTATGGGTTCCCACTGTTCTTCCGAGAGCTGCATTAAGGATCCACCAATCGCGACATTACTAGCATCAACCCATAAACTTATCTAGGCACCAGGGACAGGATGTCATAATAGTGTAGTTTGAGCTATAGCTTCTTTTGAAGCAGTGAAGGAGAGAGTTGCTTCGTCGTTCCATTGTAATTGCTCAGAGTTGCTAGCACTGGAACGGGGATGTTTTTTCTTATTTCTGTGTCCTTCAAGGAATTTAACGAGAGGGGCTAAAATGCAGGCAGATTTGGGAATGCATCGTCGATAAAAATTGAAAAGACCTAAATAATGCCGTAGTTAAGTTAAGGTAGTCGGTTGGGGAAATTCCAGGATGTAGGAAACGTGATCAGGAAGGGGTTCAATTCCTTCAGCTGAAAGCTTGAATCCTAAGAATTCAATAGTAGTTTGCTCAAATTGACATTTAACAACATTAATGCACAGTTCATACTCTTTAAGTTTGGAAAACAACAACTGAAGATGTTGCATATGTTCATTTTCATTATCTGAGGTGACAAGCAAGTCATCAACAAATGCATTAACAAATCCTAAGTCACGAGTTACTTCATCTATAAAGCGTTGAAAGGTAGATGACGCATTGCAAAGGCCAAACTGCATACGCGTGCTTTCGAAAAGGCCAAAGGGGGTGCAATTGGCAGTTTTATGTACATCATCAGGATTGATGGGAATTTGGTGGTATGCTTTTATCAGGACAATGTGACTGGACATTTGTTTACCATGTAATTCAGCAGTGAAATCTGCAATTCAGGGGATAGGATACTTCTCTTTAATAGTTTGTGCATTTAGAGTACGATAATCACCAACAGGTCTCCAATCGACAGATCCTTTCTTCAGCACCATGTGCAAAGGCAAAGAGTAATTACTTTTGGAGGGTCTCATGTGACCAATCTGTAGCATCTGCTAAAATTCAGCTTTAGCGAGTTTCAGCCGATCTGGAGCTAACCGTCTAGGCTTAGCCGCGACTAGAGGTCCCTTGGTGTTTATGTAATGCACAGTATTGTGCTTTACCGGTTGATTAGGGTCCGGTAATTTTGTAATTTCAAGAAATTTTAGCAATAGTTTACCATATACATTATTAACACAATTAGGTTTTACAGAGAAAATATTGCAAACACTTAAATTTGGCAGGAGTTTTTAAATGAGTAATGGAATCTGTAAGACGGTGATTCCGTAAATCAAGCTTTAAATTAATGTAATGCAGGAAATCAGCTCCTAAAATAGCACAGGATACGTCACAAATGTAAAAAGAAAAAGTAAATGATAGGCAAAAAACCTAAACTAAGAGTAATACACTTTCGACCATAAATATTAATTTTGGTGTCATTAGCGGCACGAAATGTTTGGAGAACTGGCCGTGATTTATCCTGTCTGGTAGCGGTTATTAGACTGACGTCAGATCCAGAGTCAACAAGTAAACACATACCCGTATTTCTGCCTCTTGCGAAAAAGCGACGAGAAGGTGCGGGGGAGAGGTCCGTCACTGCTACTCTTCCCTCTTCCGGATTCCCGCAAATGAACAGGGCGGAATGCATTTGTTGGAATTTTGTATGATACCAACAAATTGTTGAATCCTTATTGCGTGACTTGGCGTGGTATCGGGGATGATTGTATTTTCTAAAAATGCTTCTAGAATGTCGAAGTTCTACTACTTCTTTTCAAAACCCTTGAATTTCTTTTAACAGCATCTCTGTGGTTGCTGGTGTCAGAGTGTCGGCTGGTGTAGGTGTGACAATCGAAACTGCACTGATATTCGATGGTGTTAAATCCAAGATGCGATCGGCAATCTCTACCGCTTTATCGGGAGTGATTGGGTCGAATGATGCGAAAATAGTCTGCACAGGGGTCGGCATTTATTGAGAAAATAATTCCAAAGTTTTGTGACTTTCTGACCTTCTCTTCATTAGACGCAGCAATTCGGTGGGTTTCCTATCGCCGAGGCTTTCACCAGCTAGTAACTTACGTATTTCCAATGTTCGGCTTTCTACGCAACTTTCGATGATTTTAGTTTTTAGGTCCTCGTATGGATGTGTAGTATCCGGCTTCATAATAACGTCGCGCACCATAGTAGCAGTTGCAGGCGGCAGGTGGGCGACAACATAGTTGAATTTTGTTTTCGATTCAGATAGCTTTGGGGGTTGCTAACGCGAATGTACTTTCAAGTATATGGAACTATAAAGCGGGGTCCACCGATATATACGGCGGTATTACGACTGCAGAGGCTTCTGTGGTTGATCCAGGGGAGAGAGCCATGGTTGCTGGCGAAAACGAAAACTGAAGTCCAGTGTTCGAAGACGCAGGCTGTGTTCGATGGCCGGTCACCAATATAATAATCCCAATATGGTGAATTGACACTATTGTGATTCGACGTGCCTCTAGAGAATTAGACACGAAGCAGGGACTCCATCAGAAGGCTTTTTAAATATATTTATTAGGACAACACAATTCAGAACGCCACTCGGCATAGCACGTCCGACCTGCGATAGGTTTTTCTCCTCTACTGACATGTGATGGCGCGCATCTCCCAAGTGAAGGGGGAAAGAAATGATGTCACGTGGTTCGTCTCTCGCAGATTGGAGCGGGAACACTACACTTTACTACAACTAAGTAAGTGCCCTTATAAAGTGTTAGTGACTTGTGTGTAAAATTTGTAATTTTATTATTGTACAATGTACATAATATGATGTGGGCAGGAAATCTTTGGGGCGACTTTTGAGTCATAAAAATTTTTTTGAATGAGCGTGTTCTCACAGTTCATTGAATTGTATGATATATTGTGTTTTACTGTGTTAAATACAGTAGCTAACTCTACTACAGCAATTTTATCACTTTCAGAGGGAACTTTAGAGGTGAAAAACTTTGACAGATTACTATCTCTGGGTAACGGCTAGTACGGCAAAATGATCTACAAAACTGGCATTCAGTCTGGCTCTCAATGTGAGTTTCTCAGGATTCTGCAGTGGAACGCAGGTGGCTTGTCCCAAAATAAGAGACAGGAGCTATTACTTACCATTAAGGGTTTTGATATCAACGTATTTACTATTACGGAGGCAAATTTGTCTCACGATAATTTAAAATTTTACCCTTTTAAGGGTTTTGTTACTTATATTGTCCCCAAGGCTAGAAGAGTGGCAAGTAACATTTTAATCGGTGTGAAATCACACCTAACTGCAGAATTTAAAATTGTGAGAGGGATGGGCACCGGTGTTGACAAAAGCGAAGTTGCCCTTTTAGACATATGGAAATTTGATAAACATTTTAAAATTTATTCAATTTACTCCCCTCCTGGGAGTAACCCGGATTTTTCATTTCTCGATGTCTCAAGGCGTTCCATTCTTCTCGGTGACTTTAATGCTCACTCACCGAGATGGGGCTGTAGTGATATGAACCATGCTGGCGAGGCAGTAGAAGACCTGCTTAACACTAAGCCTTTTGAGCTAATCTACAGTAACGATGATGTGCATACCTATATTCATTACAATGGTACTAAAACTAATCCAGATTTACTCCTGGTTACTCCTGACCTGAAGAATAATTGTAAGCGTCGGATACTTGAAGATCCAGGATCAGGGCACCGTCAAGTTGTCGCAGAATTCGTCTTTCATCATTCGAAATTTCGTAAACCTGTATCTAGGACTTCCTGGAATTTTAGAAAGGCCAGGTGGAAAGTCTTTGAATCTCTCCTGGACAAAGAGTTGGATTCCAGTTGTCTAGACTTCAATCAAAATATCGAGAGACTGTGCAAGAACACCGGGCATAAAATTATCTCGTGTGAGAAGAAAAGTATCCCAAGAGGTAAGGTCGCGAGGTATAAATGCTTATGGTCATCCAGTATAAAGGAACTAAAGTTGACGCGTGACAGGTTCAGACGCCGTGCTGAATTGAGTGAACGATCACAGGACGTTCAGGCCTGGAGACATCAGGCTGCTGTTTTCAAGAAAACTCTTCTGCAGAAAAAACGTTCCACTTTTGGCGAATTCATTTCAAATTTGGATTTTCAAAGGGACGGAAAAAGGGCGTTCAGCTTTTTATCGAAGCTTAATAATGGTCATGCCAAAGGTCCTAAACGGCCTTTTCTTTTTAAAAACAGAGCTATTACCTCCGACTATAAAGTTGCTAATTCATTTGTGCAGTTTTTTGCTGACTCCCAGAAGAAAGGGCATTTCGCAAGAAGCCAATCTAGGAAAGTTATTCAAAATTTAAAATATAAAGTAAACGCAGGGATTCCATTGGAAAATAACTTATCTATCTTCTGCGCCTCTATTAACTCAAACGAATTAAGGAGTTCACTTAAGTGTCTCAAAACACGTAAGTCCCCAGGTGAGGATGGTATATTCTCTGAGTTCCTCATGCACTTAGGACTTAGAGCTTTTGAATCAATTTTGAGGTTCTTCAATAAAATTTGGTCTTCGGGATATCTGCCCTCCTACTGGTGTAAATCTACAGTTATTCCAATTTACAAAAAAGACAAGGATCCAGGCTCAGTCCAGAGTTACAGGCCGATCTCTCTGACAAGTATATTATGTAAGACCTTTGAAAGAATCATTATAAATAGATTGAACTGGTTTTTGGAGACTAGAGGTATTCTTGAGGAGGAGCAGGCTGGATTTCGAAGATTCAGATCCACCAACCATCCTGTTGCCTTTCTTAGTAAGTCCATTAAGGACGCTTTCGACAATAGACATATTCTATCTGCTGTCTTTGTGGATTTCAAATCGGCTTACGATCTGGTATGGAGAGAAAATCTTCTTCTGAAGCTCTCTGATATGGGTGGGTGTTCATTCGAATATGTTAAATTGGTTTCGTGGTCTTCTTGATAACCGTATTTGTAGAGTTCGGTATAACAACTGCTACTCGAAGTTTAGATCCCTAAAGACTGGTCTGCCACAGGGTTCGGTGTCTAGCTGCACTCTGTTTAATATTTACATTAATGATATAATTAGCAAACTGAAGTCTATTGATGGAATTAAATGCTTGCTGTTTGCCGATGACCTAGTTGTTTGGACCGATTCTCCTAAGTCTGTTGTGAAACAGTCCATTGAACCCACATTAAATAAAGCTATGCTCATTTTGGAGAGCTGGTCAGAGGAAAACAATATGAAAGTTAATTTGGACAAGACTTTTGTGCAATCTTTTTTTCTTACCCATCAACCCTTCCATCCACAGATATTTTATAAAGACCATATTATCCCGATGTCAGAAAAGTTTAAATATCTGGGTGTAACCTTCGACAGAAAACTCCCGTGGAACTCACATATTGAGGACGTCACTACTCGGGCGTCGAAGAGACTGTCTCTGTTGAAGATCCTGCCGGGTTCGAAATGGGGTTGCTCTAGATCTACCTTAAATCAAACCTATAATGCTTATGTTCTGCCTATCCTGACCTACTGCTGTTAACCGCTGGTTTCTGCTTCTGAGAAAGTAACTGATTCTCTTGAAAAACTTCAAAATCAGGCCTTGCGTCTTATTACTGGCGCGGTGAAATCCACCCCAATTGACTATTTGTTGTTGTGTTCAAATAACAGACCTCTCAGTACGATTATTAAGGAACGTGCCCTGTTGTTATTGGAAAAAATAGTAAGAACTCCCGGTTGCATGTCCATGTGGGATCATGTCTCTTCTGAGACCGAGCGTAATTTAAAGACCCAGAGAGGCTTTGTACAGGGGGTTAGCGCACTTATTTCTCACCTACACATCGATTTTGGAGCTCAACAATTTTTATTACCTCGTAACCCCATCGAAGCCAAGACCCATTCTATCCTTCTTGGCTTGAGCCAAAGTGTGTTAAAAGCGGAGGACAGTGATAAAATCCTAAGATCAGTGGCATACGAAACTATAAATACCCTCTACCCTGTTTCACATTGGCTCAGGGTCTATACGGATGGCTCTAGAACAAGTGATTGTCTAAACGTTGGAGCCGGTGTTCATTGTGAGCTGTTCTCATTCTACTCTCTTGTTGGTACTCATGTGTCAGCTTTTGATGGGGAAATCTCAGCTATCTGTTTGGCTCTTATCCAGCTTCAGAGCCGATTAGAGCGTTTCTCAAGCGTGGTGATTCTCTCAGATTCAAGAGCAGCTCTTCAGGCTATTGACTCCCCATGTTTCTCTCGATCCAAATATATTGATGACTGTGTTAACCTTCTGAAACGGTTGTCGAACCATAATAAAACAGTTGTCTTACAGTGGATCTCGG
Source organism: Dolomedes plantarius (assembly GCA_907164885.2). Lineage (NCBI taxonomy): Eukaryota > Metazoa > Arthropoda > Arachnida > Araneae > Dolomedidae > Dolomedes > Dolomedes plantarius. The sequence continues at coordinate 157,329,236 of OU015495.1, read as the reverse complement.
CCCACTGCGGAATCGAGGGGAACGAGGTTGCTGACTTAACAAAGCGAAAAAGGGGGCTTCTGTTTTACAGTTAAACAACCAGGACTTGGTCTACCATTCCATCAAGACAATTGTCAAAAAGACCCTCAGGTGTTCCTTCTCACAGGTTGTTACTGATAGAAGCGATCACAAGCCCTGGTATGTCCATGTCCATGATATCCCTGAGGGGCCTAGAGGTAAATCTGTGGCAATGCTACGGTTTTTTTCTGGTGTCGTAACCATATTACCCCCTATTAAGTTTAAAATAATGATTACACAAGTAATTAAGTTAGATAATGAATACATAAAAACTTTAGTGAATAAAGAAGATCGTATTGTGGTCTAAAGGACAACCCAAGTTCAGTCATGTTCTGATACGTGTGAGGGAGGAACAAATAATTGACAGGCACAAATTACAGGTAAAAACATATTTATTCATTATAAGGAGTAAAAGAGAACTTATTTTAAACAAAACAATAACAACATTTTAACTATCCCCCCAAAAAATATATAATTCTAAAACTTAAGCCTCGACGGCAAACATAAATCGAGAGTATGCAATCAGACCTACATACATTTCATGACACTTCTAGATTATATTATATTTAAAAAGTTAAAACGTCAAGTTTCCATCTTATGGATTTGAATAGATCAAAATGATAAAAAATTGGCAAAGATCTCACCGACTCGATGACACTTGACAATAGATGACAAGACTCCTGGTGACATATATCTCGATGACGGTAGCTGAGCGTTGCTTGCTGTAGGCTGGACATCACGCAGTGGCACGCATCTCGATGTAAACTGCCTAACGCAGAGAGACTTGTCTGGCCGCACTTGGCAAAATCATTTGGTAAATAAGAAAACGTTGTCGGGCGTCCCTTTAGCAGCTCAGGATCCACGATATTGCAGGTACGGTCACATAGCGCAGACCGAAACCGATACTCCGCTCTCACGTCTTTTTCTTTCTGCCTGGACGCCGGGGACCAAAACCCCTTCCAACAAAGCTAATCTTCCTCCAACGGCCCTAGGTCACTCCCCCCCCCCCTTTAAAAAACCCCGCGCACCCCCATATATGGGTGGGAGGTTCACTAAAAAAAAACTCCGCGTACACTCAACAACAGCGCCTCTCCGTAAAGAGTTCCTCCCAAAATGGCGAAAAAAAACACCCACGCCCGCGCAGTGATACAGGATGAGTCAGAACCAGGTGTCCTACCAACACCCACCCACCCCCCTCGCTGACCCCGGCGGGGTCAGGGAGCTGGGCTAAAAATAGAACGCAAAAACGTGCAGAATTCCTTAAAATGTTGCAAAAATTGGGGAGATTCGTGAGTGAAGCTAAGTCGGTGAGAAATTTACCAAACATTACAGACAATACATTAAAACGGCAAATTACAGCTGGATTTTTACCGCGTTAATGAATACAGAGTAAAAACATAGGATACTCTAATATTAATACAGACCGTTATACAAATTTAAAACAAAATAGTGAATTAAATAATAGATAAAATACTCTTATTCACTTAAAGAAAACATGGATCTCACACATCATACCCGCTACGAAGGATACCGCAGCGAGAGAAAAAAAAACATAGCACCCCAAAAGCTTATTAGTACAAGACGTTTATGACACACAAATGATCTTCTTAATCATTAACGTAATTAAAATTACATAATTGCCAGAAATTTAATTAAAATTCAGGCTGACCCGAAATTAAAGTTTAATAGAGATTGACAGAACACTAATGCTAAGATATTAAAGAGATACAGGAAATTAACAAAAGCAAGATAGTTAATAAAATTAGCTGCTATCTACCATAATTAAATATATTTAATTATTTCACACATTTAATGAAAAAAATGAACAACAAAAAAAAAGGGAAGAAGAAAAAGTTTAAAACAAGTTAATATCAAATTTAAACTTTTAGGTTTAAAGTTATCACAGTCCAGGGTTTCCGAGCAAGTTAAATACTTACATTAAGACTTAAGTTTAAAGTAAACCAAAGTTAATTTTTTAAAGAATATTCATCTCAACTTAATGTTGATGATGAGTAAGCATCTTCCAACTAATTAAAGAGATAAAACTAAAAGTTACTAGCCTTGATTAGTATTTAATTAGCTAATTAATAAAGAGCACAATCACACTGGCCATGATTGCCTTCGCAAGCACCTCCACAGAATTAACTTGGCTCCCGACCCTCTTTGTCTCCTGTGTAACAACCAGGAGGAAATGGACATGCTTCATCTTGCTTCTTGTCCTGCTCTACCTTCCGTTTCTTTATGGGAGCGCTATTGGATTGCCAGACATAAGTTGATGGATTAACGGATGTCATTTTTCTATCTTGTTCTTATAATTTTGTCTTTTTCATATCTGTTGTCCTGTAATACTTGCCATTGGAAATTAAAAAAAACAAAAACTATAGGCCCTACTATGGTATGAGTCAGGCACCAAAATAAAAAGAGTAATTAAACTTATTTTAGAAATTATTTTATATTTTTTCTAACTGAAAGACAAACGCATTTAAAAAATAATAATAATGAATTAAAACTCAGTTATTATAAGTTTCTTAGTCCTTTAGCTTCCTTAATGACATGTTGAAATTAAACAGTTTATTTTTTAAACAAATCGTACTTGCTACTTGACTTCACTGCGCTAAAAACTTTTTTCAAGTAGTAAGGTTTAGACTCAGAAGCGGAAGTGACGTCACGTCTTAGATTTATCGCTTTTGTGAAGTCTGTGTGTCTACAGGACATTGCTAATCTAGTGGAATTTATGTTTATTCGGCACATGCCGGATGTGATGAGGTTTACGCGCGAAGAGTGCTAAAAAGAAGGTCATTCTGGGAGGTTTTGTCTTAGAGTGAGGTCGTGTCAGACCATTTGCTCTCCCGTTATGTTATTTTTATTGTGATTTCGTTTTGTTACTCTGTGTCTCTTTATATATAATTAAATGTGTTCGATTAAATTAAGACTTCGTTTTTATTTGACGAAGCAAGTGTGTCTATATTTTAATGATAATTCAAATTCCGCCATGGAGAAATTTACTCAAGTTTTGATTTTTCTTGAGGTTTTCGAAAACCTCATTGCAGCTTAAAGATGTAGAGTTGATTGCAACAATCAGTTCTGCTTTTATTAACTGGGCAGAGCATCTATTTCTTGCATCAGTCCATTTCAGGTTCATGTGTGAAAAAACTCTTTCAACAAGCGAATTAGACGGTGGAATGCTCAGACAAAAAAAAAAGACAACCTTAAATAAATTTTGCAACTCAGAGCTTTTCTGAAACAGCATATGCCATTTACTGCCTACACTCATTTCCTTTTCTGCAACGAAAATATCAAGACAGTCTTTTATTGAAGAAAACTCATCGTATAGATTGTCTACGGATACCTTGTTTTCAAGATTCAACTGCTCCACAACAGCCAACAAGTCAGTAAACTGGAGCTTGTGATTTAAAGCCATTGGTCTTAAAACATAAAGGAGATTTCCGTCTGTGAAGTCAAACCACTTTTTCAAGTATTTTACTGCTGTTTCCAAAAACTCCTGGAATCATTCAGTAAGAGCTTCCCTTTTGCTATCATCTAACTGCTTCATTGCTTTTGTAACAAAAGATCCGTAAAACTTGTCTTCAAATCTGCTCTCCAGCTGCTTTACCATCTTAACCATAACGTCATAAATCTCATCTGCAGTTGTACTATCATTTTGAAGTTTTTTACTGACGACTTCAAAAACGGGAGACACGTTACTTAAAAAATAAAAAAACGATTGCAATATCATTAGTTTCACATGTCTCGACTGTACTTTCGTCATTTAAAAGCAACAACTTTCTTAGAGACTTATGAATATCTTCTTCCTTACTTAAAAAGTAAGACATCAGAGCAGGCCAAGACTTAACTAGTTTATTAATGGCAGGAACTAGGCTCAGCCACAGTGTAGGGATGTGTTTTAGCAGTTCTTTGAACTCTAAGTCAACGAAGTCAAAAATATCCTTCAATTCGTTACGTCTCACAGATAACCGAGAAAAATGTGAATATATTTTTAAAACTACACTTTCTACATCGGTGTCTAAAGTATCAACAGCATGGCGAAATGCGTTGTTAACTACATGATCTAAACAACCTGTCTTCAGCAAGTTTTTGTTTTGCTCTTTGAGAAGAGTGTATGCTGAACGCTTTTGTCTGACATTAGCGTTGGTATTGTCAGCAGAAAATGCTGAAACTAATTGTAAATCTATGCCTGACTCATTCAAAGAATTGGTTATGCAGTTGACTATGGAATCAGACGTTTCTGAACCTTCTTCAACAAAGTTTAACAATTTGCTGCAAACTCCATTTTCTTTTGTAAAATACTGAACACACACTGGGTAGAATTTTCTGTTCCCTTTGTTATAGGAAACAGTACTAACAGAACAGAGTCAGTACTAACAGAAAAATATTTAGTAATTACCTTAAGATCATCTGTTAAGGTTTCTTGAAACATTGGGCACAAAACGTTGGTAATTATAGCTTCGGCCTTTGTTCTTCCACAGGAAATCTTGGGGGCGACTTTTGAGTCATCAAAAAACTTTTGAACGAGTTTGTTCCCACAGTCCATAGAATTGTATGACAAACTGCGTTTTACAATGTGAAATACAGTAGCTAACTCTACAGGAGCGATTTTGTCACTTTCAGAGGAAACTTTAGTGGTGTAAAACTTCAGATTCCTGCTAGATGAAACAGTTATTTTGTTTTTCTTGTGCTCGGCACCCTGAGCATTTTGAGTTACGTCACTCCGACCTCCATGGGCAACCGAAAAATTCTTATTACAATAGCTACGGCGTGCCTTATTGGCGTTGTTGGGACTAGGCCTGAGTCAATCTTCGTTCTTCATCCATTCATTCCTAAAAACACAACCTTTTTTTCTGCCCAAGGGGCGAATACGGGACATTTGCCGTCCCGTATCAAAGTTCCCCGGGACGCGGGACAAAATTTACAAATAAGGGACTGTCCCTTAAAATCCGGGACATTTGGCAATCCTGCTGGGATGAGCTACGGAGCTCTACGTTTCGAGTCCCAATAATATAGTCCTTGTTTGTGATGTATGTAGAATAGAAAATAAATAATTTAGTGTGGACTGTGCTGCTTCATTACAACTCTGGATCGGACAGTATATTTGCCACAACAAGAGAACACCTTACTTATTTTTCCCTTTTAATTTAAAAAGAATGCAAAAATCTTTAGGATGGCAAAACAAAATAAATACTCTTAAATCAAGAATTATAAAAATGGCATTTCTTGCATCAACCAGAAATAACCACAATTATTTTGCACATTCAGATAAAATAACTCGATACTTTCATTCTTTCAGAACAAGAAGAAACAAAGAGAAGAAACGTGTTCGAAATAAAACAAATATTTTTTCTTTTGCTTCTTGTAGAAGAAAAAAGAAATAAATAATTTAAACCTTCGGTAGAAGATATTACGTTTCACAGAAAAGGATTAATTTTTTCAGTCAGCGCATGAGTCATTTCCTTTTACAAATGGAATTGATGCGAAATCCTAGTTTCGCTTTCGTTTTTAAAATGACGGGTTTTTTTTTTTTCCAATAGCAAGAATTACAGGACAACAGATATCAAAAATACAAAAATTTAAGATAGAAAAATGACATGAGTTAATCCTTCAACTTATGTCTGGCAATCCAATAGCACTCCCATAAAGAAACGGGAGGTAGAGCAGGACAAGAAGCAAGGTGAGACATGTCCATTTCTTCCTGGTTATCACACGGGAGACAAAGAGGTTCGGGAGCCAAGTTTATTCTGTGAAGGTGCTTCCGGAGGCAATCATAGCCCCCCCCCCCCCTAAAAAAAAAGCCGTAGCATTTTGAAACGATGTAATATATGATATTTAACTGTTAAATGGAACAGAACTGATAAATACAAATATTTATTATAAAACCGAAAGCTATAATTATAATAAAGATGGACTTATTTCGAATGTTAGAACTTGCGTAGAAACGAAAGTAGAGTTGTTCAATAGTCGATAATTTTCTGGACAGGATTGTCCCACGAAACTTTCTTTTTGTGCTCGAGCAGGACGCTCGCAACAGCTACGAATACACACTGGGCGGTAAAAGCAAACCTTGGTGGTACACAGCAATGTAGAATCAAGGTGATCCTCCACAATAAATAACTGGACAAGAAACAGGTACCAGCAGGGCTTTTTTATCGCATGGGCAAATCGGGACTTTGCCCAGGGCCCCCTGATGCTAGGGGGGCCCCAAAACCCCCTTGGTGTATGCACCTAGTACTTCTAATAGTATGTATAGGCCATGGATAGTTCTTATTTTTATAAATGGTCGTAAGAGGGGGCCCCCAAATAGCATCTGCCCAGGGGCCCCCAGCGTTCATAATCGGGCCCTGGGTACCGGGGCCAGGGTTGCCAAATGCTCCGGATTTTAAGGGACAGTCCCTTATTTGTAAATTTTGCCCCGTGTTCCGGGGATACAGGACGGCAAAAGTCCCGTTTCTCGCCGAAATGAGAAATTTATTGTATACGAGTTGGGCGCATACAAGGGCCTGTTCACATCCGGTCCGGAAGAGTAAAAGGAAAGATGGCTCTGAGACAAAAATAAACCAATCATAGGAGTTAAAAATTTCGTTGCTAATCGTTTGGAGGTTTATCATTGATTAAATATATTTCAATACTTTAACGTTTCCGCTACTGGACTCCTATGTGAACAGGCCCTTGACGAGAAGGTTGTCTGTATGCGCCGGGGTCCGAACGTCACAACAACAACAGTCTCAGTCTAGTGCTAAATACGGATGCAGATTAGTGTGTGATCGTGTTGATATATAGTGGCGTTTGAATTAAGTGTTGGTTATAAAACTAATCCCTGAATATGAACAGTGGGAATGGTAAACGTTCAAAATCCAATAGTGATGGGCCGAAAAAAAGGTTATGTGTTTTTAGGGATGAATGGATGAAGGACGAAGATTGGCTCAGGCCTAGTCCAAACAACGCCAATAAGGCACGTTGTATTTATTGTAATAAGGATTTTTCGGTTGCCTATGGAGGTCGGAGTGACGTAACTCAACATGCTCAGGGTTACCGAGCACAAGAAAAATAAATTGTTTCATCTCGCAGAAATCTGTCAAAGTTTTTCACCACTAAAGTTTCCTCTGCTTTCCCACAGCTTTCCTAACTGAAGGGAAGAAAAGCTCTTCCTCAGGCCTTAAGAGACATTACACTTCCCGGGAGTCTCCCCACAATTTTCTTTTCTTTACTAATATACTAAAAAGACTGGTATTAAATTCGGATGCTCTGCATTGTTTACTAATCTAAGAATACCAGTTTCGTAAATTTCAAGTTGCTTACAAAAGTTTTTCATTTAAGGAGGAAATGAAATGTAAACTATGATTTCTTTAACGTCTCTCTAAATACTTTAATAATTATAGGGATAATTTTTGGATTAAATTTGTTAATGACTTTTTACAGCTTTATTTTTAATGCAGTTATTTATAATATTTTTATATTATACAGGTCAAACTTATTGCGTAAATGAGTATAAAGTTTTTATCGTTTTTATTACTCGTATGTATGATATAAACGCGCACAGGAAATTAGAACATTATTCATAAGAGATTACTTAGACCAGGGCTCGGTAACCTTTTTTACTAGGAGGGAATATTTCAGAAATGCGGGAGTTCGGAGGGGGGGGGGGGCACCACTGAATGAAGAAGAGGAGGAAGGGGGGGAGTAATATTTAAACATGGGAATATTAATGCGAAATAAATTTTTAATACATAAATTCAAATTTTCATTTTAACAAAATAATCTTAAAATTGATAATTAATGCAATATTTGACATTGCAAATCTGCGGTCAACTCGGAATGTGGCATTTAAGTCCAACTCCCAGATTCTAATGAGAAAACAAAGATTCACAAGTATTTGTCGACGCGCAAAGAGAGTTCAATTTCAGAGCATATTTTCTCAACAATGGGAAGCTATTTCCATTCACAAAATTCCAGAATTTTTCTTCGTTATGATGTAATTTTAATTCAATGTCATTTCTTATATTTATAATTTCCAATTCTCTGTCTTCCGTATTGGAAATATTAAAATATGTTGCGATGTTATTAGTCACATCGTCCTCTATATGAGAGAAAGTATTAATAAAAAACGTCAAGAATGCCACCAATTCGTAGAATTCTTCAAATCTGGTATTAAATTCGTCCAATAAGGAATCAAAATGTTTAGCAAACTCATAGGTGGTAACATTTTCATTGTAATAATTTTCTATCACCATTTTTAAATTTGGGAAATGTGATAAATTATCTTTCTCCATGTGCAATTTCCAGAGTGCCAATTTTGCTTTAAATGCATTTATCGTACTTGTCATAGAAGCAATATGATAATTTCTGCCCTGTAGTTTCAAATTTAGTTCCTTCAATTTTACTGTTAAATCAGTTAGAAAACCTAGCTCAAATAACCAAGGTTTTTACTCTAATTCTAAACAAATTTCATTCCTGGATAATTGAAATTCTTTCACCTGTGGTGATAAATTTAAAAACCTCTCAAGTACCTTAGTATCTAAACTCAAATAATCAATAATATCTAAAATCAAATGTCTAAACTCAAATACCTAAAATTTAGATATTTGAACGGCGGGCACTTTAAAATTGTTTCGCGGGCACCGCGTTGCCGACCCCTGACTTAGATCATGTCTAAGTAATGGTATGCCATCAGTTTTGACATGAATTACGCATTATTTTATTTTATTTTTTAAATATCGAACTATATCCAAGTTTTAAATAGTTTTACTTATAAATGTTATAATGACGCCCATAAGGGTTAGTGGTTAGCGTCGTGAGCTTCCAGTCAGTCGGCTTCGGTTCAAATCTCGAATAAGGCTTGGTCGTTAACGTGTTTTCCCCTCATATAAATGCTGGTCCACCTAAATGGTGCTCCCACAATTAAGTAGCCAGCAAGACAAGGTGAATAACAAACGGCGAATGTCTCACAAGTACTTCCGCGTTAGAAAAATAAATGATATAATTGAAATAATTTGGATTCCAATTGTAGATTCTGTTCTCTGTGTATATACAGCCATGATTAAAATTGGAATAAATATGTCTTGCTTAAAATTCTGCAGACTCTCGGTTTTTTTAATTTGGCAAAACTTTTGGCGAGTTTTCATTTGAAATGGTAACCTTGGCTACGGTGTCAGTGAGAATCAAGAGGATGCTCTATTCTGCTTATGTCACAATACACTCAGAGCCCGAGACTGTCAGTGGGCATTTCCTAACCCTCTGCAATTTTGAAACCTGAACAAATAACGTTTTTATTTAGGCACTTAGAAGTAAGCAGCTTCATTTTGCTATTAACGTATTTATGTCAGAAGCAGTGAGTTCGGATTTTTATTACATGAAAAAATTTTTATATTTGAAAAAATTTAACAGTTGTAATCTAACAGTTGTCTTTTGAAAAGAAAATTATTCGAACAGACTGATTTTAAATAGTTGATTTTAAATAGTAGATTTTAGAATTTGGCAACTTTTTTTAATGCGTTAAAAGTATGTTTCTATTAAATCCTAATAAGGAAATTATATTTTTGGCTATTTGATGGTTTTCTAATCGCAAAAGATGAACAAAAAGATGAGCAAAAGAGAATCACAGCTCAAAAGTATGAAAACAGCATCTCTTCTTGAAGGAGAGATTCCATAAGTGTGTTTTATCCTCATTATATTCCAGCTCATACAGGTGGGCATTTGAAGCTCTCGAGGTCTTTGGTAAAATGTAAAAAAATTCCCAGACAGATTCGTTTACAGAATATTCCTATTTATCACTGTGTCTGTTTTAAATAACCGCGAACTACATTTATTAATAGAAATCGCAATGAGCTTGACTTTATAGCCGATCGTGCAAAGTGTTATGAAACCAAATAACACCGACACAAATACCCAGAACCTTATGGTTATAAAAAAAACTCGGAAAAATATTTATTATATAGAATAGATCCACAATTCTCTCTAAGAATTACGCGTATGACCGTGTAAGAGTCTTATTTCCGTTAACCCACCATACAATTTTTACCCTTTTCTTTTCTTTTGGCTAGCATGACAGAAATTTTGTTCATATATTTCTACAAAAGCCGGGCTTCGCCCAGCTATCAAATCACTTGACGCTCGAATCACAGTTCACTTGAATTTAAGTTTTTTTTTCAGCCAAAAAATAAATACATCTTCAAATGATCTATTTATGATTAAAAAGTTTGAATTAAAAGTATGAAAAATAGAAAAATAATTAAAAATTAGACACATGATGAAACATTTCTTTTTCAGTGATTCATTTTTAAGTGAGAATCATGCTTTGTTTAAATTGTAAAACATGACGGTTACGTTTTGTTCGGTGGAGTATGCATTTAGAATTAAAATATCTCTAAAACTATTAAAGTAACAGAATAAGTGTACATAGAAAAAAATATAAGTTTTTAAAGCTCTTTCGAAATATGTAACATTTATGTACTTTCATGAAAAAAAAATACATACATCGATTTCGACATTTTCAAACATGGCCGAATTTCATAACGGATGCCATACCGGAAACCGTCTACCTGGAATTGTTCCCTGACCGGCCAACAAAGTTTTTCTTTTATTTATATAGATATAATGGTCAGGGCCCGATTTAGAAAATTCTTGACTATAGGCATAACTCGGGAGGGGGGCCCCCTAACACTCATGTGGGCGTAAAATTTCCAAAATTGAGGCGCACAAAAAAAAAATCATGAATCATTGTGAAACTACCATTTTACCAAGAAGTGGCTATTTGAAGAGTAGAAGGCTAGAACATTATCAAATAACAAAAAGCAATACAATATATTAACTTCATCATTAAAACACCGATACAATGCAACCAGAAAAACTTATTAATCCCTTATATACACTATAACATGTATATGATGAACTATACATATCACTATACATATGAGGAACCAATCAATCAAATTTGAAAGGATATATGAAAAAATTGCTATTAAAAAAGGTAAAATTAAAAAAAAAATTGAATTGGGAATTTTTTTCTTTTAAAATAAAATTTTTTGGGGCCCCCCCAACATTCGGGGGGCCCCTAGGCCTAATGGAAAATCAGGGCCTGATAATGGTCCCTCGGGTGCCACTGCAACGTTTTTCTGCCAGTACCATTGTGAGAATGTCTTATTTCCGATTAACTTCCTTACAACTTGTTTAATGTTTTCAACACCTTTTTGTATTCAAACAAATAGTGACGTAGTTATTCATCATATCAATTAATAGAACTACACTGTATCAAACACGCATTTTCTCATCTATCACGGCCTAACTGAGCTAGTCGAGTGATGTGAAAAAGTTTGTCTCCGTTCACTCTCATTAGCCGTGTTAATAGTTTTTGTATGCAGGTATGAAGGTTACTTTGGATAACAATCACATAGGAAGGTAGGACAGCCCTATTTTACTTCCATATTTTGTACGCAACTTGTATAGTTCTCCCAAGTGCTGAAGAACTTTTTATCTATGCAAGCTCTCGTAACGTTTTTCTTTAAATTTTGAATAGAATAAAACAAACTAATGACAAAATAAATTAGTAACAAAAGTGTATTTCACAAAATTGCAGGTTTTGTTTAGTTTCTAAAAGTTTTCCTTTTTATCTAGGAGAACACCCGCAGGAACAAATAATGTCCCTAGCCCTTGTTAACAACCATTTGGCCGTCAACTTGCATAGACTGCTGGCTGCAGAAAAGGGAAACGTCTTCTTTTCTCCCTTCAGCATTTCCAGCGCTATGGCTATGTTTTTGTGTGCAGGAGAAGGGGAAACAGAGTCTGAAATGAGAAAAGCTCTAGGTTACGATCAAGCTGGCATCAAAAGAGACGAAATAGCTTCGGCCTTCGAGCAACAGATGTCACTATTTTTGATGAACCCAGGTTCTTACACTTTGTCTAGTGCGAATTTGATGCTTAGCCAGAAGAATTTTGATGTGAAAGACGAATACAAGCAGATCCTTGCCGAATCATTTAAAGCGCTGATGTTAGAGGTTGATTTTCTGCTCGAAAACCAAAAAGCAGTTAATCAGATCAACGATTGGGTGAAAGAAAAAACAAACGGCATGATTACAGAACTATTGCAGTCTCTGGATCCTGACACAGTCATAGTTTTGTTGAATGCAGTGTATTTTAAAGGTACTTGGTTGAGCCAATTCGAGAAGAGTGCAACCTTTCCTCAAGATTTTTACAGCAAAGGTAAAAATGACAATGTAAAGAAGGTCGATATGATGCACTTGACAGATAGGTTTTTTTTGTATGAAGATAATTCTATGCAAGCACTGGAGTTACCCTACATTGGAGACGAAGTAGCTGTGATCCTTCTCCTCCCCCGCAAAAAGAATGGCTTAAAAAAATTGAAGCTACCTTTACTCCCTTTTTGTTTGGAGATCTAAAGAGAAAACTTACGATAAAAGAAGTTGAGGTATCGCTGCCAAAATTTCGCCTTGAATATACAAAGCCTTTAATACCCTGCTTTCAACGGTTAGGCATTAGTCGAGTGTTTAGACGAGGAGCCGAACTAGGGGTCGCCAGTGATTCACCTGATCTTGCTGTGTCCGGGATTTTGCATAAAGCTGTTCTTGAGGTTAATGAAGAAGGAAGTGAAGCAGCGGCAGTTACAGCTGGTACTATCATGCCTTTATCAATGATTTGGAAGTCTGAATTTGTTGCTGATCATCCATTTGCATTTGTTATCGGTGATACTAGAAACGATTTCATTCTGTTTATGGGCCGAGTTGATGAACTCTAAATTTTCGATCATAATGTAGTGATGTAATGCCTTTTGTAATTTGTATGTTCAGGGTTCGTTGATATATATCATGATATATATATACGATATTTATTTTAAAAATATCGGGATTTTTGATATTTTTATTTATGTGAAGTATTCTGAAAATAGCATTATGCATCATATTTTTTGTCTAAAAATTAGAACTTTAAATGTTCAACTGTTATTGAAAATTAAATTGAAAAATAAACTATAATTTGTAAATAAAATGCTAAAAGGAGCTAACAAAAATAATTTCTACACATCTAAAAATGCTTTTTTTTACAAATGTCAAAAAAATGAGAGAGGAGCTTGCTAAATCTGGAGATTTTGATATCATTTATTATGGTTGTTCTGCTCATATTTTAAATCTCTTAGCAAAAGACCTAGAACTTCCAAATGTAAGTAAAAATGTAATCAAAATAATTAACTATTTTAGAAATACTCATTTGCCAAATGCCTGGTACAAAGCAAATGGTAGCAAACTGTAAGATGGAACACAATGTTTGATACAATGAAGTCTTTTTTAGATAACAGGGGAAAACTGTTTCAAGTCTGTAGGATCATAAACATGAAATTGATAAAGACATTTTTAATTTAGTTAATGATGTGAACTTAACGGTTAATTGTACGGACTATACAAACATTCTAAAACCCATTGCAAAAGCATTAGATGAAATGCAAAAAGATCAGACTAAAATTGCACAATGTGTACAAATTTGGATTAACTTAAGAAATAAATTGAAAGGAATAAAAGAGGTGCAAGAAACATTATCAGTAAGAGAAGAAATGGCTCTTTCACCAGCACATTTAGCGGCGAATATGTTGGACCATCGACATTGTGGATGAAAATTAACTGAAGAACAAAAGCAGGGTGCATTTGATTTTTTGCATTCTACAGACAAAGAACTTTTGCTTCTAGTAATGACTTTTTTAGCAAAAAAAATCCCCCTTTCCAAATTTTATGTTTGAAGACGATTTCTTAGCTGTAGAACCATTGATTTGGTGGGACAATATTAAAATTGAACAGCCACTAAAAGAAAAAATTTCTAACTTAGTTAATCAACTGTTTACTGCTTCAACTACAGCACCGTTAGAGAAAATTTTCTCTAGCTTTGGTTTAGTTCAGTCTAAATTGCGCAAAAGGCTAGGAACTGAGAAAGCAGAAAAGCTTACGTAGGAGATCACCTAAGATAGTAAACATCCAGTTTACACGCAACCAAATAACAATAATAACACTTAAATTTTTAAACAAAAATAAATAAATTTCATTTTGTGTTTAAAGTTTTGTTAAAGAAATAAAACATTCTTGAAATTTGAGATGTTTTATAATTTGTGTTTTGAAAGAGAAAATTGTTTAACTTAAAATTTTGTTACGAGTGCTTAAAAAAAAAAAAAAAAATTATATATATATAAAATTAAGTACTATTTTATATTAGAATACTGTTTTATATTAGTTTTTATATAATGTGTAATGGTGTTTGGTATATGTATTGGTGTTTATATTGGTATATGTATATGTATTGGTATATATACCAATACATTGGTATATGTATTGGTATATATATTGGTATATGTATTGGTGTTTAAGTTGTATTACATCTGAAAATATTTATCATCAGCAATAAGTTGACAATTTTGAAAATATCGTATATATATACCAAAAATATCGAATATATATCAAAATATCGGATATTTTCGAAAATATCATTTACGAACCCTGTGTATGTTGCACGAGTGATCAACTTGCCAATAAACCAACGGCATTCAAATATTTAAACTAACCTTTTGACGGCGTTTAACAAACCTTTACAAGAAACCGAGAGAAAATTAAATTGATAATATATTTTTTTCCAATTACACACTAAATGTGAGATATGCAGTTTAGTTATAAATATACATGAGAATCCATTTCTAATTTTAATATTTTTCTCTTGAGAAAACAAAATTAATTGCCATATTTTTAACTAAAAGAAAGATAAGCATTTTATTCATGCTCGTTTTGCTATAATTTAATTTTCTTTGCAAAATATTTTGATTTCCGTCTTTTCACCATGATCGATCGAAAAAACCATAGGACAAAAATCCTAGAGGTGAGTACCATCGACCGAACAAACCGTCAGCGATCGACCTGTTTGTTGGCCACCCATGACTTATTATAATGAAAGGATATAATTTTAAGGAATTCTGATATTCTAAAAAAATTTAATGAATGCAATGAGCTATGAATTAATTTTGTGTCATGTGCATAATGAAATAAATTTTTTAAAAAAAGAAGGTAAAAGATAAAATTTTAACCACTAGACTAATTGAGATGGAAATTTAAGAATTTAAATCAAATTAGTATGTTTTATGGATATTAAACATACAAATTAATTGCATACATTGACTGTTGTATTTAATTTGAATATTTTCTATATTATTTTGTCTATAAAAATATCAGTTACGATTTTTTTATAAAAATATTTTTTTTGGGGGGGCATTAATTGCATACATTCACAGTTGTATTTAATTTGAATGCACTCCGTAGTGAAGTACAGGTATTCAGCTAGTTATACATAATATATGTTTGTGCGTGTGTGTGTGTATGTACATTCAGCAGTCCCTTTAACTATGAAATGAGTCTGGACCAATTTTGAGCATACATTGACATCTTAACTGGTGATAATGAATGAACATTCAAGAGAATTTTAACCTCTACAAGAAGCAGACATATTTAAAAGAACAAATACTTTAAAATTGAGTAAGAGGAAGGGAAGTTATGACTGTCAAGATAATTCTATGAAAGTAAGATGTGACACATATAAGGAAATTACTAATAACTGCACCAATCTACCCTCAGGATACTCCAATTTCATAACAATGCTTGAAATGTTACTAACAACAGATTATGTATCTCTCACAAATAATTAAATACTTGTATAATAATAAAAGTTTATATTTCTAGTAAATTACAGAAGTATGAATAACAAATAATACAGCCATAACCAAGCTTTCATAATCCTATTTATAAAACTCATGTTCAGATTCATCCTTCTTAATATTATTCTTGTAACCTTTCTCAAAGTCCTTTGCAAGTACAACATATCGATTTTCTCGAACAGCATGCATTCCAGCCTGTAAAGTGCAGAAAAGAATTTTAAAAACATTGCAGTGATAATACATCAGTTAAAAACAACATAGTAAAAAATTTGAGTAAAACAGTTCCACTTAAAAAAAACTTTAAAGTTCTTACTTAACTCTTGATGTAAAGCTAAGTAGAGAGAGAGAGAAGAAAAAAAAACCCACTCAATGTAAAAGTTAGTATAGAGAAAATGAGATATTTTCTCTATACTAACTTTTACATTGAGAGGGTTTTCAGTGAGGTATTTCAGAATATATTTCCAGTATTTTTCTCAAGCAACAGCCAAGCCTAATCTTTGACCCCAAAGCTTATTGCTGTGTGCGACCCTTTCCAGGGAACAAATTCTGCAACTAATTCAAGAAATTGCAAGTTCAAAATTTCCCTTAGTCTCAACCCATGAGAATTGTATACACATTAGTTGCTGCAGATGCTAAAATAAAGGGATCTCCTGATATTAAATGATAAGCGAAAAAGATTAAAAATTAACGCTGACATGAATTAATAATCATTTATACATGGATATGTAAAGTGACTTTAAATAAGATTCTTTATGTAGAATACATAACACGCAGTTCTGTCCTTAAATTATGGAAAATACATAATTTTAAAAAAAAAACCCGGAGAGGATATTAACCTATATAAACTATTTTCAAGCTGATATAAAACAAAAATTGATTGTGATTCTTAAAACAGAAATAAATCAAATTAAGATTGCTGCCAATTTTTAACCAACTTTTAATTGTAAGATGATGCACTGTTACTAAATTAATATTTCATGTCTAGAAAACAAAGAAAATAGGGACGTATAAAAAATTGTACTACAGGGATTTTTTTATTTATTTTTATTTATTTATTTATTTTTTTTTTCTTTTTTTTTTTTTTTGGGGGGGGGGGGGGGGGGGCTAGGCTAGCTATTGGTTTATTTCTTAATCATGCTAAAACTAGATAATAAATTTTCTATTTTCGAAACACAGATGAATAACTCGAGAGGTATAAAAATTTATCATTTTAGAAATTCATATAACAATTGCATACAAAATTTTGATGGTAATTTATATACTAAAGTTTGTTGCATTTTCCATACATTCACAAGAACATGCAAAATTTTGTGTACCTAATGCTCAATTTGTTAAGCAGCTACAGAAAGACTGACAGCAGGATTAAATCAGCACATTTTGAAAATTGAGGCTAATTTTCTCTAGCTATGTGATGATTTCAAAACTTTCCCATTACATGATAGAGCAAATAATTTTTTGAATACATGTATGCATAGTTTTTGAAAATTTATGAAGATGAGAATACACTAATCTAATACAGCAGAGGTAAATAGCACTATAAGCTGTTATAAATATGTATGATTCCTAATGACAATGTTGATTCTTTCTGATACTAAAAATTTTCCATATTACAGATAAAATAAATACATAGAAGTTACTAACAAAATTAACGTACAGAATTATGCAAATGATAGAAGATTAAATTTATATCTCCTGGCTATTATTTGATGGATAAGAGCTTCAATACTGAGCAAGTACATTATGTGTTTTGATACTAAGCCTTCTAATTTTAATTGAAGTAAACAGTCAGTAACAGTGTGTAAATAGAATCAACTTTCTTTTTAAGACATTTCATATGAATTCATCTGCAGTTCCTTGAAGAGGCATAAAGTAACTTCAAATTTGGGTAATGTTGATTGCTTTCCCAGCTAAATTACTTTATATCTTTAGGACCTGTTGAGGTAAAGGATATACAGTTGAACCCCGTTAGATTGAACCTGGTATATAACAAACGAAAATTTTGGGTCTGCCGTTTTCCTATCGTATTTAATGCTAATTTATTCTTTTATAGCGAACCTCCAAAATCGACTTTAATGAACCTTTTTTCAGTCGACTACTGAATTTTTTAAAAAAACTTTTTAAGAATGTTGATTTATCTCCATTTGTCTTCATTTTTAGTTAATTAGTATCAAATCAGTTTAATGTAATCAATTTTAGTCAATTTAATTCATTCATGATCATTTTTAATAGGTTTTATCATTTTTTTAAAATACATCATTATTGAATACTCATAGCAACTAATGAGTTATACATTTTGTAAACTAACATTTTTCTTAATGGTTCAGATATAACGAACAAAATCTTTGGTCCTTTGAAGTTTGTTATAACAGGGTTTGACTGTATTCCTTTTGAACTATTTTTTGACATGAATCAATGGGATGATTTAATGCAGCTGTAGTCAGAATTATTGGTTATTTCTACCACCTTTACAATGACAAGTTATTCTAGTAGCATTTAAGATAGCAACAAGTAAACAAAATATTTAATACCATAGTTTTAATCTACGACACCTGGATGGGAATGAAGAAAAAAAAGGAGTTATTCAGGTGGTGACTTATCAAGATTTAATGATAATAAATTTCATAATCATTTGTATACACATTTAATAAGCATGATATGGCACTGAAGTAAGATTGTAATGAAAATAAATTAAGATTATCAATTAAAATGTAGACTCACTTCCTGACAAATGGCATTTATATCAGCTCCAGATATTTTATCAGGGCGAGCAACATAATCTTCTAAATCAACTTCATCACTTAGATTCATCTTTGTGGTAATAGTAGAAAAGATGAGACGTTTCTGACGTCTGTCAGGCAGAGGGAATTCAATTTTACGATCTAGACGACCAGGTCTCAGCAAGGCAGGGTCCAGGGTATCTGCTCTGTTCGTAGCCATAATGACCTAAAGGAATCGGGGGAAAAAATATAAAACTTGCTGGATGTTATATAATAAGCAATCTTTAAAAAGTATAAATCATAAATTATTGACCACACTGATATGTTTTGTGCTGTGATTTGAAATTAAAACTGTATTTGGGTAAGCCATTTATCTGAAAGTGATAGGGAACAATGGTTAAAAAACTCTGAATTTCATTTTTTAACAACCTGGTGTCCTACCCAAGCCCAGTCTCTTGGTGAATATGTTAATTTTGAGGCATTAGTGAAATAATGTCAGGGCTTCCTCTGGTCAATTTTTTCATAAAGTATCGCTTGTTAAAAAACTAGAGTGTAAAATTAAATCATTTGTCTGTTTATTGATGCATAAAAAGTTTAATTCTAATGGTTTGTTTCCTGAACTAAAATGTAGTACAAAGTTAAGATTTAAAAGTGTATATTAGCCTCTTCTCATGGTAGAAAGAGGGGTCACACCTCAGAATTTTCTCTTTCGAAATAAGCATCCACTTTCTGACATACCTACAACCATGTTTTCTAACTTATGTAAGGTATCAAAATAAATTTTCACATGCATAAACTGAAATTTCCTTTTAAATATTCAATGTGATAAAAATGAAGTGTTAAAAACTAAGCATTATTTGAATTTTAGATACACATATTAATCAAAACACATTTATGTAGTTCAGTCTGGTTTCTTACACATTAAACTTTTTTTTCAAAGGAAATAAATGATAGTTCTAAAAACAAACTGAAAATGCATATTTATTAAATGCTATTAAAATGATTAACATAGCTTCTACTTAACAAAGAGCACCATAAGACACCCCTGTATTTTGCACACAGTGCATCAAATTTTAAAAACAATTTAATGTTTGCAAGACAAAATTTGGGTTTACAACAGGTTTAAAAAAAAAAAATAAATAAATAAAGCATAACATTAATAGATCACCTTCTTTTAAAGAAATGTTATTTTATACCCTTTTTTTTTTTACTTCCTCCATTAGGGTAGTCCTTAAGCCGTTGCGGTTTCACGCTACCTTCCACAAGCACTTTTATTATATTATACACATATACATATATGTTACGGCCAAGTGCATTGGCCTAAGCCCAAAATAATTGAGAATTTATAACTACTTTGAGCTTTGGTCAGCCAATTCATGAATTATCCAAGAAAAAGTTGCCAAAGCTAGAAGTTCTGCGAAGCCTAATCATGCAGTTATGGAGTTGGTCATACCAGTTCTAACTCGTATCATTACCACTGTTAAAACACCTTCAGTTTTGTCAAAGTAGAAAAAAAAAAAACTTTAAAATCAAAGAGAAAAGAACAATATGTGTGTGTGTGTATATATATATATATATACATACACACACCCATTTTCTGAAGGCTGAAAATTAGTCTGTAAAATCCCATACTCATCTTACAGGATAGGATAGGCTTTTTTTTTCAGGCCTAATCATTGAGTCAGTGTCTCCAGCTCAGAAGATGGCTGAAGTTGAAATTCTCACACTAGCAGTTGAACTCTGCATTCTTTTAAAATCAACACAAATCAAGGAATTTATTCACCTTGCTAATAAACCTCTTCATTCAAAAAAGTAAATGTAACACCAGGATTCGGGAATAAAGGAGTTCAAAGTACAGCGTTAATCTTAACTTAAAGCTAAAATAAAACAAATATTTTGAGAATTATAAAGGAAGAAAGCCCTAATCTTGTAATATTTTAATGACTTTTACCATGAAGTCATTTTCAAAAAGAAGAGTTATGGGGGGAAAAAAAAGACAATTTTGAAAAGCTGAATCACCCAAAGTAACAATAACAATAAAAGTAGTATGTGAAAGGTACAGTAATGCTTCACACACTGCAAACCAGTTGTTTTATTGCTAGTTGTACCTAGAAACCAAGTACAAAAATGACAAACCCTAGAATTATCGTAAATGTCCACAAGTGTTAGAATAAAAAAAACACAAGAATTCTCATGATCTGTCTGCAGTGTGTTGATAAAGAATACATAGAAAGGAAATAGGATAGCCTTTATCAGTGTAAATTATTTAACCCTGAACAGCCCTTTCAATCCACTTGCACTGTTTAGTCATTGTTTTTAACTTAAAAAGAAATTTAAACAAAATCTAATCATTGATTCCCCTTTACTCAAATTGTTTCCATAGAGAAAAAGAATTTAAAGCTAAATTTAACATGTACACATCTGTAAAAGTATAATCCCTGCATGATAAAATAAAATAAATTATCTTGCTAATTTAGAATCACTCAATATTACAAGTTGTAACTGTGACACCTTTGAAGATTAAGTCTAATAACCCACCAGAAAATTGACATTACAAGAATAATTTTTGTTTCAGGTAAAAATAAATAATTCTATTAAAAAAAAAAAAAGAAACAATAAGAAAAATGAGTCCTGATGAAAATTGTACATAAAGTAGAAGCAAAATTCTTATGCATCATTGATTTTAGCCCTGAAATAAAATAGAATCTATAAAGCATATCAAAATATTATTAACATTTTAATAAAGAATAAAGAAGGAAACTTGTGTAAACTTGTATGTATTTAAAACAAACATGTCATATACAATAATAATACTAATACTATATAAAAAACCCACGGCTACTCAAGATGAGTTGAGAATAAACACCTTATTTTCTACCTGAAGGAAAGGAGTTGGAATAAATTTAGTTATTTTGTACTATTAACTCTAGGTTAAAATCAAATGTAATGTACATTGATGCTACCTCTGTTTGGCCTATCAGAAAAAACTTCAATGCAAGCATTATACTCTAAGTTAATATTCTATTTTATAACTATGAAAATAAAGTTCTCTCTGTATATACAGTGGAATCTCGATCTATCGTTTTTCAAGGGACCGATTGAAATGAATGATAAATGCGGAAACATAACAAAGTAATATGATCTTTGGGACTGGATAAAATGAACAACACATACGGAAAAACGATGGATCCGAAAACGATCGATCGAGATTCCACTGTATGTAAGTGTGTGTGTGTGTGTGTGTGTGTGTGTATATATATATATATATATATATATATATATATATATATATATATATATACAAATCTATCTATCTATATATATATATTAAAAAAACAGTTACAGTGGTTTGGTCCGTGTGTTATCTGTCAGTCAGTCACGGAACTAAAGGGTTGAAAATTTTGCATGGCAATTCTTAAAGTGTAGGGGTGCACCAAGAAAGATTTTTGAAAGATTCTTAGATTTTTTTTAAATAAAATTTTTAAGCTGTTTTTGTAACTTTTTTAAAGTTTGCATTTAAAATAATCCAAGGGTTAAAAAATTTATATCACAAGAAAGATCATGAAAATTCCTCTAAAATGAAATCTTTTTTGAATCTTTACCTCCATTTTCCGATTTTTGGTGAATTTTTAAAGATTAATTTTTAGAATTTAATTTATTAAATGCTAAAGAGATCACGTGGTTTCTTTTCTTTTTGTGATACTTTAAATTAATTTTGTGTAACGTGCATAACAACAAAATAAATTGACAAAAGAATATTTTTTTCCTTTCTAATACGGCAGACGATTGGACATTATCCAAAAAATATTAAAATACAGCTATAGAAATGTTCCTCAAACTGTACTATATGCTTTAGTATGTTCTATTAATTTAATTTGAATATTTTCTTCTACATTATTTTGTCTATAAAAATATCTGTTACGATTTTTTTTTATAAATATACATATATATATTTGACATTAATTGCATACATTGATCTTTGTATTTATTATAAATATATTTCTTTTTTTTGGGGAGGGGGCATTAATTGCATACATTGACCGCTGTATTTAATTTTAATGTACTCCATAGCAAAGCACGGATATTCAGCTAGTTAATATATAAATATGTAAAAATTTTATCCGACTACACATACAAAAAAGGTTAGCAAGTCAGTGTTTACTTTTTATATATTTACAAAATATTTTATTTCCTTCATTATATAATAGAATATTCATTTAAAGCAAAATATACATTTTAGTTTTTAATTATAGGCCAGACAAGGAGCAACAATGTACATTATATTTAATTTCAATAAAAAGTTAATACTACAAAATAACCAAGTACTTTCTTTTCTAAATAATTTATTCAAACTATTTTTCATCAGGTAGTAAATATAAAATGTTTATTCTCAACCTCAACTTTCTTATTACAATTTCTCTTGGGATGCTAATAAGCCACAATTATTTGACAGTTTTAAAGCTATTAATAAAAGTACTTAGCAGCATTAATATTTTAACTTTGGATAAAAAATTACACCAGCAGAAAAACAAGAAATCTAATGTATAAAAAACACACCTAATGACAATAGTAAGGAACAATGTTAAAATTTAGCAACATCAAATGTAGCAATATAGTTCGATTTTAGCAATAACACATTTATATGTGAAATGGTAATTACACAATTACATTTCAGCACGATGATTAAAAAAAAAAAAAAAGCTATATTAAGTTACCTTAACATTGGTGGTCTGATCAAAACCATCCATCTGATTCAGCAATTCAAGTAAGATCCTCTGAACTTCTCGATCAGCTAGAAGATTTTATTTGTATGAGACAAAAGAAATGGGGAAATTAAAATAGCTTTACATACAAAGGAATTTTTGGCATTAAAAGTTTTCACCCTTACGTCTGCTCATCGGTATAGGAGACCGCTATTGCACCTGTTCTAAATGGTGGGGTGGTGGTGATCAGACTGTTCAGGGTTTGTGAGTTCTTCAGTTGGATCTTGACCTTCAAGTACAAGACATTGGAGATTTTTGCCCGCTCGTAGCTTATCGATAAATTTAATCTTTGTAAAACATAGGTCTTTTGGACCGATGAGCCTTGAACTGATTTAAATTTTTGCCGGTCTGTAAGACAGATAAACCCTGTACCGTACTAATTGTCTGTCAGTCTGCATGCATTCTATTTCCAAGATCTTTGTTTTATTGTTGTAGCTAGCATGGCTGGAAGAATTCCTCCTGTTTCACAACGAACCAGACATTTTCTCTCACACTATCACATATTGAGAAGTCTGATTCTGAAATTGATTCAGACGACTCCTACATTCCAAACAATTGTACTATTCTTCCTCAAATCTCCGATAATGAGAAAAATATTGATGATGAAGTTCTTTTACAAGATTACGAGCAGATTGTCAGTATTTCTGAACAGCAGCAACAAATCACAACACTTAGCTTTGAACAGTTATCATCGACCAGTTATGGTAACGTTGATATTATTTCAGACAAAGAGAGTAGCGGAGGGGATGTTCCACAGAAACGAAGGGGTCGAAAACCACGAAAATTCATCATAAGTGATGATAGTTCTGATGATTCAAAGAGCGAAGACAGATAAAAATCTTGTGAAAGTACTCAATATCGAGGGAAAAAAATTGTTTTACTTGAAGTTCCAAGCCCTTGCATCCTATAGCACAGTCAGCACCTTGTAATGCGATAAAAGTGAGAGTAAACAAGTTAGAGGGTCCAGCTCTGGTCTTGGGGCACGACCCTTTTCCAGAACAAGTTTAGCATTTGCTATTTACTGACAAGTTGGTGGAAAAGTTGTAAATCATACCAATAGCAAATTTACAAAAATGGCACTCACACATCGAAAATCCTTTAGATTATTATTATAAGGACATTACTTTAAGTAATAAACACTCATTGGAATAATGATTCTTTGTGCAATTTTTAAATCATCTCTAGTATCAATGACCTTGTTATTTTCTTTACAAAATTTTCTATTTGTAAAGTTTTGTTACCAATGTTATTTTTCTAATTGTATGATATATACAGACTAAATTTTTGTTGAATAATCTATTTTTTATTTACCCTTTTCAAGAATGAGAGGTGGCAGTAGTTTTTCATTAATGACTTATAACTGTGAAAAACTTATAAAAATAGGAAAATATCATAATTTTATAGCACGGCGGTCTGTGAGACCGATGAGCTGGGGAACAGTATAAAGACAGATGAGCCGATGTAAGGGTTAAAAATTAGTGCATTAATGACAAAACTTAGGAAATAAAATGCTACATATATGCATTACCTCCTGTCTGAGCATCAAATCTTTTAGTTGCAATAGCATCAATTTCATCAATGAAAATAATAGCTGGTGCATTTTCTCTGGCCAGTCTGAAAACATCTCTCACCATTCTGGGTCCTTCTCCAAGATATTTTTGAACAAATTCTGAGCCAACCACTCTTATAAAAGCAGCTAATGGATAAAAAAATTGAAGAAAACTTCATGAAAATTACATTAACACCTTTAACTTTTAAAATGCATTAGTTTATTTTTTCCACCATTTTTTAAACAAATATATAAAGAATGTAGAAATGAAATGGATAATTTATAAGGAATTTTAACTACTAAATCTAAAATTCATTTTAATTCATTATAAAAAAAGGTCAAGTAAAATCGACAAAGACAATAATTACAACTAGAGATAATTTTAAAGATGAAAAAGAAGAAGCAATTCAATTAGTTAAAAGTTAAAAATAAATTTACTGAACAAAGAAAACTATGGACAGTTAAATTTTTTCTTGCATTTTAATACTACAAAATAAAAATTAGAAAAAGCAGTGATTTAGGAAAAATAATGCACACAAAAATCAGTTAATATGAAGCAAAATATATAACTAAGCTCATTTCTTAAGACTGATTCACAATGCAAGAAAATGTAATCAAGAGATGATGAAACTGAATCTCTTGCAAGAGCTAAAATCAAAAATTGTCAAGTTCATTCACATTATTTCCTCATCAGTAGTACCAAAAATGTACTACATACATAAAAAGCTATTTTGAATTAGCAATTACTAGCTTAAAACATAACTATGTATGTCGTGCATTGCCAAATTTAATACATTATGGACTGGAGACACAAATTAATATCTCTAAATAACCAGCACTTGTGCACTGGAGACATGACATGAATGAATGTTTCTGTAAAGCAAAACGTTTATGAAATGGATACATAAATTCATGTCCAATTGTGCTGTTAAAGCACATGCTCTTATTTAGTGAATGCATATGAACTTTTTCTTGCAATAAACCAGATAAACTTTTTTTTTTTTTTAAGAGTTATTAATATTTGATCCAAATAATGATCTGAATAATAAAAATTTAAGATTCTCATAAAAAAAGGAACATTTTGTACAATATTTCAGCAAGACATATTTTCAACAAGTTTTCACTAAATTATAAGCTTTTTACAATATTTCTAATTAATAAAAAGTAAGAATGCTTTAAAATAATGTCAGGAACAATGGTAAGATCTGTATAAAACACTCTGATCCTAAAGAATTAATGCTGGGAACATCAGTTAAATCTGCATAAAATGATGGCTGGCCCTCAAGTTATTAAATTTGCTATTTACTCTAAAAATAAAGCAATTAAACAGACTAAACCATGAAGAATAAAACTTCAATTTATTTTAATATTTAAATGGTACCTTATTAATAAAAATTAAAATCAAACCTGTAGTATGATGGGCAACAGCTTTAGCTAACATAGTTTTTCCACAACCAGGAGGTCCATACATCAGAACACCTCGTGGGGGATCTATTCCTATTTGTTTATATAGTTCAAAGTGTGTTAGAGGAAGTTCAACAGCTTCTCTAATTTCTTGTTTTTGAAGATCTAAACCACCAATATCAGCATACGTTACATCGGGTTTCTCATCTATAAAAATATAAATACATTTAAAATATATTATTTTAAATGTTATAATATTTTACATCAAACTTAATCCTAGCAATTTATTAATAACTAGCAGTTCAAAATTTTATGATTAACAGTATCTCTCTGAATGTTAAAGTCACAATGCATATCTGTTTTCATTCAGGTTAATCCACAGATTAACATATATATACATACACATATACATATATATATAACAATTATACAGTTATAAATGCGTATGTGTGTGAGCCACATACTTTAAAAAGACTGCTATGTAAAGCATTAAAATATAACAAATAGAATGTGAATATTGGCTAGCTATTTTGGGAACATAATAAAAAGCAATGATAAAGAAAAATGAATCAACACAAATTAGTTTTGAGTTTTTGTTTTAAATTAATCAAGCTTTAATTCATGTATGATGCATTTTAACAATTCCTACAAACTATTTTTTAGATTTAAATTGACATTGAATAAAACTTTATATCATGCTTCATTTTTTTAACTGCTAAATTGTCAAACTTTGCAGTTATTTATACTTCAAAAATTTTTGCAACTACCATTTTTTCAGAGATGATACTAAACTATTCAAAACATAATGAATATTACAACACAAAAACTAAGACTCTAGTGTATTCAAAACATTTATGAATGAATACAATTTACTTTAAGGATCTGAATTATAAAAGAGGATAACAATAAAACAATTACTATGCATGAAACAATGTCTGTTAGATATTTCATTTCCTCTCATATATAAAAAGTGACTCATTAAATACTTAAAAGTTTTACCTTCAGAATTCTATTAAATTGAATACAGTTATAAGAATTAGTGCAAGATGCTTTGAACACAGTGCATTTTTATTGATATACAGCTTCAATACATTACAAACTAATGTCTAAAAGAACAAACAATAGATTGAGACTTTTCAGAGACAACTTTCATGAAAATTGACAATTACACACATTTAATGGTATTAATTTATGTTTAATGATACAATGCTTTACATAATTTTATACAACATCCAAATTCAATACAATTCACACTGTATTGACCACTTTAGCCAACTATCGAAATCTATGTTTAAGTGCACTTTACAACATCATACATAAAATACCTTTGATAAAACAACTTACATTATGAAAATGGGTAGTAAACCAAAGAGCTAACCTAACCAAAAACTTTAAATCTCCATTATAAAAACCAATGGATAATTAAAAACTAGAATTTCTTCATGTGCTTTTTGTATTACCCTACAAAATTGCCTTGAATGCAAATTTCAAACACATAACTTTTGTCAACATTAGAATTAGAAATTTCTAGGATTTCCTTTCACTTTTCTTAAAAATGTATTTAACAAACCAATGGTTATATATCATTTAGAGTATATGTACATAATATAAGCCAGTATATGTACATAATGTATACTAAAAATCATATTTTCAACTTTTTTTCTCTGAACACACAGGCAATCATTAACTCCCTTTACCTTGCAATCACCATATTTTGTCAATGCTCTATGGTAGCACTGCCTTCCAAGGGCAAATAGTACCACATTTTTTAAGGATCTCACACCAATGCCATTACTTTTGCCATATTATGTTAACACAGCTACCACAGAGCAGGATTGTGCAAAATGAATTAATGGTGTTAATTCTTTTATTAAATTTGCTATTAACTGCATGGTGAATTGACTAGAGACTGAAGTGAGTAAGGTTACCAGTAATATAAAGTTCACAAAGGATGTGTCAGAAATGCAGCAAAATGGCACTGAAAAAGATCATAACTATTACTTTATCTCTAAAATTTACTTTTGACAAAATTAAAGCATCAAATATTTAACAAAATGGGAGTACAACTACAAATATTTGGCGAGTACAACCTTCTACCATGGTTTGATTTATGAGGTATTATGTATTTGTTTACGCTATCTCACTATCTATCTGATTTATGAATTCTGATTTAAACACCTGGAATCTAATATGAGAATTTTCCCCAGGTAGTCCACATCTCCTTTAAGACACAGGATAAGAAAAATATTGTTGACTGCAGCACAGATTTCAACTGCACAAGATATCTGATGAATCAAGAAAACCTATGGATGATTACTTTTAATAATGAAAAATGAAAAGTAAGATGTTACATAAAACAGAATTGTCAAAATTTAGCATTATCGATTTGGTAAAGTTTCACAGTTAACTTAAGAATATGAAACTTAGTAGTCCCCCCCCCCCCAACTGAATAGTTTTTTTTTTTTTTTAAAGCATTACACCTTTATAATTTGCACAGCATAAAAAAAAAGATAGTCCATATTCTAGACCTAGTTAACAGTAAGAAGTTTCAGTTAATATGATTTTCATAAATACAAAAACATATTAGCCATCTAAATCCAGACCAACAAAGAAGGAATGATAGTCTTAAAATCATTTAAATTTTCTACCTAAACAGAAGAGGATATGAATACAGTTTGTCAAAGTTAATGTATAACTAATATTACCAGCTCTAAGCATAGATATGCTACTATCAGCTTCAGGAGGCAAAACATCTACTAAAGCATTGCTATGTTTGTGCAGGGCAACACTAGAGCTTGGCTTCAATAATTCTCGGTCAATAGTTGATAATATGCGTACATAATAATTTGAACCTAAAATAAAACAATACTTCATATAATAAAAATATCACATGGCTATTATATTTTAAAAGAGAAAAACTTAAGTTTTTTTTATAAATAAGAATTAAATAACGATAACTTAGCACTTGTTAGGATATTGAAATTTATCATACTACTTTAAGTTATTTATCATATAAATTATACCTGCAACAAAAAGTAAAGAAATTTTTGAACATAGGATTTAGACTTTTTTTGCACAGAAGCTATTACCCCACAAACATAAGTAATCATTTTTATAAATATTTTACCCTACAAATAAACAAAACATTAGAAAAGTAAAAAAAAAATTAATATTTTTTTATGTCTAATGTGGAGGCACTTTGTAATGAGACATTCACCTTTTGTTATTCACTGTGATTTACTGGATATTTATTATGGGTGCACCATG
The DNA here is from genome assembly GCA_907164885.2 of Dolomedes plantarius. Taxonomy (NCBI): domain Eukaryota; kingdom Metazoa; phylum Arthropoda; class Arachnida; order Araneae; family Dolomedidae; genus Dolomedes; species Dolomedes plantarius. The sequence goes on along the minus strand of OU015495.1, from coordinate 157,299,779 downwards.
TGGGTGAGCCAGTATTGCTCCCTATGAGGGGGACGGCAAATAACCAAGCCTTATTTGGGATTTGAACCCAAGCACACTGTGTGGCAGCTCAGAACACTAACCACTACACCACGTGGGTGACAAACACTTGAAAAGTGTATGGATGGAATATGAAATATTCAATTATACAAAAACAGTTTTATGGTAATTATTAATATTGTACATTAGATTTAAAACCAAACTACATAATAGAAGCCTTAGTCTACCAATTTAACAGTATATATATATATATATATATATATACAGCGTGTAACAAAATTATAAGACCACCCAAAATATCACTCATTTTAATATTACACTGCATAAACTGAATAATTTTAAAATTTGAAGCAAATGAAACAAGTTATATTGTCTCAAATAAATCGCTTAAAGGGAAAAAATTGAGTTAATTTCACACAGCAAACGATTTTTTGAAATCTCGGTGTAACATAAATATAAGACCACTTATTTTTTTATTTAAAATTGTTTGCATTTTTAAAACTATTTTATTTTTTCTTCCAAAATCGTAGATAAACTGTAATTTTACATCACAAAAAAGTCCAAACGATAATATTGTAAAAGAAAATAGAATTTAATTTGTTTGTTTTTATGAGGAAATTCACAATGCCGCGTGGAAAAGAATTATCTGAACTAGAAGTTCGAAAAATTTGGTTTTATAAGGGCTCTGGAAAATTGGAACGTGAAATAAGTAAGATACTTAAACGTTCTAAAACTGCAATTCATATCGTTTTAAGTAAAAGAGATTTTTATGGAAAATATAAAAGATCAGGCAGAAAGAGTAAATTATCAGCTCGCGATAATAGTCGAATTTTCAAGCTTGCAACGAAACAGAACTTGTCTACTCGTAAAATCACACACAGACAAGTAAAACTATTTCACATATGACAGTCTGGAGCACTTTAAGATCAAATTCAAATGTTGCTCTTCGGAAATAAAAAAAAACCAAGACTGTTAAAGCATCATAAAGAAGGAAGGCTGAAGTGGGCAAAGGAAGTCATGACCTGGGATGCTGCTTGGAAAAATATTTTTCCGATGAAAAAAAATTCAATTTGGATAGCCCGGACGGTAATATTTTCTACTGGCATGATTTACGAACGGAACCTCGGGTTTTCTTCAGTAGACAGATGGGTAGTGGCTCTGTGATGGTGCGGGGAGCTTTTTCATATGATGGGAAATGTGATCTGCAGCGAGTTCTTGGAAAAATGGACTCCATTTGTTATCAACAACTGCTTTACCAACACCTTATACCTTTTGGCCCATTTTTAGGAGGATCAAACTGGAAATTTCAACAAGACAATGCGCCATGCCATGTGTCTAAATCAACTAAAAACTGGTTTTAAAGAGAAAAAATCGAGGTCTTAAACTGGCCAAGCCTTAGTCCAGACCTGAATCCCACCGAAAAACTTGTGGGGGCATTTGGTTCGTCAAGTGTATGCAAATAACCGTCAGTATGATTCTGTGTATGAATTGGAACAAGCTATCATGAATGAATGGGACAAAATTCCCAAATATTTGCTTGAAAACCTAATTAATTCAATGAAAAATAGATTATTTGAAGTTATTCAGAAAAATGGTGGATCAACATCATATTAGCTTTATTAAAAAAATTTGTTTTAACTAGTGGTCTTATAATTTTGTTACAGATATTTGATTGGAAAAATTTGAAATTGTTGATAAAATAATTAGTATATTTAAATATCTCTTAAAAATAATATACATATATTTTATATTTGATTTATTAACATCAACCTAATTTAATTTAAAAAAAATTATACTATTTATAGTAAGAATCACAAAATCCACAGTGGTCTTATAATTTTGTTACACACTGTATATATATATATATAAACAGTTCCGTAACTGACTCACTGACTGACATACAATGCACAGACCAAACCGCTGGACCTAAAGGGGTGAAATTTTGCATTTCAATTCTTATAATGTAGGGGTGCACTAAGAAAGATTTTTGAAAAATTCTTCTTAGATTTTTTTAAATTAAATTTTTAAGCTGTTTTTGTAACTTTTTTTAAGTTTGCAATTAAAATAATAATTTGAGGGTTATAAAATTTATATCATGAGAAAGATCATAAAAATTCCTTTAAAATGAAATCTTTTTCGAATCTTTACCTCCATTTCCTGATTTTTGGTGAATTTTTAAAGATTAATTTTTAGAATTTAATTTATTAAATGCTGATCACGTGATTTCTTTTTCTGGTACTTTAAATAAATTTATCGTCACGTGCATAAAAACTAAATAGACAAGAAATATATTTTTCTTGATATCGCAGCAGACGATTGGACATTATTCAAAAAAATATTAAAATACAGTAAAAGAAATGTTCTACAAATTGTACTATATTCTTTAGTATTCTTTATATTAGATTTAATTTGAATATCTTCTACATTATTTTGTCTAAAAATATCCCTTACGATTTTTATTATAAATATATATATATATATATATATATATATATATATATATATATATATATATATTATATCTATTATATACATTGATAGTCGTATTTATTATATATATATATATATATATATATATATATATAGGCATTAATTGCATACATTGACTGTTGTATTTACTTTGAATGTACTCAGTAGCAAAGTGCAGGTTTTCAGCTAGTATATATATATATATATATATATATACATATATACACACATAATGCTGACATTATATAAAATAATTAGTACAATAATGGAACTTTTTTAGTTTCACAAGAGAAATTTAAATCTTATGGAAATTTTTCACTTGAAATAAATAATGACAATCTATGAGAATATTTTTAAAGTGACTATCACAACATGAATTTCCTTTGAACAAAAGGGTATTTTCAACAAAATCAGACACACACCTCTCTTGTGAATATTTAATCAAAATATAACACCATAATGATTACATGCGGAATATGATTACAATATAAGTAAAAATATCTAACATGCAATAAAAGCACATAAAATAAATATCTGCTTACCTGTAGTTGATCCAACAATACCAGTATTTGGATCAACAGCCTCCAAAAATTGGCCAATAACCAATGGGACACTTTGGATTCGTTTCACTTCTTCTTGAGCATGTAAATATTCCTTTTTTAAATTTTTTTGTTCATCCTTGATATACTCTTCTTGAACCTCAAGAAATTCTAGCTGCATCTGTAGTTTCTGAAATGAGTGAAAAATATTTAAATTTTTTTTTTTTTTTTTAAATGAGTGAAAAAAAAAATAGAGCTAAAAGATGATTCAAACATTTTTCAGTGATTACATGAATTCGATAACAGATTTAATAGAGAACAGTGGTATTTTCAGTCTTGAAACCACAAACAGATTCTAACTTTAGATATGCAATAAAAAATTTTCAAATACCAAATGAAATTGATTAGCTTAATTATCTGAATTCAAATAATTTATGTTTTGTATTTCTGATCAACAATTTTATAAGTTTTTATAGGAGTATTCACCCTTTTCATGTAGATGAATAAAATATATTAAGCCACCAGCAAAATAGAAAATCATGAAATATAGTTTGCTATTCTTGTTAGAACCAAGCCTCAACTGTTATCTTATACGTGTGAAAATGGAATTATTTTTCATTCGCCAAATGGCACAATCCGTTGGCAGTGTGTCGCCAACTTTGAATAAACGTAAACTGAAATTACCTGCAATAGAGTTAAAACAATTCGGTGGCGACATTAAGGATTGGCTACCATTTTGGGGACAATTTCAGCGAATACATGAGGATAAGGAAATTCAAAACGAGGACAAGATGCATGATCTCGTTCAAGCGACCATACCCGGTACAAGACCATGACATTGTGAACAGCTTCCCTGCAACTGCTGAAAATTATGAAAAGGTTATAGAAAGCTTAAGAAATAGGTTCGGCAGGGAAGAATTGTTGGTGGAATTTTATATTCGGGAATTATTAGGTCTGATTATTAAAAATGTTACGGATCAAAAAGGAAAATGCAGCATGTCCGAATTGTATGATAAGATAGAGTCGTATTTACGTTCGTTGGAGTCAATAGGAATGACAAGCGATAAATATGCAGCGATGCTATTTCCGCTCGTTGAATCCTGCATTTCCGAGGAAATATTACGAGTTTGGCTAAGAAATCATGCATCAATAATTACAGGAGAAAATTCTCATTCTGAAAAATTAAAACAGTTATTGTTGTTTTTAAGAAATGAAGTAGAAGGAGAACAGAGAATCATATTTATGGTTTTAACAAATATTACATCCTGAAAAAGTTTCAATACACTTTCCTTTACCTTATATTTTGTATACAAGTCATCAATGTCAAAATCATCAGGTGAAGGAGCAGTAATATGCCCAGTAGGTTTTAAATCTCCTGTATCTTCCTGTGAATAAAAATAAATTAATTTTAGATTTAACTATTATATAGTAATAATACATGACATTATTAGATAATGCAAAAATAAAAATGAAGTCTTATATAGTTGCACTTATTAAGAGGTTTGTTAATTAGGTCAATGATACGAACCCCAGGATAATGAATGCAATACTTGACATTTAGAAGATAAGAGTCACAGTACTGAATTAGTATAAATTAATTTTCTTTTAAAGTACTACTCACTGTACTTGAAAAAAACATACTTGCTATATTTTATCAACATATAGATGGATGAATCAACAAAATTCATTATACTTTTAAATTCATAAATAATAATTCAAAATTGCAAAAAAATTAGAGAAATTAACCATAGATGAAATGAAATTTTTTTATTTTTAAAGACTTAAAGTAGTCTAAATACGCATCTTGTTAATCTGGACAAATAATCATTCATGTTAATACTCTGAACCAAATCAATCAACAGAATAAACCCTGCATCATGTAATGGATACCGACACATGTTGGCATTGATGATAACAAGGCTGCTGACACTTTGGCTAAAGAAGCAAGACAACTAAATGAGGAATCTATCCATTCTGTCACACTTTGTGACATTAACTCAGTTGTAAAATCTAAATTCAGAAGTAGGGTCATTGAATTAAAATCAGATCTGCAAACTAAACACCAACAGAAAAATTACAAAATCGTTACTGGTCACCTCTGAAGAGAAGATCCCTGAAAAACTCGTCACTCGGGGAGAGTTCTTTTTTGATGAGGGGTGGAACGTTAAAGCGAAGGTCAACGAGAGCGTAAGAGATTGACAATGGTTTAGTCTAAAGAAAACGCAGTGTTTACAAGAAACAGATGGGGAGAAATATACATCTGCAGTTACAATTGAAAGGAAATTTTAAACACTATATTACCTATTGGAACTATTATACCTTTTGGAATATTAACTGCCGCCATGATGTGCTGTATAATCTGAAATGTTTAAATGCTGATTTCTGAAGTTTATTTTCCAAGGTATAAATTTGCAACCAAGCAAAACATCTTTCCCGTTTTTATTAACACTTAAACTGGCCAAAAATATGGCTAACAAAAACCAAGTTATGAGAAAATATTTCAAAGAGGGGGAAATTAAAGTTTGAAGAAAATTTTCCTTATTCAAATTGCGGAAAATGGGAAAATTTTGTAGTGTTGATAAAGTGAATTGTGAATTTTAATTAGAAGAGGTCATTAGGGTAGCACACATTAAAGGGCAGGGCCGACCTTGCCAGTTGAACCTATTTGATCTAAAAAATTAAAAATATGTCTAAACTGAAATGGCTTTAACATATGAGCTGTTATTTTTAAAAGTGGCATAAGTCCATTTTTTTCACGTATCGAGATATTTAAAGGTTTGTATTTGAATGAATTTAAAAATATTGGCAAACGTTAATCAATTCAAGTGATGTTTTTAACACTATACACCTTTTAAATTTTACTATGAAATAATAATTATTAAAATTATTTAAAAAATGAACGATTTTTTTTAGCTCCAAATGGACTTATACCACTTTCAAAAATAACATTATAAAAAATAAAAACAAGTGGAAATTCAAGTCCATATTTTTATATACATTAGCTTCAGTGAAATGGATATTTTAATGTAAACTCTTACTTACCAACATCACTATCAGACCAAATTGACATATTATCGTCTTTTTTATAGGTATGTGAACTTATTGTAACAACTGTATTAAATGTTATTTATCTAAAACTTTGATTTTCTGCTTTAATAAAAATATTTAAATAATACTCACGCTGCAATCTATTAGTATATGAAACACAAACCAAACAGTAGGAATTGCGAAAGAAAACCAAACAAAATCAGTGAAATTACTTCTGACCACTTAATCAGAACAATAATACCGTTATCTTGTTAACGATGTTGCTTTTAAGACACTAGCTAAATAATATATGCTAAAGCGTAGTGTACACTGAAGTCGTAATAATCAATAATAATTGCAATAAGCAAGTTGCTTTTATTATAATTATTAGGAATGGACTTATTCCACTTAAAATTTTTTTTTTTGCGATAACATTTTATAGCTAAAATTCTTTTGTTTACTTTATGAAAAAATCGTACGAAAAAAAGGGTGTCTATATCTTACTAAAATCACCGTTAACTCATTTTTTTAAAGTGGACATATACCACTTTCAAATATTTTATTATGGGGGTGTCATATAAGCGGACCAGCACTACCCCTCCTATAAAGGGACGACATAAACGGAGGCATTTTCAGTGGCGCAACGCCGGGACTCGATCCGAGCACCCTCAGCACCGAAAGCCAGCGTGCTGTACCACAAGGCCGCCACAGGCCAGTGTGTAATTATATTTTTATCAAAATATCTGCAGTTGGGCCCCGCAATAACTAAGGCCGGCGCTTTTAAAGTGCTGTTCTATTCTGATATTTGGAGGGGGAAATTGGGGTAAAATTATACTAGAGTTGTGTCTTTTTTGCAGTCATTTTTTGACCGATAAGGAAACTGATAAAGCAATTTCTATAAAACTTGGTGAATACGTTTATTTTGATGCAAGGAATAATGTATACTTCAAATTTAGTATTTTTAATTGCATTAATTATTTAAAATTAACATGTTTTCAATAAAAAAATGCATTATTTCAAAGTTTTGTAATTTAAGTTTAAATTTAAAAAATTTAAGTTTTTAATTGCTTAAAAATGGAGTATACGTTAAATATACATTAGTTTTACAACATTATCAATATTTTTTGGGAATCTAGAACCAATAGTTTTGCTACAGTCTTGCGCGCAATGGATGCAAACCAAAACACAATTTTAAAATTTTCATCAAAATTAAAAATGGAAAATTAATTAAAATACCAGTTGTAGAACATTGAAATAATTATTCTACATAGAACATATATTAAGCTTTCAGTGGCAAAAATTTAATGTATTTATGTTTTATAGGGAATGAGAAATAAAACTAAATGAGACATGATGCTAAATTGCACCTTCAGTAAAAAAGTAAGACTCCCGAGATCCCTTAAATGAAAACAAAATTTCCGAAAAAGATCGCGTCTCCTTTAGCGAAAGAAAAAATAACAGTTGCAAAACCAAAATACTTGAAATCTGTATCTACGATAATAAATTTTTGTATGATGCAGTATTTATAAAAATAAACATGACTCTAAATTTTATTGAGGTTTTCTGAAACTCCCTTACATTACTTCGGGAAATAGTAAGTAATACGATGCAGGGTAAAAAGTCCCAAAATACGTTGATTACATGAAAATGGAAATCAAAACATGCGATGGTTTTCTTAAAGCCTAAATAATTAAAACCTTCATAATTTTCTTAATGTCTAAAGAGCAATAAATACATTCCGCGGGAAATGGTACTGGGGTATTGATTATCCCCGACCCCTCATTTTGAGAATCGACCTCCCCGAGGGAGCAACCTTAAAACCGGTCTCAGGTCTCTTCTGAAGGGAGGTCTGCAATAACAAGCCTGAGAACTTGGCACTTCAGAGGGATGAGAATTCAACAGGATGGAACCAAGACTTTACTATTAACTGCCCCGAAACCAAAAAGGAACCTGATCACGTTTCTTTTATCCTGTAATAATGGCTGCAATTCAGCAGATTAGTGATTGTCCCCAAGAGGACACACCTTTATGCAGACAATTGCCTCCAGATATCTGAGGCTGTGTAGATTGCCCACGGTACCATCTAGCTAGACTGTCCATGGACATGACAACCAACCAACTTACCAACCAATCATTCATGTACAAATAAATATAAAAACAGGCAGTGAGTAAATACAACCAAAATTCTAATAATGGACAAGTTCTTAGCAAGTGTTAATATATTTCTTCAGAATTATTTTGTACATGAACAGTTTAACCAGAATTCCAGTAATCATGTTCAGCATAGAGCCAAAATTAATCCATTATGGGAAGAGATGAAAGTGCAGAATACATCAGAGGACTCTAAACATTGGTAGAGTTTGTCTTTTAAACTATGCAGAGCATAAAAATTCCAAATAACAATAATAATTAAGCCTTGGCAATAGAGCCCAAAACAAGATTACCTAGTTAGATTTCATCTTACGTATCCCCCCACAATATACATAACCTTACTATTTTACTGATATACCAATTTTAATTAGCAGGTACATAAAATTTGCCAGGTTTGCCATATATATATGGTTAGATTAGACATTATATAAGGAGTCATTTAAGTATTATGTAAGCATTCAATTGAGGGTGATTTCAGGCTTTACTTATTTTTGCTGACAAGGGGGAAGAGGGGATCAGAACAATGCTTACATAAGACAAAAAACATGCATGTAAGAGAGTGAACTGTAATGTGCTCCGGACCACTCTTACACCTGCATTTACTTATTTTTGTATACTCTTTACTCTCATAGAATTAATAAAATCTTTAGAATGTTGATGGAATACCGACTGTTTTTATTTATTGTTCAATGTATTTACTGTTCATGATTTAATATCCATACACTTTTTCTTACAAATGTACAGAAATTTGATTTAAAAAAAAATTCTTTGGACTACGAAACAGCAACAATTAATTTACAAATATTACTTAAGAAATAAAAGAGGGGGGGGGCTCAGACATTTGCTTATTTTTGCTAACAAGAGGGCAGAGAGGAAATAAAATGATTAAGAATGTGCTTATGTAATACCTGAACAGCTCTCAAAATGGCCTGCCCTATAACACTCCTAAAGAGGGGGGAAAAAAAAAGGATCACTTTGTCAATCCTTTCTAGTACTTTATACAAACAGGATTTACTCATTTAGTCAAGTGTTTTTCTTTCTTCCTTTCAAACTGGATTAAAAATTAATTTCTGATGCTTTTATAGCTATTTAATATACTTGTCAACTGTTTATTTCATAATTATACATTTAAAAGACATATTCATGTTTATGTTGCTATTAAGAGGAAAGAATGTAATAAGAGCAAGTATATTTGTTGATTACTATGTAACTTTTAAATTACAAATATTTACTAAATATATTTCTTCAAGGTTGGTATTTTTATGGCAATCAGTTATAGCCCATTTTTCTGATACTTTCTTTCACATTCATTATTAGTTTTTTTTTAACAAATTTGTTATTAATATGAGTACTTATAAAAATTTCCTAAAACACTGTTTTCAAATACTGTCTTAAACTTTAGAATCACTTATTTATTACACATCATACGACAACGATGTGTATATTCTATTAAATTTATATTATAAGTCAGCTATTTGACAAATAATTCTTTTCACTAGAACCACTAACATAACAATCACCTATCCAGCCTTTATTTATCTAGTCAGCTGATACATTTGAAACTCAATTCGAAATTTCCTTAACCTAGTTAATTATTTAGCGCCATGACAATCAATAAGAAACATACTAAATAAATACAAAATTAATACGATACAAATAAGCTCAATTGGTACCAACAATTACTTAGACGATTCAAGGCATACATTCAACAACACACAATATTTCATTACAGCATCTTTACTGCGTACCTTTAAAACTACCTAATTTCAGAATTTAGAACTATTTAAAATTTTAGCAATAGTTAAAATACCATGATATAAAAAATATAAAGTTTGTAACTGACGAGGGGGGAAAGTGATGTCCGGTATTTGAAGTATAAATTGAAGCAAGTAAGACGAAAAAACTAAATTACATTTAATCCCCAAAATAACGCTTAGTTTAAAAGAAAACAATACAGACCTTTTCTATTACTGTTATGCCTATTTCTTCCATTGCTTATTTGATTCTGCAAATTAATCACAGAAAGTCAAGAGATGACAATACAAAATACAAACTTCGGAACTTTGATAGAGTTGAGTTGAATATATACTTTTCTTCTCCTATTGTCGCAGACTCCATGGTTTACCATGGTTTCACTCGTTGTTTGATTTACCTTTGTTGACTCCTGCCACATTTCGCGAGATAACTTTTTGATGTTTGGCAACACACAATTAAATTTTGAGTTTTATTCTTTTCTTTTATTATTGTTATGTTAAGATACAGCGCCTGTTGGTGAGTATATTTTTCGGTCCCGTTTTTACGGCGGGAAGTATGTAACTTTGGTCTAAATTAATATATATATAAAGTTGTGTGTGTGTCATTAGTAATCTGAATTAAACATTTTAATATTTCTCGATATTATATGAGTACCTAAAGAATAACATCACAGGATCTGTTTCATTTAAAGGAGCTCACCCGGGACAATGGAGGTAGGAATTTTGCTTACCCTATAAGTTCGGTGTCACTTCGAAATATTCAATTTGAAAGTTGGGCGGAGTAACAACATTTTTTGGCATCCCTGTCGGGACGAGAGCTCTTTGAGATGGAAAGAAGAGATAAGAAAGAGATGATAAGAAAGAAGAGATTTGTATAGATTTGGTTCAGAACTGAAGTTTGATATTAAAAAAATAGTGTGACACACATAACCATTAATATGGCTGACGACGTTTTGACTAAGTTAAAAAAGAAACGTACTAGTATTAGATCATCAGTCGCTAAGAATATTAAAAGTATTGAAACTGAAGTTAATAATTCTGAAGTTTCTATAGACGTCTTAGAAGAACTTTTAGAACGATAAGAATTTATTCTGATGAACTAAAAGCTATAAATATAGAAATAGAATCTGCTGTAGATCTCAAGGATTTAGATAATGAATTAAAAAGCGAGACAGATTACCAAGATAAGATAATAACATGGACATTTCGCGCAGAAAAGAAAATACGTGAGTTGTCAAAAAGTAATTCAATGGAAATTTATACATCAAGTTCGTCTGAACTAAGAAACAACACTTTTGTAACGGAAAGGGCTAGTGTTAAATTACCGAAGCTTAGTATTAATCATTTTTATGGAGAGAAGAATCAGTGGCTCACGTTTTGGAATACTTATGAGACCGCGATACATAAAAATGAATCATTAGATAAAATTACTAAGTTTAGTTATTTAAGAACCTATTTAAAAGGATCCGCACTTGAATCAATCGAAGGTCTGGGAATAACACCAGCAAATTATGATACTGCCATAGATATTCTGTCATCTCGGTTTGGAAAAAAAGAATATCTTAATAAATACTCATTTAAACAGTTTATTACAAATTCCACCATTGAAAAATGCAAGAGATCCTATATCATTTAGGAAATTTTTCGATCAACTCCAAACTGAAATTAGAAGTCTCGAATCGCTTGGAATTAATTCTGATACGTATGGGAACCTTTTAACGCCTATGTTAATAAAATTATTACCTCCACATTTAATTTTTGAGTTTAATACAGAAATTGGAGAATCCGATTATGATTTAAAGCAGATGATTGAGTTTTTATCTCAGCAACTGAACGCAACGGACAGGTCCCATGTAAATTACCATATCGAGAGCAAAGCAAACAGGTGTTGGCGACGAGACTATGAGTCGCACAAACCGAAATTTTTGGCGGAAGAGAATAAAAAAATAAATAGAACAGTATTTACCGCGACAGATCTACTAACCGTTGAAAAGAAAGAAAGTTGCTATCCGTGCATATTTTGTAATGAATCTTCACATGAATCGTCGAAATGTAAATTTGTTTTTTCACTGCCTTTGCAAAAAAGAAAAGATATTTTAATGGAAAAGGATTATTGTTTTCGTTGCATAAGGCACGCTAATCATTTATCGAAAACGTGTAGAGCCCAAATAACTTGTAAATTTTGTTCAAAAAACCATTCTGACATTTTATGTTATGCAAATGAAAATCAAATGGCTAAAAGTGAACCTTTAAATAGTAATATGCTTAATGGTGATATTGATGATAGCGTACTTGCTAATAAATCATTTTCGAAGCAAGTGTTTTTGCAGACCTTAGTTGTGTGCGTAAGTGTAAATGGTTTAGATTATTACGTTAGAATATTACTCTACAGTGGATCTGTAAAATCTTATATCAGTAAATTCCTGGCAGTAGCTTTAAAATTAGGATGTTTAGGAGAAGAAACTGTTGTTCATGGTCTATTTGGCGGAATTGAGAAAAAGGAAGATTAGTGATTTGAATAGCCCAGAATTATGGCAGTTAGATACAATAGGTATTCGAGATTCTGGGGAAAATCAGTCTAAAAAGGAATTAGAAGAGGCAGCTAAATTAAATTTTCTCCAAAATGTTAAAAGAGATCACGAAGGCCGTTACGTGGTAAATTTACCGTGGATAAAAGATCATCCTCTTCTTACTAGCTGCAGAAAGATAGCAGGAAAAAGACTTGTGAATTGCGTCAAATCATTAGAAAGGATCCAAAAATTACGCGACTACGAAGAAGTGTTTAATGAGTGGATGAAAGAAGATATAATTGAAAAAGTTGAATCCTGTCTAGAAATAGCCGAAGAACATTATTTACCACACAGACCAGTATTTAAGGAAAACTCAACCACTAAGGTTCGCCCAGTTTTTGATGGATCTGCGAAAGTAAAAAATTCTCCATCGATCAACGAATGTTTGGAAAAAGGCCCGAATCTCATTGAGTTTATACCCTCTATAATAAATAGATTTCGATACGGTAGATTTGGGGTAATTGCGGATATAAAGAAAGCTTTCCTGAAGATAGGGCTACAAGAACGTGACAGACCATTTTTAAGATTTCTTTGGAACGAAGAGGGAAAAAACGAAAACCTGACTGTTTATCAACACAAAAGAGTAGTTTTCGGGATATCATCTAGCCCATTTCTTTTAGGGGCCACTTTAGAATTCCACTTAAAGAATGTTCCAAACCATTATTGGGAAACTGCACATACTCTCTTAAAGTCATTTTATGTAGATAATTTGGTATGCAGTGTTAACAGCAAAGAAGAACTGAATAAATTGATTGCTGAATCGCAAGCTAATTTGAGTGAGGGCAAATTCGAACTCCGAGGGTGGGAGCACACTCCGACTTCCCCCGAGCAAGTTACGGTCAACCAAAAGATTGTTCCTGTGTTAGGATTGAATTGGATACTGAATGAAGATTCTCTAGCCATCGATCTGAAACCCTTTTCCGATGAAGAAACAGTGGTAACTAAGAGGAAAATTCTTTCAGCTGTCCATCGAATTTTCGACCCGATAGGCTTTACCTGTCCCGTAACGTTGCAGTCTAAAATACTTTTGTAAGAATGTTGGAAGAACAAAGTTACGTGGGATGCAGAACTCCCTATGTCAACGAAGAAAAAGTTCGAGCGATGGAAAAACGAGTTGATAAATTTGCCGAAACTCAGAATATCAAGATATCTTTTAATAGACTTTCAACAAGAAGCTGACCTGTCCTTGCACACCTTTTGCGATGCTAGTAAATTAGCATACGCAACCTGTGTTTTCTTGAGATGTTAAACAGATAAAGGCACAACATGCCAGCTAATTCAAGCTAGAAGCCGAGTAGCTCCACTAAAACAGATATATATCCCTAGATTGGAGCTTTTAGCGTGTTCAATTGGAGCTAGATTAGTTGACACTGTTAAAACCGATATGAATCTTGAGGATGTACCTACGACATACTGGACAGATTCTATGAACGCGTTGTGTTGGATAACAAAAAATGACAACTGGACCACATTTGTTTACAATCGAGTTCGAGAAATCAGAAAGTTAACTAAATCGGAAGATTGGCAACATATTGCCGGACCCCTGAATCCAGTAGACCTTCCATCGAGGGGATGTAGTACAGAAGAACTGTTGAAATCTCGTTGGTGGGAGGGACCTAGTTGGTTGGCATTACCCCCTAAAGAATGGCCAGTATCTGAAGTTGTTCCGAACACTGAAGTTGTTAATTCTGAAAAGAGGAAGACTGTTACTTCTGCCATGAATTCAGAAATAAATAAATTTAAATTCTTCGAGGATATATCATCCTTTGGTAAAATTACAAGAATCATGGCCTATGTTCTACGATTTTCTGGAAATTTAAAGATAGGTCAAAACGACCGAAAGAAAGGAAAACTGGAAGTTGCCGAACTCGAAGAAGCAAAAAAGTTAATTTTGAAAGAAATACAACTAGAAAGTTTCAATAAAGAGAAACAGCTGAATTTGCATGTTATAAAAGACGATGAAGGATTGTTAAGAGTTGAAACTAGAGTTGCTTCAAGAAAAGATTTACAAACATTCAGATTTCCGATATTACTTCCAAGTAAACACCAATTAGTGAAAAAGTTAATTATGGAAAAGCGCATAGAACTTGAGCATGCTGGTACACAAACATTAATGTCGAATCTCAGAGAGCATTACTGGATTATCAAGAGTAGAAAAACAATTCGTCAGGTAATTAGAAGCTGTATAAAATGTAAGAGGTTTTCGGTTCGCCCATTAGAAACTGTCAGTGTTCCTCTTCCAGAAGATCGTGTGAGAGATGCAACAATCTTTGAAGTCAGTGGAGTTGACCTATGTGGTCCACTATTCTTGAAGTAAGACAAGAAATGTTGGATAGTTCTCGTTACATGTGCGATCTATCGAGCTATTCATCTGGAGATGGTGTCTTCTTTGTCGACTGACAGTTTTATCTTAGCTATACGCCGATTCATCGCAAGAAGAGGTCGTCCAACTACAATTTATTCGGACAATGGAAAAAATTTTATTGGCACCTACAACGCACTAAAAGCCATTGATTGGAATCAAATTGAAGATTTTGCAATTAAGAAGAAAATTCAGTGGAAATTCAGCCCTCCATCTGCTCTTTGGTGGGGAGGGTTTTGGGAGAGATTAGTAGGAATGTTGAAGAATGTTCTAAGAAAAGTACTCAGAAAAGCATGTTTAAATGAAGAGGAATTAGTCACCATATTATGCGATGCAGAAAGCCTGATTAATTCCAGACCTCTCACTTATTTATCAGAGGATCCTGTAGATTTAGTAGCACTTTCTCCGTCAATGTTCCTTCAAGAAATTAAAGAAATTGGTGTACCTGACTTTGATATAATTGATTCTAAGAAGTTAGAAAAAGATTTATTTATAGAATGAAGATTCGCCAAGATCTAAGAAAAAGATTTAGAAACGAATATTTAGGTTTGTTGAAAGATTATTCAAAAGTTCGTAAGCAATCATCGATTAAAGAAGGAGATGTCGTGTTAATTGGTGATAAGGATGTAAAGAGATTTAATTGGCCTTTGGCTAAGGTTGTAAAGACTTATCCAGGTAAAGACGGAAGAATTCGTGTGGTGGAAGTAAAGACTCATTTTGGCACCTTCATGAGACCTATCCAAAGACTTTATCCGTTAGAAGTCAACATATCTGATACATGTAACATTCGTGCAATTCCTCATTCTCGATATGGACGAACTTTAAAACTTCCTCAGAGACTCGATTTTTAAGACTTTTTAGCGAGTCAATTGTTTGAGCTTTTTTTATTGATATTAAAAAACTCAAAGGTGGGAGAAAGTCGCAGACTCCATGGTTTTCACTTGTTGTTTGATTTACCTTTGTTGACTCCTGCCACATTTCGCGAGATACCTTTTTGATGTTTGGCAACACGCAATTAAATTTTGAGTTTTATTCTTTTCTTTTATTATTGTTATGTTAAGATACGGCGCCTGTTGGTGAGTATATTTTTTGGTCCCGTTTTTTACGGCGGGAAGTATGTAACTTTGATCTAAATTAATATATATATATATAAAGTTGTGTGTATGTCATTAGTAATCTGAATTAAGCATTTTAATATTTATCGATATTATATGAGTACCTAAAGAATAACATCACAGGATCTGTTTCATTTAAAGGAGCTCCCCCGGGACAATGGAGGTAGGAATTTTGCTTACCCTATAAGTTCGGTGTCACTTCGAAATATTTAATTTGAAAGTTGGGCGGAGTGACAACAGCCATTCAACAGAATTTGGATAAAGCCTTTCCAAGACAAGCCCGGCAGTTGAACTACATTGCTGAATTCACTACAGACATACGGTACATCTCCGGAGAAGAAAACATCGTAGCAGACACACTGTCGAGAATTGAAACCATCGCTACTCCAGCTCCAATTGATTATACAGTTATTACGAATTGCCAGGAGGATGAAGACCTCAAAATTCTTAAATCAAATTCTAGTTTCAAAATAATACAAATTCCTATCCCGGATAGCAATAAGAAAATTTACTGTGATACCTCCACTAATTCTAACCGGCCATACATCCCTAAAGCATTTCGCCGAAGAGTATTTTCCTCTATGCATAACTTATCCCATCCTGGAATTCGCGCAACAACGAAGCTGGGGACACAAAGATTCATTTGGCCTAACATAAACAAGGACAGCCAACTATGGTCTAGAGCAGTGTTTCCCCAACTTTTGACATATGTGTACCCCTTCTATAATTTTCGTAACGCTGAGTACCCCTCGTCAAAAAATGGATGTATTTTAATAACAATCAAAATGTATTTTTTTCTTTTTTTGTGACATACACAAAATAATAAGAAAAGAGAAATAAAATTATTCATAATAAAATATAAATAAAAGTTATATTATAAATTATATAGATAACTTTTATTTTGAACAATGCGAAGGATGAAATTGTTTGTGCTGAGATAACAGATCGTCATAATTTGGTTCCCTTGTTAATTTTAATCTGAGATGTGGTTCCACGTCCAATAGTCTGTTCCCTTTTTCGACTTAATGTCTACAAATGCTGAAAAAGCAACTTCACATAAATATGAAGTTGGAAAAGGCAAGATGTATTTTAGAACTTTTTCTGTTAAAACCGGATACACAAGTTGCATTTGTAACCAGAATGATGTTAAAGTACTCTCCTTATGTTTATTTTTCAAGAACTATTAACGAAGTGTGGTATATTTCCGCCGTGTCACACCGGACCATCTCACGCCTAACAAGACTGTCTTGACTCATGAGAACGTAGAATTAGGAGCAGCTAAGCACGGTGCAGTGCATATCCCCACCAAACTCCGGTGCAACGCGTACCCCTCCAAACTCTTCCCGTACCCTTGGGGGTACGCGTACCACACTTTGAGAAACACTGGTCTAGAGCATGCTTAGCATGCCAACGAACCAAAGTCCACAAACATACCCATGCTCCAGCTGCTGAATTCAAAGTTCCAAATCAACGATTCAAACACCTTAACATCGATATTGTTGGCCCTTTACCTTCTTGCAAAGGTTTTGGGTATCTGCTTACTATCGTCGATAGATTTCCTTCGATGGATTGAAGCTGTTCCTTTGGAAGACCAAACTGCAGATTCCATCTCAAATGCCCTTCTCGCGACTTGGATTTCCAGATTTGGAATCCCAGAAAGAATAACATCTGACCAAGGTCGCCGGTTTGAAAGCCAACTCTTCCAATCTCCGAGCAAATATCTAGGTTTCAAAGCCAACACCACTATAGCTTATCATCCACAATCTAATTGTCTAATCGAACGCCAACACCGAATTTTGTAAAACAGCCTGAAATCCCACCTCCATACGTCAAATTCTTGGACTGATGTTCTACCTATAATTCTTCTTGGAATTCGATCCACCATTAAAGAAGATTTGCATTGTTATTCCGCTGAACTTGTGTACGGGACACCAATCTGTTTGCCTGGGGAATTTTTCAGTAAATCCCCAACTGCCACGCATTCAGATTTTTTATAAAAAATGGAAAGGCACATCCAAAACCTGAAACCAACTCCAACAACCAACATGGTAAACAACCAGTTTTCGTACACAAGGACTTGGCAAATTGTTCACATGTATTCATCTATAATAACATAATCTCATCTTCTCTTCAACCAACCTATCTTGGACCATATTTAGTTAAACAACGTTTCGAGAAATTCTTCGATGTGGTGGTTTCGGGTAAAATTAAAAGAATATCATTAGATAGACTGAAACCATGTTTCACACTTAAAGATGAAGTAACAACAAATCTTCAAACATGTGATTATGATAACTCCAAAATCTCACAACCACTTCCTAGTGACACTGATTCTCCCAATGGCATTAACCCTAAAACCACAAGAACTGGTCGTAGATAACATTTCCCTGCATATCTAAAAGACTATGAGGTATAACGCTATCTCTGGAAGGGGGGGGGGGGGTGTAGTGACGTCATTTTCATCTCTTCACGTTGTGATTTTTTTTTGTTCAAGTGGCAACTATGAAAATTTTTGGAACTGATATATAAAACAAAAAAAGGCGAATTCTTGATTGTGAAAATCTGTTGTCTTTCGTTTTCTCTCTTATTTCTCATTAATAAAATTATTTCAAGAAGTTGTTCTTTACAGTGAAATAATAATACACTTGACATCATACAGTGAACTTCAAACACCTTCAATGTTCTTCATCACAGCACTCTGTTTTCTAAAGGAATAATACGAAGAACATTAAATAACAGCATAAATGAACATTAAGAAAACTCATAATAAATTTATTGTTAAAAACGGTATTTGATTTGTGAAAAGCTAAGTACAATACATAGAAGATTTGATTTTTTACGAGATTAATATATTAATACCTATAATAGTACTACATAACATAAACAATTAAACATTACATAAACAATAGCATTACTTGTAATTTGGATCAGATGAGTTATCCTCCTTCTCTCATGTTTAATTCAATGTATAAAATGACTATGTCCTCAGTTCTGAGAATCAAGTACATTTAGTACTTATTGTAAAGATAACATGTGAATATAAAAAAGCTGTTATTAAAAACACATTTACTCCTTTCCTTTATGAGCAGGAAGTTCAATTTGTTGCACTTTATTACTGTAAAAAATTGTTGGATTATTTCTTTTATCCCCTCCTTTAAAATGGCAGCTACATAATCTAGAATCTCTACCAGGTTTTCTGTAACTACGCCTGAAAAATACCAAGATCAATAAAATTTAAAACATTTGCATGTTTTATTTATTACATATATATTCAAAATTATAAATATTCGATTTCCTTTGTATCACTGAATTGAAGCTCATGAATTTTATGAATCTAACCTACATGTTCGTTCCATACATATTTTCATACAAAAAAATCTATTATAATTTGGTTTGCAGACAATTTAACAAAAAAAAACTATAAAATTTAAGACAAAGAAACTATTGTAGATTTCTGTTTATAATCGAAGTCCTGAAAATATTTCTAATGAAAAATAAATTTCATCCTAAATTAAGAATTTTTTAAAGCTTAAATACAACAAAAATTCAGTATGTATTATCTAAAATATTTAAAAAAATTAAATAGCTATTGAATACCATTGATTTACTATAACCTTGAGACCAAGAAATGTGAAATTAACATATGTGGAAAAATGTACTCATAAATTAAAAATGAGAATATTAAAACTTCTATTTTCAAACTTACTTTGCCATTCAGGTCCAAAGAGCATGCTTTACATCATTTGGAAAGCGGTAGAAGGAACAATGATTTTTAACCATTTTATGCTTGTAGTCTGCAGCAAAGCATATAACCATTTTTTAACTTTAAAAAAAAACATCTGTAATAAACATCTAAATGATAAACACATTATTCCCTCAAAACATCGACAAATGAATTTTATAATCTTTACTCGCTAAATTTTAAACCAACAAAGATGTACAGACTTCAATTATATAAAAAGGTATATATATATATATATATATATATATATATATATATATATATATATATTATATATATATAAATAAGAATAAGATGAAAGAGAAAACCAGTAATAGCTCTAAAGCTACTTGCAGCCAGGAACAAACATAATGTAAAGAAAAGTATGAATAAGGTTTTTGACAGCATTTCTTCGTCAGCGGTGTCAATACTGTCTAAAAACCAATGGATTGTTTCTGATGAGTATGATCTATTAAATAAATACACTCAGACACCGTACAATTCATTATTAACAGAAGAATTGATTAATAAATGAATTAAGTATGAATAAGTACTTAACCAAAGAACACCAAGCCTGGCGCTAGTCAGAGTGGAAGTTAAGAACTTGTAACCGCAAGATGACTGACGTCATAAAGCTTGCAACCATTGAGGTAGTGGATTCTCAGTTACAGACTTACTTAGGTTACCGTATTTTAAGACCATTATTCCTTTAATTATTTAGTTATTACTGTTACTACTTTGAGTTAATTTTATTATTATTTTATTTTACTTATGATTTTTATTTTTATTTTTAGTAGTTATTATTTCTATTTTAACCTATTGTTATGTTTAACATATTAATGCAACAGAACAAACTATTCATTAAAACAAAAACAACCAATTATGTTTTTGGATAGACTTACAGGGTAATTATTACGAGTTAGCACAGCTTTCAAGTCTATAATATGCTTAATCCTATTGTCTTTAGAACATAGCCCATTTATACGAACTAACTGATTTACAATAATGTTATTAAAAACAGATTTATGTAAACAGGTTAGATAATTTTGAAATTTAACAATATTAAAATTATAATCAGATCTTTTGTCGTATAAGTCAAAAGTAAATTTACTGTGAGTACTTAATTTAATATTAATATCTAGAAAGTTTACATTAATATTATCATGGCTACTTTTAATTAGTTCCAAACTAGGAGGGTAAAAATTTAAGTCTATAGGGTTATTACTTTTATTAATTACTATTATATCATCTATATATCTATATATATTGTAATTGCTATTTTCTATATTATTAATTTCAAAATAATATAAGTATAAATTAGCTAGCATACTTGAAGCATTACCACCTTGTTGAACACCTTTGGACTGTAAGTATATACTATTATTATGAACTATGTAATTATGTTTAGTTACTAGCTCTAGGAGCCTATTGAAACGAGTTAGTTTAATTTCGTTGCCTAAGTACTGAATATTATTTTGTACTAACATTATGATTATTCTATTTAAATCAATTATATCGATATTATTAAATAGATCTTTAAAATCATAAGTTACTATATTTTTACAGTTATCTAATGTTTGTAGTTTTCTAATTAGACTAAAGCTATTATCAATTATACCACAAACACCAGATGTTCTATTTTTATAGATTAATTTAAGGTAATTTAATAATATTACACTTGCTTTAGTAGCATAAGTGTTGTGACCACAGGTTACTGCTCTAAAAGCAATAGGTGTTTTATGAAATTTAGGAACTAAAGTTATATAAGGAAAATAATAAATGTTAGATGAAATACCTAGTAGTTTATATTTTGCTATGCTATTTTGCTATATATATATATATATATGTATATATATATATATATATATATATATATATATATATATATATATATATATATATATATATATATATATATATATATATATATATATATATATATACATATATATATATATATATATATATATATAAAGACCTTGGGGGTAAAAAGTGATAACCCACGTTATTGTAGTTTAGAGATAAACAGATTTATATTTTCATAAAATATTTGCTATTGCATATTTCAAATTGCAAAACTTGTTGCTAAACATTTTTTGTACATAATACCCTCCTTAAAAATGTCCTTAAGAGAAAAAGTAATAAAACCAACATTTATTGCAATTTAAACACACTGAACAATTTAATGTGGCTATAAATATGAGGGTTATAATTGTTTACATGCAATAGTAGTTAAAGAATGAAGATGGGATGGCCACTGCTTTATTTTTTGCACAAGCAATTGTGTACTTTTTATATTCTAAAAATTCATAATGTGATTAGCAGACAGCAATATCTTTTCATTTATGTGACTTAAGAATGATGAGTGAAAACAGTGTCAACACTGTAAAAAGACAAAAATATTATTCACACAATGCCTAATAATGCTACAATATATTGGTAAAATACTGCCCTAATAAGCATTTTATATTACAGCATGTAAATCATGTAAATAGTTGCAAACGACATTACAGACAATGACTTTAAACATACCTGCATACAATCTGCAAAATTTACCTGCACAAGTTCTGTTGAACTTTCGCCATCATGTGGGGAGAGATGTGAGTTATCATTTTTTGATCCCCGAAGTCCTCATATATATAAAACATATATATATATATACATACATACATACATACATATATATATATATATATATATATATATATATATATATATAACAGTAATTGATAACACTCTAACATTAAATCAAACAAATTCGTCTTAACACCAGACAGTAACAAAAAGGATACATGAAATCAATGGCTGAAAAAAAAAAAACACTTAGCCATTAAAGTCTGTGTCGTAGAGTACAACGACATTGTGTCCGTGGAATTAGAAATTGGAAGAAGGAAGTGCAAAGAATAAAACTTATTGGATGAAACTAGAGAAAAACGTGAGAAAGTTAAGAAGCGCCGATTGTGAAGAGGGCTATAAAGATGGCAGAAGGAGATAGAGAAGAGAGTAGCATTTACAGAGACAGATGGACATAAAATAAATATGCAAGAGGGCGGTTTGAGTAGAGAATAAGATGAAAAGGTAAAAAAAAGAGGAGTAAAATTATGGCCGTAATAAAAGGGGAGCACACGCAAAAAGTCTTTAGTCCCGGGCCAGGTTGTAAAAGGATCCAGGTCCGCGGAACGAAGAGAGAGGGGTCACAAGAAGATGCGCCCACGAAGCCCAATGGATGGAATAAAATATTAAGGATAAACCACAGGCCAATCAGATGGTAAATTGTTGAGACAATATAGCCAATCGGAAAGCAATGTAGGATGGCCCTAGAGTTAGAAGGAGGAAGATATGGTGATCTAATAACTGAAGGAAGAGATTTAGATTTGAGACGGAGACTTGGCAAGAAGTTTGTTGGGATGATAGTCGAAGCGATTACTCAGAAAACACATCGAATACTTATAGATGGAGAGTTACGTATGAATTCCGCACTGAAAGAGTGATGATGCCATTGGAGAGTGAGATTCCAGATTCTGATGGACCCGCCAGCCAATGTTAGTTGTTCGTCACCGAACTAATGAATTGATATAATCAATCCTGGTGTCGCAAGATAGTTCCGCCCTGAAAGGATGAGGAGGCCAGTTGAGAGAGAAGGTCCAGATTCTGAAGGACCCGCCAGCCGATGTTAGTTGTTTGTCACCGAACAAGTGATTTTAGATGAACATTCCTAGTGCCTCAAGATTATGCCATTCCCAGACGAAGGACCGACGCCCCTGCAATCTCGCATCAGCAATTAGGTAGCGTCCTTTCCCTTTTCTCACACTTGTGTACATAATCGCTGTTTCAATCAATTAAGAATAGTTAATACTAAGAATTAAACTGGTAGGGCGCGACTGCATTAAAATATATAATATGAGTAATAATGATGAATTATTATGTCAGTAAATTGAGACCGGGTATTATGAGTAATATTGATGAATTATTATTATTTCAGTAAATTGAGCTAGGAGAATATGAGTGATATTGATAAATTATTATCATGTCAGTAAATTGAACCAGGTTAATATGAGTGATATGTGTATAAAATGTATCAAAATAATTGAATGAAGTATATATATGTGTCGTAGGGAATTAACGTAGTAGTAATGCATTTGTAAGTAATATGTGCAGATGAAGTAGGAAATATTTAGTAGGAGTGTATTATATTATCTATGTGTTTAATAATCAATAAATTAATTTGTCATATTAAACCAGAGTTGTTTCCATCATTTGGAATCACAATGAACACAACGAATGCAATGTACTAACCACATCCAATGAATCGTTAATTATCAAAATCAAAATCAAAATTATTATATGTATTATAATACCCCAACCAATAATACTTTCACCGTCACAGTCTGTTATTTATGAAGCATAAAGAGTTATAAAGAATACATAACTGAAACAATGTTACCAAACACTACTTTTCAATATTTATAATTCAAAACAATAACAAGTAAGCTTTAACAGGCATATTATTCGGAAAAACATCTACTTGCCGAATGTTACATAATTCACATAAACAGATACCACATAAAAAAAGCTGTTGATAAACATTAAATAAAGAATTTGAAGAGTATCACTTCCACTAACTGTATGATATAAGAACAATGTAAAACAAATCAATTATTTCATGCTTCATACTTTTAAGAGTGCTTCATTAAACTAAGGTTGATAACACACTAATATTAAATCAACAATCCCATCATAAAACCAGCCAGCAACAAAAAGGATGCAGGAAATCAATGGCTGAAAAAATACTTAACCATAAAGCAGGGGTGGGCAGACTTTTCCAGGGTACGGGCTACTTCTAATTTTTCCATATCCCATTTTTACTGGGGTTCCTCAAGGTCCTCTTATTGGTTCCACCTTGTTTAATATCTACATTAACGACATTCCGCCGCACCTAAAGACCGAAATTGCTTTTTTTTTGCAGACGACACAGCTATTTTTGCATCTAATCATAATCATAAATATGCAGTCAAAGCTATTAATGACCATGTTGCCCTTATTAATTCCTGGCTCGTTAAATGGAAAATAAAAATTAACTCGGATAAGTGCATTGCCACTATGTTCACCCATAAATTCGATAGAACCTATGCTAACTTCAATATTAAAATTGGTTCCACCATTATCCCCTGGTCAAACACTGCTAAATACCTAGGGTTAACCCTTGATAAAAAACTCACTTGGAAACAACATATCATTAATAATTATAATAAATTTAGTAATGCTAAAAGACAACTTTACCCCTTAATTGTTCGAAATAGTAAATTGAACTTTAGTAACAAAATGCTCATTATAAATCTTTCTTAACCCTCAAACCGGTCAATGAATTTGTTGCCACTATCAGGACTTTCGGTCAAATTGACCCTCAAGCCTAAAAAGCTGTTATTTTTGCGTTATTATGATGAAACTGCGTTGATATTGTGCACAGGGCTGTTTGATTTATATTAGTGATGAATAGTGACGGAAAAAATCATCTGCACTTATATATTCAATTTATTTAATTTATTTTGATCTGGTATCTACATCATCAAATCGTAGGGCTCTTAAAAGAATTGCACAATGTTTCTCAGACATAATTGCTCAAAAAATTAGCCTACCAGTCATTGAGGTAGAGAAGAGTGATGTCAAGGCTTCACAGGATACTTTAAAAATCGCACAGAACACTGAAATCCCTATCAGGACCATACCTATCAGGACCGGTAGGTCTGTTTTTGTTCAGTGGCAATTACAGGTCTACCGGTCATTTTGACCGCCATACTTTTACAAAATTGCAACTTACTGGCAAATGGTGAGCATTTGTGAAACCCTGATGTGCTCTCCCTGATGTCTAGGAACTGACTGAGGATGACAAAACCAGCCAAGCATTCACGCCTCTCCCCACTCCTGCCCCACCCCTTAGTTCCACCGCTGACGGTCATAATGACCGGTGGGCCGGTTTGAGGGTTAAGACCCTTACTTACGTATGCTGGACCAGTTTGGTCGTATGCAGCGGATTCCAACATTAAAATTCTGGCTGTTGCTCAAAACATGACTACTCGGCAAATCACTAACTCCCCGTGGTATTTTCGCAATGTTGACATTTATAGGGAGATAAATCTCCCCATTATTCAAAATTATCTTCAAAATCTTGCTATTAACTTCCATAAAGATTTACCAAATGATCTTATTAAGGGGACAGTGGACCTTCAAACCTAACTTTCTTTGTTTTGAATAGATTTGCTTGAAATTTGAATATGTGATTAGAACCATAGATATGTAAAAGTAGTTAAAATTTAAAGATGAAATATTAATAATTTATGAATTATGAATTATTAATTATATCAAAAAATTGGCCTAATTAAAAATGTTCCAGGCGCATTTCTTTTGCATATAATATGGTAACTTTTATTTACAGGATACCTTATAGAACTAACAATGAAACTTATTGCTTATCTTAAGCATTCATTAAAAATATAAAGAGAAAAAAATAATAATAGTGAAAACACCCTTTTTATGAAGCAAAATACCTATAAATCATCTTTTCAAGTACAAAATTCAGAAATTCTGAGCTACGAAGCATAATTATTTTCAATAAGATTTATTTGATATACAATTAAGTATATAAAAACTTAAATTTCAAAGCAATACGATAGTTATAAATGCGCCTGGAGCAGCTTGAATATTCATATGACATGAAAACTTTTATTTTGAGAAAAACCCATTTAAAGTAATTGCTATTAGTAACCACATAATATCTAAATTAAATGCAAATGCCTATAACTGGGAAAGTAATCACAAAAATTAAAAATTCTTTTTGCAACACATTCCTACTCGTCCGTACTTTCACAATTCAATAAATTTTTTTAAAAAATCGAATTTTTGGACAAATTTCACAATTTTGAAAGTCCACTGTCCCCTTAAAAATCTTGCCGATTACGACCCTGCTGACCCAACTAACAAGAAATGACCCTGTGCCATTCTTGCCCGTAACTTTTAATTGTTTGTCCTGTTCTTTGTTCGCTCCGTCTCTTTTTTCCCCCATGTTTTACCTTTACTTGTACTATCGAAGCTTTTTGTTTTCCCCACCTTCTATTTTCCTTCATACTTTCGTTTTTTACTGATCATTGAAGTTTTATGCATTGCTATATCAACCTACAGTGAAGGGCCCAGCCCATGTACTGCAGTTACCACTACCATTCCTGAAGCTCCTGAAGCTTCCTGGAATTTACATAAAAATATGAGCCTCTTTCTTTCATGAGAAGATTTTCCCTAAATTTCCAATAAATTAATTTCATATTTGTTAAATTATTATACTTTTTATGTTTTCTTTGAGGCTTGGGAACCAGCGCGTTTGGATCGCTGATAGTATAATGTAATGCATAATATAATACTAACTTCGTCATTCAAAAGTGAAAAATAATGAGTATACAAAGTAACATAACTCTGTGTACATAAGTGATATAGAGATGCATTTTGTAACAATAAGGAAAACTAATGGGAAAAAACAAACTTATCTTCTATTTTTAACCATCCTAAGTGACTTTTCGTTGCGTAAATGGATTTATTCATTGGACATGGCACAGAAACATGGCACAGATCATGGCACAGATCTTAAAAACAATGGATTTTAAGGATTTTAACAATTTCTTTATACCAGCATTTGGTTTTAAGAAGGTGGTCTTCGATTCGAGTGGAAGGTTGGATGAGATTGTACTTTTTCGAAAAGGATCAGGTTGGTTGGTTGGATGGAGTTTATTGGCACTGGGTCCTCATGGCGAAGAGGATCAGGAATGTTGCCCCATGTTCTATATCCTTTGTTTAAATATCTTTTTTGTTTGAACTCTCTCTCAGCACAGAGGTAACGTGATGCAGAATTACTTCTTAATATCGCTCAGTGGAGGTTCCCAACATTTTTCCTATTATCTTTTTTCATTAGAGAGGTAACGTGATCTTACGGTCTAAAAGTTGTGTCTTTGTCCGCTTACGGATCCACTGGTAGTCCATTTCCATAAACTGCATTCTTCTAACTGACAAAATATTTGTAAACCATGTATTTGCTCCTATTTCAAATTTATTTATTGTAAAGGTAACTGAAAATATATCACCTGTGATGAAATTAAAAGGAGATGGATTAAAAAGGTGAGCATTCAGTACATATAAATTTACATTCAACGCGTAAAAGATACAAGAGTTAAGTCAATAAACTACATGCATATCATTCGAAACTTCAGTACAGCTTTCACACGTTCTTTCTTACTACATTTTTCAAAATTTTTCTGGAAGTCCAAGTTCAGAATTGTCGTAAAGAGTCATTTTGCTTTTGTGATTTATTCCGTGAAACAATCACATCTAATCCTCGTGCTTGCACCCGATAGATTGTAACTAATTGGTAATCGAATAAACCATTGTGGCTCTAAAAAGCTTTCAACTTCAACTTTCCAGATTCCTCAGGCTCAGAATCGACCGCTGGCACCAGGAAGAGAAAATTCAACATATAAATTCTTTAACAATAACAAATAATTTATTGTCGCTAAAAGCCGGTTGAAATGTT
This sequence comes from Dolomedes plantarius, assembly GCA_907164885.2. Lineage (NCBI taxonomy): Eukaryota > Metazoa > Arthropoda > Arachnida > Araneae > Dolomedidae > Dolomedes > Dolomedes plantarius. The sequence goes on along the minus strand of OU015495.1, from coordinate 157,271,484 downwards.
AGAATGAACAATACTGCGTTTCAAAAGGATAAATCTTAATTCGCATAATTACCATGCTGGACTTACATAGATAAATATCAGAATTACTGAGCCAAAATGAAAAAAATTACCCTTAAGCTGTGTAATTAGTCCACTGAGCTTTTAAGACCGCAAACACCTCTTTCCATTCGCTAGATAGACAGTAAATTATGATTACAATATTTCGGGTCGTACTGGGAAATATAGTCTTCATGGCGTAGGCGCAAATATTGACCAGAGTCTGTTCGAGTCCATCTACTGGCATGCATCTTTGTAGCCTATAGATATCGGTTTTAAACTCTTTAGTCCTGGTCTGATTTACCCTCGTGTTGCAAAAGATGACCGCATCTCTCTATTCTAGCAAATCCGTTGACCAATCTTTCGGTTACGAGTACATTTAACCTTCGCCTTCCAACCTTGGCAGGGGCCGCTCAAGTCCAGAATTTTTTTTTTTTTTTTTTTGGGGGGGGGGGAGCAACGTCGGCTCTTAGGGTTATATATATATATATATATATATATATATATATATATATATATATATATATATATATATATATATATATATATATATATATATATATATATATATATATATATATATATATATATATATATATAAGAAATAGACATCGTCTCATTTTAAATTTAAACTTATTTTGTATTAGGTCTACGATTACATAATTTTAGGCTATTAAAAAAAATACGCTTTTTTGGGAGGGGCAATTGCCCCTACTGCCCCCCCCCCCTTGGAGCCGTCAATAAACTTTGGCAGTTTCGGAGAGGAATCTGAGAGATTTCAAGGTTAGTTTCTTTGTTGATGGGGTCCTACAGTTTATTCCGAACTAGTACAAATTTCCGTGATGACAGCAGAACTCGGACCCACAGACTCTGGTACCCAATGCCAGTGTCCTAGGCATTCTGCCACTGTCCGGTTGAGAGGTATTAAGGAAGGAAAAATAAATAAGATATCAGCTTTACATGTTGGTAAACCACATAGAATCTCTTGTAAACTTACTATGTAAGCTTCTATTATTCCAGTATTGTCGCTACTTCCTATGCTTTATAATTCTAAATGGAACCCTGAACAGAGCTTATCTGCGTCGTTGTGGAGAACTTCTTGGTTGTGACTCCGAGACCGCCTGATATTGGCTTGCCAGAGACTTTCTAAGGCAGGGGTCCCCAACCTTTTTACACCTAAGAGCACATTCAAGAATACCGGTCGGACGACGGGCACCATTTATTTTTCGAAGGTGAATTTATAGTTGGACATAGTTAATAATGTATACACATAATGTACAAAAAAAACATTTAATTCTCAAAATATAATTTAACGTATAAAAATTATTGTCAATATTCTTGTGTAAAATAAATTATTACTAAATAATGCATACAAAAATCTACAAAGTATAAAAATTCTTTATAAAAAATATAAATCTCCAAGTCAATGTGATTTTCGCCATTTCATTTCACTGGTCATTGCTTCGTAATTAGGAGAGTATAGCTGCATTAAGTCTACGCTGACGTGACGTGTTGACACACGCTGACGACAACGTCAGCTGACGTGTTAACACGTCAGCGTCAGGCGGTGTGTGCACACTACGCTGACGTGTCGTGACGAATTCACGTCCGTTGTTGTTTGGTTCCCACAAAGTGCATATGAAAAATGAAAACATGACCACTAAACCTCATCCTAAGACTGTTCGAACGCAGGTAAATATCAAGAAAGTGAAGTCTCTGATCCTAAAAGAAAATACGCCGACTCAAAGATCAATTGCATCGAAACTAGGAATGTCTTCTGGCACTGTAAGTAAAATCATTCATAAAGATTTGAAGTTAAAAAAGATGTTTAAACCTAAAGTTCATCTGCTTTTGCCAAAGCATATTGCTGAAAGGAAAACAAATTGTAGAAAATTATATGAAAAACACCTAGCTGCTGAAAAATGAAAATTTGTGGTAACAAATTTGTGGTAACACTCGATGGGGCATGGGTGTATTTAAGTGACTGTAATAAAAAAAGATCAATTTTCTATTGCTCAACTGTCAGGAATGACTGTACGAAATGGCTACGTCAGTGTACAGAAAAGTTCTCAAAGGAGTTCATGATAGTAGCAGGATTTTGTTACAACGGCAAATTAAAAATTAAAAAAATTTCAAGTAAAGCCAAAATTTATTTACTATATCAGCAGAATATTTTAGAACCAATTTTTGAAGAAGAAATTCCAGCCTTATATGGAAAGGACATTGATAAAGTTGAGCTTCATATGGACAAAGTCTCTAGTCACAAGTTTAAATCAACTGCCGCTTATTTAGCAAAGAAAGAATCAGAAACAGGAATAAAATGTATCCCATTTAATGAAATAACTGTAAAATTACCTGAATCTTCTCCAATGGACTTTTGCGATTTCAGTTTTTTAATACGAGCCTTAGGAAAACGGCATCTAAGAACACTGAACGGACTTTGGAAAACTGTCTAAGAGGAATGATGTAAAACTGACATAACAGTACAAAGCAAAAATTTACTTTATGGAAAATTCGAGCTAGAGCTATTGTCAGGAACCATGGCTTTCAGATAGAAGCAAATCACCGCATAAAATACGGCATTTATACATAAAACTTAATTATCAAAATCGTTTCCATAAAGTGCGAACGACCTTCTGTATTTGGTAAGTAAAAGGATTAACAAAAAAGGTGACAATTGGCTCGATGATATTAAACTGTTGAAAGCGCTTTTCAAACTCATCTTGAAGTAATTGAAGGTTGATAACAAATGTTGATGAGTCAATTACTCCGTCGCCTATCTTTTTTTTCATATTTGGAAAATGCACAAGGAATTTCATCTTCAAATGTGATGTCCACAAAGCCAGTTTAGCTTTAAACGAGTTTATAGACCCTATCATTGTATCTATATATATTTGTCCTTTCCCTGCAGCTCTAAGTTTATATAATTCAGTTTTTCCATTACATCTGTTAAAAAAGTCAAATCCGCTAGCCAACGAGGGTCTGTTAGTTAAAAAAAAATTTGATTTTTGGCACTGAGATAATTTTTTATTTCTTCAGTTATATCTACAAATCTAGCATGATCTTTGCCTTTACTGAGCCAACGCACTTCAGTATGCAGAATGACATCAGGATCTTCAGGATTTTCTAACAGGGCCTTAAAAAGGCGGTGTTGCAAAGGAGCTGCGCGAATTAAGTTGACTATTTTTGCAATTATTTTCATGACGTGTCCGAAGGGTAATATTCTACCACATAAAACTTCCTGGCGGATTATACAGTGATACGACATAAAGTTTGGAAATGATTCATCTTTTATGCAGAGGGCAATAAATCCATTGGCATTACCAACCATTGTTGGTGCCCCATCAGTGGTTATCGCAGACAGCTTCTGGAGAGGCATATCTATCGACTTTGCATATGTTATAAATATTTTATAGATATCCTCACCTATTGTTCGTCCTTACATAGGTAATATTCTTAGTAGATCTTCTTTTACAATAAAGTCACTAAACACCATTCTCACCATAACTGCTAACTGTGCTGTGTCTGATATGTATGTCAGTAGATTCGTCAAATTGTAGTGAGAACTACTCACATATTTCCAAATCACTCTTTAACTGAGTTTGCATGTCCTTTGAAATGGCTTGTATTCTTCTTGTAACGGTGTTATCTGACAACTGTAAATCTTGTATTGCTGACATGATCTCACGTTTGCTGGAAAATCCCTCAAATAAAAAATCGGTGCCAGTAAGAAATGCTTCTTTTAACAACTCACCACCCTGGAAAGGCTTTTTCTTCTTTGCGATTATGTGAGAAATTTTTAAAGCAATAGTGGCATTTTTAGATCTTAACAGAGGCCTAGTGAAAGCAGATTGTTGAGCGGACAGATTCGATTTTAGCTAATCTATTTGCTTCTTATTTATTTCAGATTTAAGTGGATAGTTCGTATTAAAAGTAGCATGAATTATTAGGAAATGACTTTCAACATTATGTTTTTTTAGCACAGCGACGCTATTTCCACACAACAGACAAATACATTTGTCTTTTAAATTGACGAAGCAATATGAATCCTCCCATTCCGTATTAAAATTATAGGTCCGTTGTCGTTTACTTGATCCATTCATTTTGGGGTAAAAAATAAGGAAGTATTTAAAAACAGCGAAGGAGGAAACACAGTATACAAAAAATATGAGCATATATGTATGAATAAATAATGAAGTAGATACGTCGAATGATCGTTTATCTCACAACACAAACCACACTACTGGCTCTCACGAGATGAGCTCCAGACAAATGTTGTGTTATGTGAAACGGACCGGTTCATTTCATTTTAGATATGGCAAATTAGGTTGGCGAAGATTTAGCACGAGGGGGAAAAGAGATCGGTCGCATTACGCTTTGTGCTTTTATCTGTGTTGGACGCCATTTCTACTTTTATGTAGTTAACCATTAAAAAGGAGAAAAGTTTTACATAGCATTTTATTGAAAACTGAAACATTTTTATCGTGATCGCACAGCAGCGGGCACACGTAAAACGATCGGCGGGCGCCATGGTGCCAGCGGGCATAGGGTTGGGGGCCCCTGGTCTAAGGCAATGACTGCGGTCATTTACTTTCATGTTACTTATGTGTAATTGTTTGTATTTCCTTTTGTCCTTGCCTTGCCATTAGAAATTTTAAAAAATTCAAAATGTATGCATAATTAAAATTATCGAAAGCCAGATGATGTCTAAATGGCTAGGGTGCTGGCATTCGGTTCAGATCCTGTGGGTTCGAGTCCCACAGTTGGCATGCATGTTTGTAGCCGTTCGGAATCGGTTTTAAACTGTAGGTCCCGGTCTAATTAACACTCGCGTAGCAAAAAGTTGACCGTAGCGCTCCAAACCAAATCAAACCAAACTAAAATTATCGATTTATAAAATACATGGTGATCTCAGTTTCAAGGGTGTTAATGCTGTATTTGAAATAAAATAACGTTATTGAAACTTATTTCGAAATTTCTCTCGAGAAAAAAATCTTCTGAAATTTAAATATTGTTCCGTTTTCTGGGTTCGATGGGATTGAATAAATTCTCTTCAGAAAGTGCACACAAAATAAAATTTATTATTCTCTAAATTCTTCAGGCGCATACACAATTACTAACAGAAAACGCGCAACAACTGTCTTCTTTACAACAGAAAACTCTAAACAACACAAGTCAGGATAAAAGAGTCTTCAATACAATATACGCCTAACGCACTTTCAATACAACCAATACGCAGCAGAAAAGAACACTCACTGACTTTCAAGCTTCAGGAAGCTTCAGAAAGAGTAGTGGTAACTACAGTACACGGGCCCTGACTTTCAATGCCAATCTCATGTATATTTATAGACTTCCAAAGCGCCCCCTATCGGCCGCCAGCTAGAAATCACTGGAACAGTCCAGAAAGGCCTGGAAGGTTGGCGACCATTTGGCGCCATATCGCCAAATTTGGTGATATATCGACAAATTTGGCTACCAAAATAAGTTCCCAAATCCATCGCCAATTTGGCGATACCTCTCATATTTGGCGAGATTACCATGACTGGTAAAATTCGTAACAATATATACATTGTTACGAATGTATATATTGTTACGAACCTAGGTTTCCAAGGCTACCCAGTGTTAAGGAACACTGGGTAGCCTTGGAAACCTAGGTTTCGCACTTGTTATGGGCTCCTCAGGAATGTATAACCGATGAGTAGGATGGGAGGGTGGGGGGAATTGTCCAAGATTGCCCCGTACACTGGAGATGTATATATTTGCGCCCCCCCCCCTTCCAGCAGGGCGTGCTTTAGGCATTTTTAAAATTTCCTTTTTTTGTGTTGGTTGTGAACGCTTTCAAACATTTCTCTGGCAACCATCAAGTGCCCCGCTTTGGCAAACAACAACATCGATTATAAAGAATCTCTTCCAATAACACTGCATTTGAAACGAAATCTAAAATAGTCTTGTACCATTTATGATTGCGTCAAATAATCAGAAAAATTCAGCTGCCTGAAACGCTTAAAATTGAAAAACCACGAAAATCTGTAATTACTCTCAGTTGAAAGTGCTTATATATTTATAAAAAACATCAATATTTCCAATAACTTTCTGATGTGATTATGATTCAGCATAAAGCTTTTAAAAGATTCTTTTTCGAGGCTTGATTTTTCTGGTGATTATTCAAATCGTCAAATCAACGACACTGCTTTAGTTCAGTTGAAAATATACGCCTTGCAGAGTTTTGAGAGGGAATTTGACCATCTGTCAGGAATTTTAAACAAGGGTATAAACTCATTGTAAGGTTTGAGTAAGGCATATAATTACCCGTTTCATGTTTTAATTGCGATGTACATTCCGGAATTTCTCGAAATCGATAATGAAATACACTACGCTTCTAGGCTGAAATTTGTCGATAAATTTTCATGAGTTTTGCCATCGGTAAATTCTAATGATGCCAAAAAACTGTATTTTGAATAAATTGAGAGAATATAAGCTAATGGAAAACGAGAGTACTGTAGCAGACATGTTTGGTTGAGTTCGTTGTGCTGTTTAAAGTACGAAGTCTTTAGAAATTTCAGTTTCATTATTAGAACTTATCATTGGTCATCATAATACAAAAAGGGAGAAACTCCTACCTACAAATAAAGAAATTAGGTAATTATTAAATATATATGACGAATATAAAATTAATAATGGGGAAATTTAGTATTAAAGGAGGAGAAATAGAGAGAATTTAGACAAAACTAATGAAATTCACAAAATTTATTTATTTTGACAAATTTATTCCAAATATATTTTTATTTTCGACATACAATACATTGAATTAGACAGAGATTTGTAGCTCTCCCCAAAAGATTTAATATAGTGTTTACATGTGAAAATTTTGTGTGACAAAGGTTTAAAACAATTGTTAAAATATCATAAAAGTGTTAATTTGTATAATATTTGTCACAGAGCAGAAGGGGCTAAGACATTGATCACAATCGATCTGTCGACAATAAAAAACTTTTCGGATGATCGCAACATCAGTTCCGATTTTATCTTTTCAATTTAAATCCAGAATTTTTAGCATTTTGACTAAAACATTTTTGCAGCTGATTTTTCAGCTTTGAAACTAATGGAACAGTAGACAAATTCAAAATTTTAAACTGCAATACAAATCAGTCGAAAAGTCAACTCTTAAGTATTCAGATAATGGTGTAAGATTTCGGAAGAACTGATGAAATAATTGAATACATGCAGTTTTTCTTTTCAAAATAAATTTCGATCTTAATCCGGAAAGTAATCGAGATAAACGATTTCAAATTTCCAATGCAACAGACAGGTCCCGACATAGCAACTAAGGCCTTCCGAGGTTGAATCCTTGCTTGTGAATAGGCTGCTACCACAGTTTAGCCCGATCATCCCCCAGGGGCGACATGTGGTAAACTCCTGGAATTTTGACATCAAAACTTAACACTCATTACAAAAAGATTAGAAATTCAAATTAAATCGTCCAGTAAAACAAATAGATATTAACGTAAATTTACAGTTAAAGTTTTCAGTAAATTTTATAGGTTTAGTCTGTTCAAGCCAAAATACAAATTTATGTTGTTGTTTCCAATCCCTTTGGTGTAGGAAGCCTACATCAAGTCCAAAGGACCTGGGTCCTTGGACTTGGTGTAGTACAATTCTAGGTCCTTGGCAAAAGGTAGTAAGCAGCTTCACTTTAAGGCGAGGTACCACTAGGGCTGAAGTCTGACCTGACCTCAAAGAACATCAGTCCCGTAATTTTGAACCGATTCAAGTGACGAGACCGGAACACTTGACCTCGCACCTCCAGAAGTAAATCTGAGAACTTGGAGGACATTGTATCCACGACCTATTTCATATGCCCCGGCCACCATTAGTGAACACGGCGGTGGATTTGCAGCGACGAGCATCGAACCAGGGACGTTCAGATCACTGGCCCGCTGCTCTTGCCAACTGGACCACAGCGCCCCATACAAACTTGTACGCTTGTAGTCGGTGTCAGAAATTGTATAGAGCATAAAATCGTTATAAAGCTGATAAAAGACGTAATACCCATATTTAATTCAAATCCTGATTATGAATGACTGGGGCCATACAATAAGCTTCTTTTGTAAGCGGCCTAAAATTTTGAGTTTCTAAGTCCTGTGTCCCAATAACTTTTTGAATAATCAGTCTCTAATTTAATGATATTTTCGACTAGCATTAGAGATGCTGTCACAACTTAAATTTCCTTTGCAGTTAAAATCCCGAATTTTTCTGGTAAATAACCTTACATGAAGTTTGCAAAAAAGTTTAAGACGAGTCTATTCTACCGCTCTAAAATGTAGGTGGTAAAAAATGTCGCATTGATGGTTGAGCTTTAGGAGTTAATTTTCATTCAACGCAAAATACATATCGGAAATATTGGCTTGCGATTATTTTACATTTTCATAGTTATTCCTCACGAAAACAATTAGTAAATTGTTTACGCTCAACCCTATGCTTGGTAAGCATTTTTTTAATATCATCGCCGTATTTTCACTGTTTAAAAATTGCTTTACTAATTTATTTCCGATTCACGCGATGGTGCAGATTTGTTCAACTTTTTCGCATGAAAAGACTGGTCAAATCTGTACCATCACGTGAAACAGAAATGCCCTTCTCAACATTTGAAAACATTTTGTCGTTAATTTAAGGTTTTGCGAACTATCGGAGAAAACATTTGTTCTGATATCGTTTTCATTTTCGGGTATATCACTCATTCTAACAAGGAATAAAGATTTGTGCTTCGAGCCGATTTCCCTCACACTAGGTAAGCTTTGATTTCTTTATGTTTTGCAAAATGCACGCTTCTTAAAGAAGGAGTAAATAACTGTTTAAGTTGTGTCGTTTGCCGTAAAATAATTTCCCATTCTTTTTCTACGTATTCAGATTCTTTAAGGCTGACCCTATCACTAATCACTAACCCTATTGGATTTGCCTCGCCTCAATGTTAACGTATGGAGAAAACGTGTCCAAGGATTGCCGACTTGCATTTAAAGATTTTGTTTTAAAAAATTGTACTCCGTAACAGAGAAAGAAATTTCCCACTGTGGGGCACTTTTTGTTTTTTAAAAAGTGCAAATAATATTTTAAAATTTAAATTATTAAGGGAAAAATGGGACTGATATAGTGTGTTTTAAACGCTCATAAATTCCTTTGATGGGCGAAATTTATAAAATGAATCCTGTTGCAAGGTGCAGAAAGGTTCAGGCTATCTGAAAATACCATTTCTCTGGATTATCAGCATTTATGTAGCTGTAAATACTAGACAAATTTTCTCCATAGGTTAACAATGAGGTGACGAATACAATAGGGTTAGTACACAGCAGTCATTTAAGCTGACGTAGCACATTGCTTATTTAGCTACGTGGTTTCATTATCTGACAAACTTTATGATAACATTATTTTGTAATGCCTTCATGATTACCTTAAAAATAAAATTGATTACTTATTTTCAGTTCCCATAGGTTTCATTTTCATTTACTATTTTTTCATGGATCAATATTTTCCACATAAGATACAGAAGGTCGTTCTCACTTTATGGAAACGATTTTGTAATTTATTTTTTTCATTTGCATTTTGAGATAAAAATTTTGCAACTTCAGACTAATCGTCTGCTACTATTTTGTTTTAATTGGAATGTAAAATAAAAGATTTATTTTGAAAATGGCTCCTAAAATTGATAGATGGCTCGAAGATTATGTAACTGCGCTTTCCGAGGAGAAATATTCGTATCAACAAATTATAAAGGAGTGCAAAAATCGCGGTTATAGAATTTCAAAAATAGGTATTTATAATGTATTAAATTTGAAAGGAAATAAACGTCTAACTGAAAGAAAAAAGGAAAACATGACCGCGAAACCTCATCCTGAGACTGTTCGAATGTAGGTAAATATCAAGAAAGTGAGGTCTCTGATCCTAAAAGAAAATCCGCAGACTCAAAGATCTATTGCATCGAAAATACGAATGTCTCCTGCCACTGTAAATAAAACCATTCATAAAGATTTGAAGTTAAAAAAGATGTTTAAACCTAAAGTTCATCTGCTTTTGCTAAAGCATATTGCCAAAAGAAAACCAAATTATAGAAAATTATACGAAAAACACAGCTGCTGAAAAATGGAAATTTGTGGTAGCACTCGATGAGGCATGGGTGTATTTAAGTGACTGTAATAAAAAAATATCAATTTTCTATTGCTCAACTGACGGGAATGATCTACGAAAAGGCTTCGTCAGTGTACAGAAAAGTTCTCAAATGTATTCATGATAGTTGCAGGATTTTGCTACAACGGCAAATTAAAAATCAAAAAAGTCTCAAGTAAAGTCAAAATTAATTGACTCTACTATCAGCAGAATATTTTAGAACCAATTTTTGAAGAAGAAATTCCAGCCTTATATGGAAAGGACATTGATAAAGTTGAGCTTCATATGGACAAAGCCTCTAGTCACACGTCTAAATCAACTGCCGCTTATTTAGCAAAGATATAATCAGAAACAGGAATAAAGTATACCCCATTTAATGAAATACCTGTAAAATCACCTGACGCTTCTCCAGTGGACTTTTGCGGTTTCGGTTTATTAAAACGAGCCTCAGGAAAACGGCATCCAAGAACACTGAACGGACTTTGGAAAACGGTCCAAGAGGAATGGTGTAAAATTGACATGCCAGTACTCAGATTACTTTCATGGAAAATTCGAGCTAGAGCTATTGTCAAGAACCATGGCTATCAGGTAGAAGCAAATCACCGCAAAAAAAATATGGCATTTATACATAAAACTTACTATCAAAATCGTTTCCATAAAGTACGAATGAACTTCTGTATTTTTTTTGATCGTGGCCCATATGAACGCTATAGGTCAGTGCTTCCTAACCGGTGGTCCGCGAGGTCAGGAGTGGTTTCATCGTTTGTAAACAACCGTGAATTTAAACCTATTAAGTGATCTATTAAGTTTTCTTTTAAGTTAAATTTGTTATTGTTAAAATGTAAAATATAAACAATAGAAATAAACAAAAATTAAAAAACAAGCATAGACTGCTAAATCACTTTAACATAAAACATATCCTGCAAAGAAAACATTTTCAATAGAGGATAGCGCAGAAGCTTCATATCCCCATAATGAAAAAAACAAATAAATAATCCAACAGAGATAGATAAAAATAATACAAATATAGACAAGAAACAAACAGAAATCAAGCACTCTGGGAATCCACGCACCAACGGCAAGATTCTGTATAAGTGCCGGAACTGAACCATAAATCAACAGGTATGGTTAGGCTCCCTGATGACGAGACCTGTCGGTTACCTCTGTTGTTTTATGGTTCAGTTCTGGCACTTATAGAGGATCTTGCCGTTGGTGCGTGGATGCCCAGAGTGCTTGATTTCTGTTTGTTTCTTGTCTATATTTGTATTATTTTTATCTATCTCTGTTGGATTATTTATTTGTTATTGTTATTAAGTTTATTTGTAACTTTTTATTAGAGTTGCTCATCACGTATAGTTTGCTTATTCAGAAAATAAAACCCATTTTTGTCTCTAAAAGGATTGGTTGGGAGATAGTAAACGACGATTTTTTTTTTTTTGGCAAGTGGTTCCTGATCAACAAAAGGTTATGAACCACTGCTATCGATGATTCGCACAAAACGTATCAAACATATTGCCTAGAGCAGCGTTTCTTAAACTGCGGGTCGCGACCTCAAATGGGGTCGCAAAGCGAAATTTTGGGGTCGCGAATATTTAATTCTGATACATGAATTTAATTCTTGTCGTCCGCCGCGAGTATCTAAGACATATATTTTATTTTATTTACTATTGTTCTTCATATTATATACTACTATTTTTCATATGTATATTGTTTACCAAAGAAATAAATTATTTTTCAGAAAATATTTATCTTTATCTCCTTATTTCCTGGGGTCGCGAAAAGATATCGATGATAAAAAGGGGTCTTGAACGAAAAAAGTTTAAGAAGTGCTGGCCTAGAGGACCAAATTCGTTGTTCTGACTATCTATTATCTATCCAAACCTCTGACTATCCAAAATTATCTATTTTGACACTTCATCAAAACTGTTTTGGTTTCAAATTCCCGTCAGACGTTCACCGTGTTGCCTCATCGCCATGCCCTGTATAAAGGATCATGCAAATTTCTCCCTTTTCTCATCGGCAAGCTTCTTTTAAATTCGATAACAAAATAGAACGACGAAAGATAATTGCATTTTTAATGTTTTGGATATAGTGTTCAAACAAATAAACCTTTCTCAATTGTTCTCACACTGTAATAATTTGTTTCAAATATATGTTCTTGCGCTGTAAATGCTAATAATTGCTTTTGTGCCTGCACGTATATATTACCCATCTACCGTACCAGCAATCATTCTTGCAATCCAAAATTGTGCGCTGTTTATCACCATTAAAGCCATATCTAGTTTATATTCAAACACATTCCTTCCTCACCAGATTGTATCACTATTCTTCCCCTGCGCTACCAGGGAAGATAAAGCGTAATCTTACAAGTCACAGCAATGATTTCAAATAGTTTGGTTATATATATATATATATATATATATATATATATATATATATATATATATATATATATATATATATATATATATATATATATATATATATATATATACAGGTGGTTATCAAAATAATGGAAACACTAAGAAACATCAGCAAAACCTTTATTAATACGGCGCAGGATCACCTTTTTCATGCAATACCACCTGATTCACCTTGGAATTGGATTATACAAGTCATGAATAGTAGTTAAGAATATATTATACCATTCTTCAGGGGAAAATCATGAAAGTTCCTGTAGAAATGCTGTGGTGGATATCGATACCTAGCTCTATCCGCTTATGCAGATCACAGTGGTTGGATGATATACAGTCGGGGGGATTGTAAAGGGCAAGATAAGATATATGACTTCTTTTTCATGCTTTTCAAACAAATACTTGATAGATTTAGCTGTATGTATAGGGGTATTATCGTCCTGGAGAACGCCATCTCCTGCAAGAAGCAATGTTTGCACCATAGGATGGACTAGTGAGCTAAAATTTCGACATAATCCTTCCTATTCAATCTCCCTTTTCGGGTTACAATAGGGCCTGAAGAAAACCATGAGATACCATCCCAAACCCTGATAGATCTACCTCCATTATTGACAGTTGAGATGAGACAGCCAGAGTCTTACGCTTGTGTAGGTGTTCTCCAGACTTACACACATCCTGTTGCGAGGAACAATGTGAACAATGATTCGTCTGACCAAATGCCGTTTCTCGACATATTACTCGACCAGGATTTGAGATCGTGGCACTATTGTGGATGACCATTTTGTATCTGCATCTATTACATGTGGCTTGGGAATAGCTACTCTTCCGTAAATGATTGGTTTGTGAAGTTCCCTTCTACCTCTATGGTTGATATCGAAACATGCAGATAGAAATTGAGCTCTTCGTTCATTTTGGTTGCAGTCGTTTTGTTTCTTCGTGTCACAATCAGCTTCAATACCTCGTCCGTGTCTTTCACTTAGTTCTCCGTTTCGTCCACTATTCTGTTTGTCAAAGGATGTTTTTCCGTGCACTCTGTATGCTATTATGACTTTCGATACCATAGCTCGAAAAACACCCATTATCCTGGGGGTTTCAGTAACAGATACTCCAATTTAAACGCGCACCAACAATTTGCCCTTTTCGCAAGGTCTGCAAAGTTTGACATTTTACGCTGTTCCCCCAAGAGCGCTATGCCCTTAGCTTCATTACTGCTACCTGTCAGTAGAATAATACATACACTATATTATATAAAAAATATCGGTGGCCAGACTTGTTTTTTAAGGAATACGAAGCACATTCATAAACACCACTAATATTGATAGGTGTTTCCATTATTTTGATAACCACCTGTATATATATATATATATATACAGTGGAATCTCGATCTATCGTTTTTCAAGGGACCGACTAATCTGAACGATAAATGCGGAAAAACGATAGATGCGGGAACATAACAAAGCAATATGATCATCGGGACTGGGTGAAATAAACGATACATAAGGGAAAACGATGAATCGGAAAACGATCGATCGAGATTCCACAGTATATATATATATATATATATATATATATATATATATATATATATATATATATATATATATATATATATATATATATATATATATATACATATATATATATATATATATTAATTACTTAGAGTGTTTCATTACTAAACTAAACTTTACTTCTTCGTCAGGTGTAAGAAACTTCTGCTAAACAATGGAAATGAAGTTCCAGCAATTCCTGGCAAAGGCTAAGAGATGGTCACCCGAGACTAACTGCTTAGAGCACGAAGCTCAGGAATGGCAGTTAAGGGAAAAAGCAACTAGCAAAAGTAAGCCTATTATTTTTATGGAACTAAACTTTTTACTTTTCACTTTAATTTTACTCACAACAAATATTTTTATTAAACTCTATAGCATTTTGCCTTCAAATCATTTTTATACTACTATTTTGGGATTAAATTGTAGGTGTTAAAGGTTTGTTATTGAGCCTATTGCTCTTTGTATTTGTCATTGATATTCCTTTGAAGGATGGCGTTTTCAACTTCAAACCTCTAATTGTATTTAGTTTTAATACAACGGTGGAGCCATAATAGGATTCCATATGTAAGTCAGTGCTAATTTTTGGGAAGATCATCTCTTATCCCCGCAAAACTTGGCATTAACGTGGTAAAATTACTTTGGACGAGGACTTTGTATCTTCCATAGACTAGAACCGAGTGAGGAATCTGTATAACACAGCAGCTCTCACAAGTTCATGTTAATGTGCATGAAGTGGGCGAGGTAGAAAATTGTCTAATACTGTCCCTCGACTAACTTACCGACCTATATGTTTTAGCTGCAAATTAGCCCAGAGACATATTTTTTCTCCTAGTTTATGTATGTTAATATTAAAATTTGCTATATAAAAAGCTAATGAATAGAAGAGGAAAAAGAAACTATGAACACGCGATGACACAGGAGTTGATAGGTATGGAGAGAGAGGAACAAAAAGAAAGAAATGAGGAAAAATAGGGAAAAAAAATCTTACATTAAATTGATAAATAAGTAAAGCTTTTAAAGCTAATTTTCAAGAGAAAAAGTAGCATTAATTGAAGCAATAAGCGAAAAATTAGAATAAAGAGCTCTTCAGTCATAAAGGTTCAGGAAATAATAGACTAATTAAATATATTATCAGTTCGCTGTGCAAGTTTTATTTCTATATCGTAGCCACACCAGTTATACCATACAGGTAATGTGGTAGCACACGTTTTGCTTTCAGATAATTCATAATCGGACCTTCACGTGATTCATAGTTTTTACCTTGAGGTGTCTTAAAACAATCTGTCGTCCTAAGGCAAACATCATGCATACAAATCTCAAAATATGAAAACATTCGTTTCGAGTGCATAATAAATGATGCATCAGTGTGAAACATTTTCTAAGAGTAAGAGAAGCAAAGTGGAGTGCATGTTCGGAAAAATCGAGAAATATTAGGAACAGAACTCGGAACATGAAGCTGAACAAAGGAATTATCTTTAGTGATTGGTTTCATATGTCCTAAATAATGAATAGAAGGTAATAACAGAAACAGCATAAGACAATTTACCATGAGTAGAAGGGAAAATACTTACTTTAGAGGGTTTACACAATTATAATAACTGCTGTAACGCCACATTAAGAATTTCGTACTCGATGAAAAAAATTGAAAAAGGCGTGGAAAACACGTAAAAAAATTCACTATTAAAAACCTTTTGACAGAGATCTCGACCATTATAACTATCCTGATATACATTAAATACTTCCTTTCAGGAGCTTAGGGAATGGCTCGGTCTACATCGTGGTGGCACCAGGGCAGAAGTCGAACTCCGACCCTTGTGGAATTTAAGTAAACAGTCTAAATGGCTGTTTTCCTTATTTGTCAATTATCTATGTTGTTTAAATAAAATCTTTATTTCCTCTTAACTTTCAGGTATAATTTTTAATAAAGTGATAATTTCATAAGTGTTTGTATTATTGTTGTTGTTGTTTCTGATGCCTCATAGCCGGAAGTATTCCAGACCAGATCCATATGAACAAGCGGGCTGAGGGGTGCTGCTCCGGTTTACAATAGTATCACAAGGGTCGGAGTACGATTTAGCCAAGTGCCACCTCAATTTTGACCGAGCACCCCAGGGGCGACATCGTACCCTCTCCCACCCTCTCTGACCTCATAGAGGGATTTTCCGGTCTACGGATTTAACCTGTGCATATCCGGCCTAGACACGGAGTTCATATTAAAATGACATTTTAAGTTGCACGCTTTGTAAGAAATTTTGGAGACTTTGTGAAAGATTTGGGATGTTTGTGGATCATTACATAACTGTTGGAAAGCATAATATTGAAAATTGTTGAATTTAAAAACATGAGGCACACGACAGGAGAGTTTGAACTACAGTGAGGAACAGTGAGAGTGAGGACTAAAGCATTTAATGACTACATATAGGCTTCTACTATTCTATTTTTCCGCCATTTTGGCAATGTTTTGTGCAACGGTTCGTTTGATATTCAGTCCTCTGCTTTGAAGATTGAAACTGTAGGAGTATATTCCATTTCAAATTAAGTAATAGTTATTTTTCATGTGAAACTTTGTTTGATTTTTTTTTTTTTTTTTTTTTTTTTCATTCGGTGGTTCTTCTTACGAAAGTATCCAACAACAAGAGCGGGATCAGAGTTCTTCCCTGCAACTGATTTGGTGTTCTACTGCTGTTGATTATGTTTTCTACTCTGTTGATTAAGTCTACGGCAGCTTATTATGTTCTAAAGCACTGTTTATGATCTCGAGTGTTGTTAATTTTATTCTCTGAGGCTGTTGATGATGTTCTATACTTCAGCTGATTATGTTCCCTCCAGGCATTGATCATCTTCTTTACTGTTGTCATTGTTGTTGTTGATTATGTTCTCTACTGCTGTTCTCCATTACATTTCTGGAGAATGCATTTTACATTCTTTTCTAAAATAAAGTTTTGTGAGCGAATTGCTAGCTTATTGTTCTTTATCATACTGCAAAGAAGCGTTTATTCAAGAAAAGATTATTCAAGATTACTTCTGCAAAGAAGCGTTCTGCAAAGAAGCGTTAGCATAGCCGTTCGTCCTGGTTTGTCTCAGCCTTTGCGGTAAGCTCGGAACTCGAGGCTGCCTTTGAGTGGTTAAATTTGTGATTTAGGTAAAGAATGAGGGTGCTGTATTGTTGCAAGTGTTGAAGAGTGTACTTTGTTCTTGAATATTATATTTTATGTTACAGGTCTGTAATATGTAATATGTTTATTATGTTTTGTTTCTTTGCGTACACGAGTTGTGTGCGTCTTTAGTTTTTGTTGTGCATCAGGAGCAATGCATTGTTGATTGTTGTTGCAGTTTTATATTGTTGCACTTGGTCAAGAAATGGGCCAGTTGTGGGAATGGTGCATAGGAATGATGTAATACTGGTAACTTATAACGTATTGGAGTTTGTATATTTATTTTAATTGTTGTTTCTATAGAATTATGTAATAGTTTGAATATGTATTCGTACTTTGTTGGCAAGAAGAAATGTTGTAATAATTTGTAATTTTTAATGAAATAAAGTTGGTGACAAGATGGTTGGTCTCAATACAACGAGGTATGGTGGCAGCTCACTTTGGAGAGCTTCTCCTGGTGGGTGTAAGTAAGGAAAATTTGATAACTTGGCAATTTGAGTCAGAAAAGTTTAATTTGCATGGTAATCGACTTGATTTTGGTCATTAGTTTTTCGGTTTGGCTCTTGGATTGGATCTGGTCGTTGGCCGAGGAGTGGACGGTGTAGTTTAGCTGAACTATGTTTACGGATGAAATGAGCAGCCTTAGTGGACACAGGGGCTGAGAGCTGGATCGAGGGTCCGAGCTAGTGGTTTTGATGTCGAGAAGGTTGCCGTCGTAGCGACTTGATATCAGCAGTAAAACAAGCCGCATCAGCTTATCGCTTGGGATGGTATAACTTCTTGAACTTACATTCTTTTCTATAAAATAAAGTCTCTTCTTCTTTTAAAACTTTACTTTTGCCCTTAAAATTCTGTACTTATAACAAGAGAAGAATTATCCTAGTAATAAGACGTCACACGAACTGCTTCAAGGGTGTGTCTTCCCAACCCGCGAGTTCACACCGTTTCTTTATCAAACTGATTTCTTTGATTGCTTATAGTGGAAAAACAATTTCTCAACGCCAACTGGATAAGACGGTGGCACATTTTCTCCCATGTGCCCACTCTGACGCCAGCGCCCTACTACACATCATCAGCCCTCCACTTGCTGCGGCAACAACACGTGAGATGTAGGAACGGGTGCCAGGCATGTTCAAGAAAGAGCAGCTCCTGGATTGCAAAAAAGCTGATGACTTCGGGAGGTAGGTGCGAAAATTTCAAATCGAGCCCTTAGTTCTCCAATGTTCTAAATATTTTATATATTTTTTTTCATTCAGTGGCGAAATTACCTAATCAAACAGATCTAATCTATATATATAAAACAGTTCCGTAACTGACTGACTGACAGATAACGCACAGACCAAACCGCTGCACCTAAAGGACTGGAATTTTGCATGGCGATACTTCTCATAGTGTAGGGGTGCACTAAGAAAGATTTTTGAAAAATTCTTCTTAGATTTTTTAAAATTAAATTTGTAAGCTGTTTTTGTAACATTCTTTAAAGTTTGCATTTAAAATAATAATTTGAGGGTTATAAAATTTATATCACGAGAAAGATCATGAAAATTCCTTTAAAATGAAATATTTTTCGAATCTTTACCTCCATTTTCTAATCTTTGGTGAATTTTTAAAGATTAATTTTTATAATTTAATTTATTAAATTCTGATCACGTGGTTTCTTTTCTTTTTGTGATACTTTAAATTAATTTTGCGTCACGTGCATAGCAACGAAATAAATTGACAAAAGAAATATCAAAATACGGTAAAAGATAAAATTTAACCACTAGACTAATTGAGATGGAAGCTTTTTCAGAATTTAATTCAAATTAGTATGTTTTGTGGATATTAAACATACAAATTGATTGCATAAATTGACCGTTGTATTTAATTTGAATATTTTCTTCTAGATTATTTTGTCTATAAAAATATCCTTTATGATTATTTTATTAAATCTATATATTTTTTCTTTTTTGGCATTAATTGCGTACATTGACCGTTGTATTTAATTTGAATGTACTCCGTAGCGATCCACGGGTATTCAGTTAGTTTATTTAATAAAAGGGATTACCCGCTTGCCTGCGAAGAGTATCAGTTACTTGGATTTTCCCGCTTTCGAGATTACCGATAAATAATTATCGGCAATCGAAAATTAGCAATGCATTTGTATTTCCCTTGCGAATGCAAATTAAAATGTATTTTCCCTTATCTCACGCAGATGAAAAAGAAACTTTTCGAATTACCGATAATTCTTTATTGGTAATAGAGAAAAGCCTTTGTTTTTCCCTCGCGAATGGTAGTCAAGATGTACTTTCACTCCTCTACCGTCGATGAAAAGCAACTTTGTTTTCCTGTCGAATATCAGCAATATCCCCCCCCCCCCTTGGCGTGTTTAGGAGTTACATAAATTCATTCTCAAACTTTTGTTTTCTTGACATGAAACATAATACATTTTTTTTAGGAAAAATATACCTCCATGTTTTTACGATAATACGTCTGGCACAACCTTTTTAATGGTGTATTGTCTATGCGTGTCCTGCTGTTTATTTTACGTCTATTTACTCCCGAATGGAAATTTTCCCGGGTATGCTATATTTTAAAGGATAACTCTGAAATACCGCGCGAGATCTCTTACTGGAACTATTTACAGCGCTCCTTTGTTCTATTATCACACAACAGTAATAAGGAATTTTTTATTTTATAAAAATTCTGAAAACATCTTCTCCAAAGCAAAAATTACTCTAAAAAAATTTGCCTTTTAAAGCAATTAAGGCATTTTAAAAATTAAATTTTCATGAATTCTAGAAACGTTATACTGCAG
Source organism: Dolomedes plantarius (assembly GCA_907164885.2). Taxonomy (NCBI): domain Eukaryota; kingdom Metazoa; phylum Arthropoda; class Arachnida; order Araneae; family Dolomedidae; genus Dolomedes; species Dolomedes plantarius. The sequence goes on along the minus strand of OU015495.1, from coordinate 157,251,374 downwards.
TTACGCAGCCAACGTTGTATAGTGATTGGCATCAGGAACTTCCCCAAAGTGGACTAGTTCGAATACCGTTCATGGCTGCTGTGTACTAACCCTATTGGATTCGCTCTCCTCAATGTTAACCTATAGAGAAAATGTGGCCAAGGATTGCCGACTTGGATTGAAAGATTTTTTTAAATTGTACTCCGTAATAGAGAAAGAAATTTTACACCTTGGGGCAGTTTCATTTTTAAAAAAAAATCCAAATAACATTTTAAAATTTAGAATATTTTGGGGAAAATTTGGTAGAGTGCAATTTAAACACTCGTCAAATCCTTTGGTGGACGAAATTTATAAAAGGAATCCTGTTGCAAAATGCAGAAAAGTTTAGGCCATCTGAAAATACCATTTTTATTGGATTATCGGCATTTATGTAGCTGTCAATAGTAGACACATTTTCTCCATAGGTTAACATTGAGGTAAGCGAATCCAATAGGGTTAGTAAACAGCAGGCTTAAGGCATAGACGTTCCTGTACGCTCCCTCATAGGTAGCATTGTTGGTTAGTCTGTATAGTACTTTCATGATAAAGTAGCCAACAAAATCGCCATGTAAGTGGACGAATATCCTCAGTGCCAACCACGTTGAAAAAAATATTTTGAAGTCTTTCCTAAGCACAAAAGTAAAAAGTTATGCAAATGGAGCCATTGTTTCATCTTACATAATAAAAACTAAACATAGTACTTTAAATTTTAAAGACCTGTTCACACTGCAGTCCGTGAGCGTAAGCGTAAAAGTAAAAATGGCGCTGAGACGGAAATAAGCCAATCATAGGCCTTAACAATATCGTGGCTATTCGTTTGGAGGTTTGTCATTGGTTAATTACGAGTATATTTCAATACTTTTGTGCTTATGCTAATGGACTGCAATGTAACACAGATTAATTCTAGAAAAAAATTTAAAACAAAACTTTCAATAATTCAGGTATTTTATGCGTCTAATAATCTTGATAGAAAGACACTTTTGATGAAGAAAATCATTGTCAAATATGTAGATTAAAAATTAATACTTTTTATTGTCCCGGAGCCTCTTACTGGAAAATCCAAAAAGAGATGTCTTTTTTTTCTCTCTCGCACAGTTTATGGAGATTTCGAGTTTGTTTCCAAAGTCAGATTTTTTAACTTTATACTCTTTATTTTTTCCACCCAATGCTGAATAACTCAAAATTAGATCAATTTGGTATTGAATACCTTTGCTATACTTATGAATGAACACCGGGCATTCCAACTGGTTGAAAGAGACTTTCAACTTCACACCACTGTGTTTAACTAGTCAAGTCTTTACATCACACGACTTTATTGAAAGAAACCTACAAGGGGAAATTAAATATAAAAGTTTGGAAATTTTTACAAAGGCTGGGTTGTGAGCGACGGATGAAAAAATATCTAAAATTTTCTTTTTGAGAACTCTTTAAAATGCTTTTTAAAACGATTGGTATTTGTAATTAATTACATCAAAATGTTGCTTCATGATCTCTAAAGCAATAAATAGTTTCATGATAACGTTATGGTTATCATGTGGTAGGGGGAAATTTAGTTTAGGGTTTAAATTTGGATGTGTGGTTCTAGCCCCAGATACGATCTGTATTCCTCACCTTCACTTTAAAGATAATTTTACATTTACACTTAAGTACTTTTTTACAAGGCCCTTTTACTTCAGAACATCGGGCCCTAAAATATGTTTCGAAAGGAGAAAACACAAACTTTTGTTTCACACAGTCTTATTCAGTTCCAATGAATCTCCCCAGACAAACTTTTGCTGCAAATTTTAGAACTCTTAATGGACATGACTATTTACAAGGACACCTCCACCGAATCGGTGTGAGGGATACCCCTGACTGTCCCTTGTGTTCAAATGGAGAGACTATGGATTTTAGACATTTGACAGTTTGTGCTTCTTTAGCCAACATTAGTTCTAACAGTTTACTTCTTGACAACTATTATTCTAAGGCTAGTTTGTATTGGTCCGCACGCAGGGAAATGGTCTTCCGACTAATTCCTCGACGTAATAAAAAAAAAGTCTTATTCACGTTATTCATTCACATTTTTTACATTATCAGCCCCCAAAAAATGCAGTGAAGTCCCGTTAATCCATGGAAAGCGTGTGTAGTGCAATTGTGGTGTCGGGTGGTCTTTTCCGTTCTTTCACTTAAATGAAGATGCAGAAGTCATACGCAAAACGTTTATTTAACTTGACACACCACATACACATACACGAAAATCCAAATTAAAATATTTACACACAGATGAAGCTTTATGGTACTCTAGCCTACTCGAGGAGAGTATTTCTGTCTCGCTGAGGATCTTCACAGAAAGCCGTTGCAACGTCTCTAGTCAAATCGCTGAGAATGCTACCTATGGCTCTTTCAAATATTTTATACCATTTTTTATTCATTGGCGAAATTACTTGATCAAATGGATCTAATTTCTTTAATAAAAGGGATTACCCGCTTTTCTGCGAAGAGTATCGGTACTTGGATGTTCCCGTTTTCGAGATTGCAGATAAAGAATTATCGGCAATCGAGAATAAGCAATGCATTTGTATTCCCTTGCGACACCCGATGAAAAGAAACTTTTCGAATTACCGATAATTCTTTATCGGTAGTAGAGTAAAGCACTGAAACTCAACTGAATTTATCTCTTGTCTTGGCCTTCAACAACCGTCGGGAATCGCACCTGTCTCCCTAAAATTTCTGCCTAGGCCACCCACCGCAATGTCCTGCAATCGCTTTTCATGGAGGCACTTTCTCTCATTTTGTCCTGTAAGGGACAAAACGTTCCTGTGTGGTCTCTATTGTTCTCCAGCCCTTTCTATACCTTAGTATCAGGCACAGCCTCTAGCTAAAGGCGCCTGTACAACGTGGTTGGATTCAGGTTGGATAAGGAAAAGCTTGATTTGGCGAATTTAAAAACAAAACTACGGTGCTAAACGGGGGTCGTTAAATATAAGTTTAAATATCTTAGAAAGGATTTCTAACTATTACTGAAATGAACTGTAAATTCAGAAAGAAAAGAAAAAAGAGGAGGTTTATGCCACATTAACAAAATCGCTGGCCATTTGCTGTCTCGTGGAACATACTGATTTTTTATTCTCCTATTATCTTTCCATATTTCGGCATTAGCTTGTGAGGATTTCAGTTGCAGTTGAGCGTATCTAAAGGAAAAATCTGGCTTCACTATGTCTTTTACTTGAGAAATTTTTTCGTCTTGATCAACAATAAATTTTTAAAAAAGGCTATCAGATATACGTCGTATTGATGATGAAAAGAAATCATGTGATGCTACATGCATTATCGAGAAACAACTTTTTTTTTTCAGCCATGATATCGCTCTTTTCCCATTAGCTAGTGATGATGGTTCCGGTTGCTGCTCTACGCATCTAAAGAGAGTTTCTAGCAGCACTGTACCTTCCTGTATAAGAATTGTTTTTGTTTCTGAGCAATAAGTTTCTTTTGCATGCGATTCCCGAGCCTTTTATCAGCAACTATTCGAAAAACCGTTCTCAGACTGACAAAGAACAAAGTGGAGGAAAGAGCCAGTCAAAAGTTCTTTTGATGTCTGAATTGGTACATCAAAATCTTCAATGCTTCCGCCCAGCAGATAAGAGAACTCAATGCAAAGTTTTAAAAAAATGTTACTGACCTGGGATTAAACGGAACTCGGCTTACTGAGCTGAAAACTAACGAGACTCTTCTGTGTACAACATTTTCTTTAATGAACTTCGTTAAGCATCGTGTTGGTGCTTCGAAATTCTACTTAACTGGGTTTCAGTAATTCACGTTGGTTTAGACAACGACTGTAAGATATTTTGTATCTCAGTCTTATTTATATAATACAAATGGCGCACCTGTATTGCTCGTGTGATGACATATGTATGTTCCCTGGTTCTGTAGAGGGTTGTTCCTGTTGTATGTTGTTCCGGTTTATATGTGAATTGCTGTTATTGTGCCATTTCGTCTATAAATAAATTTAGCGTCTTAAATCTCTATGAGTGTTATTTGGTGATGAAGTTACTTGTGATGCTCGAAACCACAGGATACAGATAAGAAAAGGAGATAATTTAGTAATCCTGATAAATATTCTTCAGCGACTTTTTCGGAAAAACAGGACTCGATTGTAATATCTGAATTTTGCAGTTTACGGACTGTGAATCAATTACGATTTTTTTTTATCTTATTCTTGATTTTTTGAAATTTATGGTTAAAAGTTGAAGCTTAGGGCTAAATTAATCATGACATTAAAGTCTTCATTTCCAGTAGCTCTAAACACTTCGTTTAGAAATTATAAAAGCCTATTATTACCTAAACATCCCTTGCGGCAATTACGTTAATGATTTCTTAGCTGACGTTTTCACTTTTCTCAAATTCTATCGATCCTGCGTCTCATCACAAGCGGTGGTAGCTCCCCGAAATAACTTTTATTGTGAAATTTTCCGCCTATGACTCACGTACGAGATCACCACGGGCCCTTTAATATAGAGGCGACTAAATATACTTTTACATTCTGCGCTTTCAATCTACTTAATTGGTTTTTATTTCCAGCGTTTTTAATATTCCCCGGAGTATTTAATGGAAGTCCGTCAAGGAATGGAAGTCTGGCGAGAATTCCGCAAATCGGCGAAATTCCAAAGCGGATATTCGCTGAATTTTTCCATCATAATGGATGGTATATATAGGATATCATTCAGATGTGATTTTTTTTATAAAAAAACAATTTCCTATTCAATAAAAGAAATTAAGAGATTATTATTCAAGAGGAATCGATTGGTTTTCTTTAAAATAATACTTTTACTTCCAAAGATATATTCTCGAAATACTTCTAAAACACTTTCAAAACCGAGCTATGTATACACACACACACACACATATATATATATATATATATATATATATATATATATATATATATATTGTTGTTGTTTCTAATGCTCCTGGCTGGAAGTTCTAGACCAGGTCCATATAGGCTTCTGGATGAAGTGTTTGACTCCGGTTTTTATAGTAGTACAAGGGGTCGGAGTCCGTCTTAGCTAGTTGCCAACTCAATTTTGATCGAGCAACCCCAGGGGCGACACCTGGGGAGATTGTATCCTCTCCTCTCTGACCTCATAGAGGGACACACACACACACAAATATATATACATACATACATATATATATATATATATATATATATATATATATATATATATATATATATATATATATATATATATATATATATATATATATATATATATATATATATATGTGTGTGTGTGATAATATTACTAACTATGTATAATCGCCCATTCTGTACTTCATCTCTGCCATGGTAACCAGTCCTTCTTGTCTTGACGTAAACGCTCCGCCTTCCACATACTAACTTCCTCCGCTAATTCTGGCAACCTCTTTCACTTAATTCTATTTTTCTTTATCAATTTCATAATTAACTTCAGATAATTTTTTAAT